>CM054129.1:52731392-53233892 GCA_028751855.1 Ambrosia trifida | reverse complement strand
ATTATTATTTTGTTTATGTTAGATTGTTATTGGATTGGGCACATGAGGTTGATAGATCGCATGTTATTGATGAATAAATGTGTAGTCGTTTTATGTTAGTATATGTTAACACATGTTAGTGATGTCCCATTATGTGTTTGAGGATTCCGACTAACATGTGTATCTGTTCCAGTGTTCGTTTTCACGAGTAGGCTATTGGAAGAAGGCGGCGTTGGTGATGTGGCTGTGGTAAGTGATGTTTTTTTATAAAGATTTAAATTTTTAATCTTTTGGTGAATAGGGTGTTTAAATAATTTTTGTATTCTATTTAATAAATTTTTGGCAAGTGAAATTGTTATGAACTCGTATAGGGTGCATGTCTAGTTTTTGCGGTCCGAGTCTTGTATGCTCACACACGTTAGTGATGCTAACACGTGCTAGTATATGCCCAACTAAAAGTTGTTAGGGTCCAAATTGTATGCGCTTAGGATCGTCAAATCTACAAAGAGATTGATCAAACAAGTTTGATTCAGGTGCGGAATCCCTTAATCAATCACAATTATGATAATCAAACAATCAAAACACAGAAATCATCTTTCAAAGGTTTTTCTCATTCATAAACAACTCAAATTACACGTTTTAATAATGATTACTATCAGATATGACGTGAAAATAAGTTGACAAAAACACTAGGGAGAGACACAAAACAGGAGGGAATAAAATGACCAACAACTAACTTTAAAAAATGTCTTAACCTATTTATAGGCCTGCACATTCGCCCATATTACATGGTCGAATGTGCAGGTTCGCCCAAAAACTTCGTGCGAACCAAGCATTACAAAGCATAAATTCTACATTCGCACTCCTTGTCTCTCCTTCGTATGTTTTCTCTCCTTCGCACCTTTTAATTTCTTCCTTCGCCCACAGTTTTACTCCTTCGCCCGTTCGACAATCACCAAAACACATGTTTATTGTAATCCAAAGCATTAGTCGCACAATAATGCATCTACAGACTCCCCCTCGACTATTTCTTGGATTGTTTAAGCCTTCGTTCTTCATCCATTCTCTTTTTCATCAGCTTTATTCGCAATAGTTTCTTCTCTTCCAATGTCATCACCTTTTCAAATACTTGCTTCGGCTTTTTCTTCTTCGCTTCAGGAACCTCTTGAGCTTTTACAAACTTGCCAAGCTTCTTATCGTAGTCGCATCCGGCATTAATATCAAGAGCAAAGCACAGAAATACCACTCGCTGGTATTTACTTGCTTGTTCAGCATCCTTCACATCGCTGAAAATAGGATTGTAATACAACATAATGATGTCCTCATGTGAACAATTCACTAACCACATGGGATCAAATATGTGTATCTTTTTGAAATTCTTGTCTCCATCTTTCAACACTATCACAGCTTCTGCAATTTTCCAATCGTAGTACCACCAGATAAAGTCTTTTGCAAAATGTTGAGGAATCTGCAACAATGGAATATGTCTCAACACTTTTGGTGGTTTGTACTTTAGAGTCACCTTGGGCAAACCAGTTATATCATCAATATTTTTCTTGTGAACAATCCGCTTTGGATACTGAGGTTCAAAGAGATTCCACTTCGTCCTGCTTTCTCTCGCCATTTTATCAGCAAAGTAGGCAATCTGATCATTTGAAGTTCCAGTCAACTTGTGACGACAAATATCACGAATAGCCCAGTATGGGAGAGTCTTCAAATCATGAAATCTATCAAAGTAGAGTATCCCCTTCTCCCACTTCACTGCAACACACTTCAACTGCTTTATAAACTTCCAACCCAACGCTTTTCCTTTAAACATTTCGTTGTGGAGTTTATAAAAGCTACCCTGAATCTCGATTTTCGGACGATTGGCTTCTTTCTCTTTTAGTTGCCTCAGTAACTCTTTCAAGCTATCGGATTGTTTGATATGCGGTTTATCATGCCCTTTGAACACTTCATCAACAAACATATCGCTCTTCTCTTTTGCAAGTTTCTCGGCTTGATTCAATAATTCATCAGTGAATGCAGTAAATCCAGAATCCTTATCTTTCTTAAAATATTCTGGATACTCTTCACTGGTGATATCTTCAACTTCAATATCCTCGAACACAGGTACGTCACGATCATCAGAATGATTTCCAGCTTCCTTTCCAGGTAGATTAGGAATCTGGTTATCAGCCAATAGTTCTTCTAACGTTTTTCCAACCTGCTTCGCTAAACCTTCAAAAATCTCTTTTGTCATCGCCACCGAAACTTCACCATCTTCCAAATCTGGATCATTATACTCTAATTCAAGCACCCTGTCACAAGATTCAAAGATCTCAGAAAATCTGCTGGTCATGTCAATCGTCCAGACTCGATCAGTAAGCATCTGGCGATACATCTGTTTATCATCTTCAGACATAGACTTCAGCTTTTCATTCCAGAAGATCGTATCATTATCCACTGATCCTCCAGGAGCTTTAGAACTAGATTCTCCTCCTTTTCCAGATTCCCGTTTCTCATACTTATATTTATCTCTATCATCATCATCATTATCATCATCATCATCAAATGCAGAGCTGCTATCATCACCAGATCCATCATTCGAACTATCATCATCTCCATCATCCTTCTTCCTTTTAGAAGTCTTTCCAGCATCTTCATCAAGATCTTCATCATCTTCCTCTTCATCAGACAGTTCGAAATCAACCTGCTCCTCATCTCGATCTTTATCCTCTTCACCTTCTTTCAACTGAGGAGCCCGAGAGTATAAATCTTTAATCAGATTATCCATGCTTTTATTACTCTCTTTTAGCTTCTTATTCTCTCCCTTCAAAGCTATAATCCTTCTGGTGTTCCTTTGCTCATGTTTTAACAGTTTCTTATTATCCTTCTGCAACTGTTTAATCTTCTTTTTCAATTCTTCATTATTCTCATGTGATGTAACCACTACATCCAACATCTTTGAATCATTCTTTCTCAGTTGATCTATCTCTGTTTGCTGCTTGTTTATGATATTCATCATCTCAGCAAGTTTCCGGTTAACAATGTTCATTACATCACTATCCACTGTAACCTTTCGAGTAGAAACTTCAGCAACCTCAGGCAGTTTATCCTTCTTCATCTTTTTCAATACATTGTCCAATGCTTCATTAAAAGCATCAACTGGTATATCAGCTCCGTGTTCAGTACTTGACGTAGTTGTGGTTTTCTGCTTCTTCGAGGCTGGAGCAGCAATTGGTGATTTCGAGCTTGAAGCAGGTGGCAACTTCTTCCCTGCTATCAACGATTCAATCTCTCTAGCTCGTTTCTCTGCGGGCTTTATCACCTTTTCTTTCTTCTTGAATTGGGGCTTCTTTGGTTTCTCCACCTGAACTGGTGAACCAGGAAAATATCCTGCTCCCAAACCTAAACCCTCATCCTCTTCATCCAAGTGAATAGGGCTATTCATTCTCTGTTCCTCCACAGATCTATTCAAACTGGCAGACTCACCAGCCATAGTGGCCTTGGGCGTGGTAGTCTTTACCGTCTCAGCATCCGAATCCCAATGTTCATCTTCCTGCGTCTCTTCAGAATCAACTGACGCTTCATCAACTAGGTGTAACCCTTTCTTAGCCACGGTCTTATGTCTTCTCGACACTTTCTTCTTCTTTGCAGGCTCAGTTTCGGGAACAACTTCAATCCTGATTTCTTTCTCTTTTCCTTTCCCACTCTTAGCTCCCACATTAACAACCTGTCGTTTTCGCTTTGCCTCTGGATCAACAGGATGTAATGGATTATCTTCGTCTGAAGCACTATCAGCATGTCTTACCTCACCTTTACCTGGATCCACATAATCATATCTCGCCAAATGTCCAAATAAACGTCTAACAGGTGGTTGTTCATTCACCGAAAAATCTTTATACGCTTTCATTCTTGCCAATGTATTAATGGACATATGTTCTTGAACTACAATCTGCTTCGGATCCCTCTTCAACTCTTTATACTTGTGATCAAATATCATCTGAAGGAATCGAGGATACAACAAAAACTTCAAATTCCATGTGCCTCTGACAGGTTCCAACAGATGTTCCATAAGCATCCCTGATACATTGAACGGTTTGTTCAATATCAGTGCAACCATCATTGAGCTAATACTCTTTCTCATCATATCATAACTTCCTGCAGCTGAACCGAAGACGTGAATCATAACATGCGCCAAATACTTGAATTGAGGACACAGCTTTCCCTTGTGTAACGAACCATCAGTAATCGGCCCGTTATATTTCATCCTTAGGAAGCATTTCCTCTGTTCAGTAAAACTAAGCTCTCTGGGATCAGTCTTTTCATCTTGAAGCTTCAAAGCTTCCCTGATATCATTCTCTGAAACAATAACTAGTTTTCCTTGAATCTTGCTCACCAAAGATGATTCACACTCCCAGAAATCCATTTTCGCTTCCGTCCAAAACTCTTGTATCATGTCTCGGTAGATAATAGTAGGTGTAGCAATTGCATCTATCACCCGACTTCTCTTCAGAAACTCAATAATCTCTGTGAATTCAGTGTGCTTCTTCACATCCCTAAGATATGCACAACAATTATGCGCATTCTCGAACGGCAAAAGCTCTTCATTTCCTTTCTTGGCAGCTTGTGAAGATGATCCAGCTTGTTCAATAGGTTTTTCTTGTTCAGACATGGTTTATGCTGCAAAACAAAACAATTAAACACGTTAAAAATTGACAAAATAATCAAAACTTGAAAAATTTGTTTTAGATCTCTACATTCGCCCAAACGGAGGTGCGAATGAGAAATTCTTGGGTACGAATGTGAATTTTATAGGTGCGAATGTAAAAAGTTTTGTAAAAATGTTTCATTCGCCCATTTTTCTTCATTCGCCCAGACAAACCTACTCCTTCGCCCATTTTTGCACGTTCGACCGTTCGAAAAGTGCGAAGGAGTCTGTTCTTCATTTCAAATTTCAATTTTTGAAAATCAGTGGATTTCAACTTGTTATTTTGATTCATTAACCATCTAAAACTTCCGATTAACCTTTCCTAACAATCATTTTTATCAGTTAAACATTGATTAAGTGTTTTAAATCAAAAACTAGGGTTCTATGTGTTTAAACAATCGATTACCCTAACTGATAGTGTTTAAACCTATGTTTTTGGATAATCTCCCCCTAAAACACTTAAACAATGATTCCCTAACACATTCAAGTCCAATTATCATGTGTAAGACCCTGTTCTATAACAGTTAGAGCTTGAACACAAAATCACTAATTAAACCTTCAATAATGGATATTAACCTGTAAAATGAGTGGAAAATGATAAAGAACAACAGACGAACACAATGATAAGGTCTAAATAGCACTAGCAACAAGTGGACTTCAACTCCGTTTACCTCGGTCGAATGCGAAGCTTATGTCTCCTTCGCCCCTAATGAAAGGTACGAATGAGACATAAGGGTTCGAAAGAGAAAACAACTAAAGAACTCTCACATTCGCCCAAAATGAAACGTACGAATGAGAAAGAAATTCCTCCTTCGACCCAAACGAATGGGCGAAAGTAAATCAGGAATTTTTGAAAATTTTACCAAATCCCAAAATCGAGTCCCGTTCAAAATATTTTCCAACTTTTAAGCATCCGACAATCATATTTTCTCAATTAAAGATGACAAAGCTCAAATGGTTCATCAAGGTTTAGAAAATCGTCATCAACCACCATCAGCTATCAAAAATAAGATAGAAATGTAAAATCTTTTTGGATTTTCTAAAGTTTATGTTAAAACACACTTAAAATCTTTTTGAGTTTTGTAATTTTTGACGAGAAAATAAAAAGTAGAAATTTAAAGAGAAAACAGTAAATGTTTTGTGATTTCCGGTAAAGGGATCATATCAGTTATTGAGAAATATGATCACACCGTTGATCTTTTGATTATTATCATTAAAGACAATGTGTGATCTCGCAACTGCTGATATTGTGATCCACATAAACTCTCATGCAGACTTTTTGTGCAGTGCTTTAGACTGATACTATTATGTATATTATAAACATAATTGTCTGTGGTTCCCACGCACGCGACATACTCCCGTATCAAGAAGTAAATGCACAAAGACTCATTGTAAAGCGTGATTATGCTTTCATCGTCTGTAATTTACAAGGTATAATGCACAGAGGTATACAGGTCAGCAAGTTAATGCAGCAAAGTAACATGTGCAATCTACCAGGTTGAGGACTAATATCAATCATGATTTGCATCAGTGATTAATACGATGTAATAGATAATCTTTAATCATCATAAAACATGGAAAGTTCCTCAATTCGGTAACTTTAGGATTTGGCATAAAGCTCTTTTATAAAGACACCCTATCTGATCTAGGTCCGTAATGACTTACAGCAGAAGATCAGAGAGGCTATCCCCAAACAACTAATAACATAATGACCCTAAACCTCCGAGTTTTGTACAAATACCCTATCAAACGAAATTACGGTACTAAGACCATATGCCAATGAGGAGTTCATCCACACATCAATTCCATTGATATGTATGTATCAGGCACGCAGTATTAGGTCTACGATGCCTATCAGCACATCGCACAAACTCAGACACACGCCCTATATAGCATTACATTTCTTAGAATGTGTCAGATCCCCACTGATGTACTATCATTTCCCCTTTTTCTCCATGAAATTATTTTTGGTTTTTCTGATTTTTATAAATTTTTGAATTTACTGTTTCCAAGGATAAGCTGGAGCATTTCAACTATGTGACTGCCCAGATATCGTTTGTTCACAGAAATCTGACGGCGTTAATCTAAGGGAAGAAGATATAGCAGGCAGCAAAGAAATTTTCTAATTTTTTTTATGGATTTTGAAATTTTTCAATGTTTTTGGATTTTTAAAATTTTTCTGAAAAACAGTAAAAATTAAACTAAAAAGCGATAAACTAAGGTGGTGATCAATCTTGTTTTTCTTTAATACCATTAGCTTTCAAAAGATATTCAAATCTCGATTTATCAAAAGCTTTGGTAAAAAGGTCTGCGCGTTGGTAATCAGTGTGGATTTTGACCATATCGATCAACTCTTTAGCATAACAATCGCGGATAAAATGATATTTAATCTGGATATGTTTAGCCTTTGAGTGATTTACTAAGTCTTTTGTTAATGCGATTGCGGCTTCATTATCACAGTAAATAGGGGTTTTAAGAAATTGCAAACCGTAGTCCACCATCTGTTGTTGGATCCAAAGAACCTGTGAGCAGCAGCTTGATGCTGAAACGTATTCTGCTTCACATGTGGATAATGCAACTGCGGTCTGTTTCTTGCATTGCCAGGTCACGAGCCTGCTCCCCATAAACTGGCATCCAGCCGTTGTGGATTTGCTGTCTTTGTCACAGCCACCCCAATCTGCATCACTAAAAGCGATTAGGTCAAAATTATCATCATTAGGGTACCATAGTCCTCTCGACGGACAACCCTTCAGATATCTAAGGATACGTTTGACAGCTGCAAGATGACTCTGTTTCGGCTTCGATTGATAACGTGCACAGAGACATGTGGCAAACATTATATCAGGTCTGGAGGCAGTGAGATACATCAGAGATCCGACGATTGCTCTGTATGTAAAT
This sequence comes from Ambrosia trifida, assembly GCA_028751855.1. NCBI lineage: Eukaryota > Viridiplantae > Streptophyta > Magnoliopsida > Asterales > Asteraceae > Ambrosia > Ambrosia trifida. The sequence continues at coordinate 53,226,322 of CM054129.1, read as the reverse complement.
GGATCCGTTAGCTCCCCCTTAGCGTCAACTCCAATCCCGTGATTAGGTTGTATTGGGGTGTCCATCGGCTTCGAATCATCCATCTGGAATCGGCTCAAGACTTCAGAAACGTATTTCGTCTGGTGAATAAAGATCCCCATTGGTCTTTGTTCCACCTGCAAGCCTAGTAAAAACTGCATCTCTCCCATTGCACTCATCTCGAACTTTTCTTGCATAACACGTTCAAATTCTCTGCACAGAGGTTCGTTAGTAGACCCAAATATAATATTGTCAACATAAATCTGGACTACAAGCAAGTCATCGCCTGTTCGTTTAGTGAACAGTGTACAGTCTACCAAACCTCGCTTGTGTGATACCCCGCAAATTCAGGTTCTCACTTTAACTAAACTCTAGTTACGTTCATTGCATTATACTTAACTAGGGTTAACTAGATAGGACACACGTGCATTGTTGTGAGTTAGTATCGGGTACATGATTAGTGGACCTCGGACGTTGGTGACTAACGAACTTATGTGTCTCTGTGATATTTGATGAACTTATGTGAAAACCATACGTGATTACGTGAACCTAAACCGAATACGTTAATAAAAATCACTAAAAGTGGAGTATGAGGTTGATTAGGGTCTTAAAGCATGGGGTTGCACTTGTTACGGTCCGAAATAACAAAAACGTCGAAGGATACCACGTCGGGTGACGAAACGAGACACGCACGAGGGCCTCGGGCCTGTGAGTTCGCATTCCTCAATTGTCCTCTTGTCATCACACTGCTACCAGGATCACCAATAACTTGCTCAATCGGGTGAATTCGATGTATCCGAGATTTCGGATAATCAGGTACTTGGACTCCCGTCTGAGTAGTTAAGTTCTCTGTAGAAACCAGATCATTACCCACATTCGATGTTGAAGCACCATTTCTATTTGGGTTCACTGATGGTGTCACTGTAGCATGGTCTAAGATAGCTTCACTTGTAACATCATCGTCGTCATCTTCTGATTCTGATGAATTCAACGTTGTGGAAGCTTCTTGAAATACTTCTTCTTCAATGACAGGAATATTGGCATCATTAGAAGCTGTTTGAGGATTCACGGTAATCGGACGCACTAACAGTGAAGTCACTGCGTTTTCGACCTCGTAATATAAACGTAGTACAGCCTCTTCAACCAAGCTATCTAGATTGAATGATTCAAAGAAATCTTTGTAATCAAACATCCAGTCTGGACCGCTTCCCTGTAAGTTCTGAGTGTACCGTTGTACTTCAACGTTAGCCCACTCCTCGACCCGACGAGCTCTTTTGTTGAATACCCGTTTGAGCGGGGTTGCATATCCAACAAAGTATCCTTCCTCGGCCTTTGGTGCGAACTTCTCAGATGGATTAAGCATGGTACAAGGAGCTCCAAACGGTTCTAGATACTCTAAATTCGGCTTGCGATGATTCAACAGCTCATAAGAAGTTTTGCCAAACTTCTTCACCGTTAAAACGCGATTGAGAGTATAACAAGCTGCGTAAATTGCTTCGTTCTGAGAACATTACTGGAAGATTTGAGTCCGCAATCATTGTCCTCGCCATTTCAATTAGAGTCCTGTTTTTACGTTCCGCGACACCGTTCTGTTGTGGGGTATACGGAGCACTATATTCATGATGAATTCCTTTGTTTTCACAAAGATCGTCCATCTGTGCATTTTTAAACTCCGTCCCATTGTCACTCCTAATCCTCTTAATCTTGAGACCATAGATATTTTCCAGACGAGTGAACAGAACTTTCAAGTTGTCAAATGTGTCGCTCTTCCTGTGTAAGCACATCACCCATGAAAATCTTGAATAATCATCAGTCACCACAAGACAATATAACTCCCCAGCATGACTCTTACGCTTGACCAGTCCAAACAGATCCATGTGCAAACGTTCAAGTGGCAGTTCAACGGAATTAACTTTCTTTGGTCTATGGGATTGTTTGTGCTGCTTACCCTTTTTACAACTCACACACTTGTCATTTAGGTGAAAATGTTTGACGTTTACGCCTGTGACAAGTTCATTCTTCACCAATTGATTCATCTTTCTGAGGTGAATGTGTCCCATCCTCCTGTGCCACATAATGGATTCTTTTTCTGTAGCCTTCGAGAGGAAACACGTGACTTGGCCTTGGGTGGTCATTGCCTTTGACATATCGAGAATGTACAGGTTGTTCACTCTCGACGCCTTTAGCATCACCCACTCTTTCGGTAATTCAAACCCCGGCTTGAGTATGTAGCAAGATTTGTCGTCAAAGTACACAGAAAATTGCTTGTCGCATATCTGACTGACACTCAACAGATTGTAATCTATCTGCTTCACATAAGAAATTCTCTCGAAGCTCACAATCCCATTACTCACACTACCTTCCATGGTAATATAGCCTCCTTTGTTCCCGGCAAACGCTACATAGCCTCCATTGATATTTCAAATATCGAACAGTAGCGAAAGATCCCCAGTCATATGGCCAGAAGCTCCACTGTCAACAATCCAAAGACTGCTAACAGGGCCAGCTGAAGCTCCCTGCACATATCAAGTAGAAAAGTTAGATTTTTTGGGGAGCCCAAGCCTGTTTGGTCTTGGGTCTTTGAACTGATTGTTTCAAAGAGTCAGTTGTCTCACAAACATCTTGGGTTTTATCAACCTTTTTCTTTTCACACAAATCTTTTTCTTTTTCAGATTTCACATTTTGTGAAGTTGAAGCACCCTCAGAACCCTTTGATGACCAAGATTGTTCAGTCCGTTTCAAGATCCGGATCTGAGATTTTGAAGTCTCAGCCGGTTTCTTTACTTCTTCCTTGAACGATACCTTCTTGGTTACCTTCTCGGATTTAACAGAGACAGGTCCAACTGCTGGTTTGACATTAGGTTTTGCATGAACCTTTTTGTTTTCAGCAGTTGCGTTCACCAATGGTTTCTTCAATGGTTTCTCAGTGACTATCCGGTTGCGTCTGTCATAAGTCATCGGACGATTTTCCCTCCTTTTGAAATAGTTGTTTTGGTTATAAAAAGGTGCCGGTTGAGGGAAAAACCGTCTCTGTGGATAACTGTGATTATCAACCGGACAATCATATCTTTGCTTCATCTCCACCTCGTGCCTCTTGTGTCGTACATACGGGCAGTTGGCAAGTAAATGCCCCTTTCCCCGCACTTAAAACACGCACGGTACTCTTCATAGTTTTCCTTGATGTTCGACTTAGAATAACTAGCAATGGGATATTGATCAACCATACACTGTCTTCTTAAACTCTTAGGAGCAGGGTCCTTTGAGTAAGTCGGCTCAATAAAACTATTTGACTTGTCTGTTGGTTTAACGAATTGTGTGACATTGACCTTTGGTTCTTTAGAATTATCCGAATGAATTTTCTTTAAAATAGTTGGAGGAATATCATTGGTACGTTCATGTTTTGGGAACCAAATTATACTTTCCTGCCAGATATTTTCAATTTTAGAATAGTTTGCAAATTGAATCGGGTATTCTTCATCAGACATAATCTTATCGGAGCCTTGCATCCGATAGAAAACTTTCACAGGTTTATCACACGATTCGTTTTTCTCATAATTTGATTTTTCAACTTTCTTTTCAACAGACTTAACAACATTCTTTTCAACATTCTTAACCATTTTCTTTTCAACATTCTTAACAACAGACTTCTCAACTTTCTTATCAACATTCTTTGCTGATTGATTCTTTCTGTGAGCGTTAGCCATGGGATGGACAATCTGAGATGGTGAAACCGGTTCAGTAGTGATGATGTGATTTTCATCAGGAATATCACTCACTTTTTCAACAACCGTCTCAGACTGTTCATCCTCTTCATCAGAATCATCAGCAGCTACCACACCTTCATTGTTTCCTAGAATAGGTCTAACATCAGAATACGGGTCTTCGACACTAGATGTGTTGGACTCGTTATCTGATGTAGAGTCAGATTTTACTAAGCTCTCCGGTGCTATCGCATGCAAATTATGGTTTTCGAACAACACCGGAGCTGGAACAGCTTTGTAGTTTGCAGTACTCGACTGTGAAGGTTCTTCGATGATGTGGTCAACTACATAAGCAATATGCTTATAGCTTTCAAGCTTTTTATTAACTTTCTCTGCAAAGCACTTGATGGTGGCCATTTTCAATTTTGTGTTTTCTAAATCATTTATATAATTGTTTATGGCCATTTGCTTTAAAGACAAAGTCTTTTTCAATTCGGAAATATCTTTCTTATACCCATCAAGTACTCTGTTGAATTCTTTTGATTCCTTTTGATATAATTGACAGTTAATTTTTGCACTCTTAAGTTGAACCTTGAGTTGCTTGTTTTCATCTGTCAATTTATCACAAGTTTTGCAATTTTTAACACAAGTATGATTAGAATTAACAGTAGATTCGGTACTTACCTGCTTAGGAGGTTCTGTCATGGCCATTAGAGCAAAATGAGCTTCCTTCCCAGCGAAAAACTTGGAGTAGTCAATTCTGGTGCAAGCATCATCAACCATGCATGACTTCCGAGTCATCAAGAAATCAGCTTCAGCTAGCAACTGGTCAATGTCGTCATCCAGTGAATTAACACTAGATTCAGAATCAGAATCACTTTCTTCATCAGAATAAGTGGAATCAAACTGTTTTGGAATATCAGCAACAGTATCCATAACCATTCCAGTCTTCTTCTCAGCACAATCAACATCAACATTCATCTCTTCATTCACCTCTTCAATCTTCAACTCACTCATCTTCTCAGACACAATCTCTTCTTCAACCTCCACCGGTTCATCCAAGTTCATCTTCTGTGCCACACAAGCCACATTACCAGCTGTAATTTCTTCCACTCCCAACTGCATACCAGTCCAATCGAAACCCTCATCCTTCTGTATCACCAAAGCTTGATTTGGATTTTCAGTTTGGGTTTGTGAGTTTGGTGTAGATATGGGAATGATTGTTCGGTTTGAGTTCTGTTGAGTTTGGTTTTGGTTTTGTGATGTGGATTGTCTAGCATTGTTATTTTGTTGGTTATTTTGGCGGTTTTGATAGTTGTTGTGAGGTTGAAAGCTTGAAATATTGTTGAAACTTTGATATGATACTTGGTTTTGGTTTTGAGTTTGACGGTTTTGGTATGTAGAGTTGAATGTATTTCGATTACCTTGTTGTGCTGGCTGTGTGCACTCTCTTTTAAAATGGCCTTTTTCACCACAGTTGAAACAAGTTACTTTGGCTTTGTTGAAGCCATAAGTGGTGTTAGGAGAAGTTGAAAGATCCGTTCTCCCAGTCTTCTGAATAAAATCAGTGGCTCTTCTCATGATGCTTGCAAAAGCCCACTGTATATCCATCAATTCCATCTCTTCCTGGTCGATCTGTGCATAGTCCTCATTGGTCAAATTGTTGTTCCCAATTTGACTAGCAACCAGACCATTGTATGATGCTACCATCGCTGAAACTAATGCTACATGTTGTTGAGCAATCTCAATAGTAACATTATTCAGATTTGAAGTCTCCAACACAATCGAGATTCGGTTTGATTGGTTTTGGTTAAGTTGAATTTGGTTCATTTGAGGGTTGTAAGGTTGTTGTTGTTGAGGTTGGCTGGCAGAGTAACACGTTGCTTGTTGCATGGGTGAGAATGGTGGAATATAGGTAGTTGTTGTAGGATATGATGGCGAGGTATATGCAGATGTTTGAGCAAGGTAGTTGATTGGTTGTTTGGGTGGTTCAACGATGTTGGATACGCATGCGATGTGTGGAGCAACATTGGTAGTAGAACTGGAAGTAGTATGAGAAGAAGATGTACCACCAAGATAAAGTTCCGGATTCTGAGGAATTTGAGCCCTCTTTGCTTTCCTCTTCTCCTCCATCTCTTTGTTCTCCAGTTTCTGTATAAACTCATTGATCGTCCAATAATGGTACGCATCCTTCTCTTTCAACACTTCAATATGCTGGTTCCAATACGGTGGCAACGCATCGGCAAACTTGTCCACCAGTTCGGACATAGGTATGCTAATCTCATAGCTTGACAGCTCTGTGAGTAAGTGGCAATACCTTGGAACCAACTCTTTCAAAGTTTCGTTACCCATGCAACTAAAATTCTCAAACTCTTTGCGAAGCTCCTCCATCCTTAGCTTCCTAGTCTTCTCATTACCATCATGTCTGTTTCTCAACATGTCCCACAGCTGCTTAGAAGTTGTGCAAGAACCAAACTGATGCAGCAAATCTGTGTTGATGGCTTGGGACAATTGAGAAAACGCCTTTTCTCAATAGCAAACTTTTTCTTTTCATCGTCTGCTAGATTCTCCAAAGGAATAGGCTCTCCCGTCTTCTCCAAAATCGGAGCAACATAGCCTTTTGCAATCATCTGCCATGCCTCAGTTCCCTCTAAACCCATACCCTCCAAATGGATCTTGAATTTAGTCTTCCACGTGTTGTAGTCGACCATCTCCATCAGTTTAGGTGGTCGGTTTCCACATCCAGATGACAAGTCTTGAATAAGTGTTGATATGGCATTGGTCGTCTGTGTGTGAACCGCTGCTGCTACTACTCCCCAATAGTCGCCAATCGGTTGCGGTTGTGGTTGCGCAACATGTTGAGGAATAGAACTAGTCATAGCCATATAGTTGATAGGTTGTGATGGTTGACTAGACTTTTGGGCAGCAACCGACCAAGGATCCATGGTTGTCTGCTGTTGTGGTGTCGTGTTGGGTCATGGTGTAGTTGGAAAGTTCCACATCTTGATCTGAAAATGTTTAAACACGAAAAGATTAGAAAAGTTTAAAACAGTTTGCTCCTTCGTATGAATCGAATGGTCGAATGAGTAAAAATGTTCTCCTTCGACCGTTTTCAAAGATACGAATGAAAGATATAACAAACACAAATCTCTTTCGACCGTTGGACTCTCTTTCGACCGTATGAATTTCTCCTTCGACCGTTCGACTGGTTGAATGAAACAGGTATGGTCGAATGAACACCAATACACTAACAAACTCTAGGTTCGACCACTTAAAACACCACCTACGACCAAAAATCCTTTGGTTCGACCGTTTAACACACACGTTCGCTCATTTCTCCCTAGGTTCGACCCTGAACTTTTCAAAAACGGTTATTCTTTGAAAATCAGTTGATTTTGATCAAATTTTTCAAAAGTTGAAAGAATTTGATGATATTAATCAGGTTTTGATTCGGATTTGATTTGGAACAAGTTTATCAAAGAGAATTATCCATTTTATCCATGAAAACAAGCTCTAATCAATCAATTTATCACCAATTCAATGTTATCAATGAAAACAGAAAGTTTTTGATCAAAATAGGGTCCAAATCTGCTGTAAAATTATCAAATTATGGTTGTTTGATCCATAATGGCTCTGATACCACTTTGTATGCGCTTAGGATCGTCAAATCTACAAAGAGATTGATCAAACAAGTTTGATTCAGGTGCGGAATCCCTGAATCAATCACAATTATGATAATCAAACAATCAAAACACAGAAATCATCTTTCAAAGGTTTTTCTCATTCATAAACAACTCAAATTACACGTGTTAATAATGATTACTATCAGATATGACGTGAAAATAAGTTGACAAAAACACTAGGGAGAGACACAAAACAGGAGTGAATAAAATGACCAACAACTAACTTTCAAAAATGTCTTAACCTATTTATAGGCCTGCACATTCGCCCATATTACATGGTTGAATGTGTAGGTTCGCCCAAACACTTCGTGCGAACCAAGCATTACAAAACATAAATTCTAGATTCGCACTCCTTGTCTCTCCTTCGTATGTTTTCTCTCCTTCGCACCTTTTAATTTCTTCCTTCGCCCACAGTTTTACTCCTTCGCCCGTTCGACAATCACCAAAACACATGTTTATTGTAATCCAAAGCATTAGTCGCACAATAATGCATCTACACAAATGACATACGTTATTTTTCAGTAAACATATGTTTTAGAATATGCTAACACATGCTATTCAATTTTTGGCAATTGTAATTGTTATGAACTCGTATAGGGTACATGTCCTGTTTTTGCGTTCTGAGTCTTGTATGCTCACACATGTTAATATATGCCCCACAAACATGTGATAGTGTTCATATGACATACGTTATTTCAGTAAAACATATGTTTTAGAATACATTACACATGTTAGTGATGTCTCATTATGTCCCACTAACATGTGTTAGGGTTCATATGACATACGTTATTTCAGTAAAACATATGTCTTAGAATACATTACACATGTCAGTGATGTTTCATTATGTGTTTTGGAGAGCCCAACTAACACGTGTTATCTTTTTTGTAGGTGAAGAGATGTTTTGTGTTAAAGATGAAGATTGGTATTAAGAACGAAGCATAATTAGATTTTTTTTATGTTGTCATGATAGTTTTTTTTTTTGTCATTCACAAATAATTATGTTTATATTAAACGTTTTTAATACGTTTTTAGTATTGATTGTAATGATTGTTTTTATCATTTCTTAAATAAATATACATTTTATGTGTTCATTTATTTTTGTTATTTTTAGTACATGTCTGTTAACACATGTTAGCGATGTCTCACACGAGGTCAGAATTTTGTATCACAACACTAACGTATGTTAATATTTGGTGCTGGAAAAAGTGTCATAAAGTAAGAGAGAGGTGACTTGACAAGTGTCAAATCAACCTTTTAAAACCTAGGATTCAGAAGTGTCAAATCTCATGTTTAAAATTACCTTAATGCCCTTAATTATATTTTTTATTAGATTGGCCCACATGCTTTATGAGTATTATATTCAAATAATTATGGACCATTGATCAAACTTGATCAATGGTCACTAGAGGGTTTCCAGGGTTTTTCCATTATATAGGGTTTCCATATTATCCATGAGAAAACTCACTCAAATTGAGGAAACTCTAGAAACTTCTACTTCCTGAGCTTTTTTATTAGCATTAATTACTGTTTGACTCCTAGTGTTTTGGTGGTTTTAACTACTTGAGTCCAATTTAAAAATGTTTAACTACCTGAGCACTGACGGGTGGTTCAAGGAACAACCCTTTATAATGATAAAATGCTTAATTTATCCGCATTTGATCATGCTATTGCTTGGGATTAGATAACTGCGAGTACTTTGGTTGCAGGTGCGTTAAGGAACTTAAAACGAAGAAATACGGGCTTTGGAGCGGATCGGAACGGGATGGAGCAAGAAAGAAATGAAAGAAGAAAAAAATCATTTTTTGGAGGACTCCACCGTAAGCTACGGTAGCCACCGTAGCTTACGGTGGAAACTGGGCATAAACTTTTCAGCGTTTGGCAGTCCCTTCCCACCGTCAGAATTTTCACAGCCACCGTACCTTACGGTGGCCACCTTAAGGTACGGTGGCCCCTACACCCTTATGTAACTCCCACTATTAAAATAAGCTTTATGGTGTCTTTTCAATTATCTTTCACTTGGGGACGTTTCTAGACATCTTTTGGGCGATTTTTGGCTGAAGATTATCATTGGAGATTTATCACAAACATTGGTTTATGTTTTTGATTCTTATGAACATTACTATGTTTGTTTTGATGACTCACCAAGTCATGCTAGGCTAAACGTTTGGTGATCATTCTTGGTGAAGGTTTTTCTTGAACTCTTGTGTGTTTTCTTGCATTTCTAGAATAATAACTTGGTACTTTTGCTTTGTTATTATGATGTATGAACAATTTCTTGTAGTGTGTTGATTAATTTACCAATTTTTAGTCTCTATCGTACATTCTTGGTGTTGCTAACAACCGAGATATCACGGGAAGGATTGGGGTTGGTTATTGATTAATTGGTCATCGGGAAACAACCTCGCATTAATATAATCCGAGTACTTTGTTCCTTTTTATCACAACAAATGCTTTTACATGAGTTATGTCTATGTAACTCTTTCTAGTGGAAATTCACACAAGTGTTTAGAGAAACCGGATCCTTGAATGATCATTGTTCCATAATTTGAAAAAATAATCTTAAGTTTAAATCGGTAATTAGTTGTTAATTTAGTTAAAATCAAAACACTCAAACTCTTAATCATTTACTTTTTGTTAAGTAGTTTAATTGTAGTTAATCAACAAAACTAGAATTCACACATTTTCCACAAACTCCCTGTGTTCGATACCTTCTTGCCACTATTTATTAGTTGTAATTGGGATAAATTTTACGTGTACCACGACAGCACGTCAAATTTTGGCGCCGTTGTCGGGGAGTAGTGCGCAACGTGTGTTAATTTCTCAGTTTTGTTTTGTTATTTTCGGGTTTACACTGGTTGTGTTTAGTGTGCGGGTACTTCAAGTGTATGCATACTAGAGGCTCTCACGAGTCATCACCGCTAATGTTTGATCCGGAAATTGAATGGACATTGAGACAGAACCGAGTGTTGATACGAAAAAACAGAATCATTGATTCATCCACTTCACCGTTTACACCAAGAAACATCAAGCTAGAACCTCAAATACCACCAACAACGGGGCAAACGACCTCATCATTCACTCCTACCTCTACACAACTTTCACCCAACACCACAATGCCTAACCTTTCCAACAATCCTTCTACACCAACCCATACCAACCAACCGAGTTCTACTCACGTTGAACCCAACCTTACCTATAGTCCATCAAATACCATTCCACCATTTTCCCATTTTTTCCCAACTACGGGGCAATCATCTTCTACGTTTCCACAACCACAAGGCTCAACCATTGTCCATACCACATCTACTTATCAACCACCAAACCATCGGGTTTTCAATATTCATCTTTTCCAGGTGGGCAGAATTTGAGATTTCAAAGGGATAGGTATGATGATGTGTATGAAGAAGAAGAGTTCAGTGGGTACAATGAAGAAGGGTACTACTATGGAGGTGATGGTGCATTTGTGGGATCTCAAGCTCAAACGGGTCAAATAAGCCAACCAATTCAACAATTTCAAGACCCGGGTAGACTACCGGTTGGGGTGCAACATGTTAGACCTCAAGGGTTGCAATTGCAACGTCCTACACCACTTAACCAAATGCGTCCTCAAAACATGCAAGCTCAAAATCAAAGGCCGATTCAACAATAACCACCACCTATGCATCAATACCCATACCAACAACAATTTGCACCGCAAGGGCCAATGCATGGTTAGATGGGTCAACCAAGAGCACCATTGGGAGAACCTCGAAGACTTCACCGTGAGGTTGTACGGGGAATTGAAGCGCATTTTCGGCCAATTATCACTAATAACCCTTCACCAATAGTGATTCCTCGAAATGCGGAGGGAAGAACTTTTGAAGTTAGAACAACCGCTCTCAAAAGTTTACCAAAATTCAAGGGGCTAGCTACGGAAGAGCCTTATTTTCATTTGGAGACTTATGATTCTATTTGCAACACTATTGGAGGTCAAGGATTTTCTTCGGATGATGTCAAGTTGGTTCTTTTCCAATTTTCATTAGAAGACAAGGCAAAGAGATGGTTTCACACTCTACCATCAGCATCTATTTTCACATGGGCCGACATGCAACAAATGTTCTTAGGTGAGTTTTATAGCTCCCAAAAGACAAATGATGCAAGGAGAGGTTTGAGAAGTTTTCAACAACAATCGAGGGAAATGTTTCATGAAGCATTCGAGAGATTTAATATGATGTTAAGGAATTGTCCTCACCATGGTATCCAACTTTGGGAATTGTTGAATGCTTTTCATGAAGGGTTGAGTTCGGAGGATGCCCGTGATTTAATGTCCATCACAAATGGTACTTTTGGTACAAATTATGAACAAGACGATTGGGCATTTTTAGAACAAATGGCGTTAACTTCCAAACGAAAGGCTCAATCATCGAGACGGGCAAGGCATGTGATTCAAAGGCCTCAAGTACATGGGGTAGAAAGTGGCAATGTGCAAACTTCAAATCAATTGTACAACGTTTGCAATAATTGTCAAGAAATAGGCCATACGGCGGAGGTTTGTCAAGTGGTAGTGAATGAAGGAAAAACGGAAGAGGTGAATGCTATTCAAGGGGTGCATCAAATCAATCCAACCCAAATTTTCAAGATGCTCAAGGTAACTATGTACCTTGTCAACAATACAATCAAGGAAATAATAGAGGTGGAAACAACAGTGGATACCAAGGGCAAGCTCAAATGGGTCAAAGGAGTTCGGGTCAAGATTCATCAAGTGGGAATGAAGTCATGGAGATGCTTCGGGCTATGCAACAAGATATGCAAAAGAGAAATCAACTTGATGAAGCTCGGATACAAAAGGATGAGGTTCGTGACAAAAGCATTCAAACATTAACAACCCAAATGGGCCAATTGGCAACCGATGTGGTGGAGTTGAAAAATGGCAAGGGAAAACTTCCTAGTGATACTCAGGTAAATCCGTCTCATGGCTTATCACGAGGTAATAATGTTAATGTTAATCAAGTGAGTGTTTTAAGAAAGGGTAAAGAATTTAAAGCTAATTTATCACCAGGTTTTGTTGAGGGGGTAGTTGAGGATGTCACGGGTAACGAGAGTGAAGATGATGAAACTCCGCCGGTTTTACAAAAAGAATCAAATGTTAAAAAACCGAAAGCGAGTGAGAATGATAAAAATGAAAAAGTTGAAAATGAGCCGAATCAAGTTCCATTTCCATCGGCTCTACTTGACCCGGGTAAGAAAATTTTATTACATCAAGAGGTCCCCAAAAAGAAGAAATGTGGGACATGTTTAAACAAGTAAAAATAAATCTTCCTTTACTTGATGCAATAAAACAAGTACCTGCTTATGCTAAATTTTTAAAAGAATTAGGCACACAAAAGAGGCAACAAAAGAAGAAAATGCTTAAGCTGGTAAATGTTACCGGGCAAGTAAGTGCGGTCTTAATGGGAAGCTTCCTCGTAAGCTCCAAGATCCGGGCACGCCATTAATAAATATTCAAGTTGGTAATTTTCAAATGGCAAAGGCATTGCTAGATCTTGGAGTCGGGGTGAGTATTTTACCGGGGGGGTTTGTATGATCAATATGACTTTGGCCCATTAGCTAGGGTGGAGACAACAGTTGTTTTAGCCGATTTGTCACATAAGTTACCTCGGGGGATGGTTCAAAATGTCATTGTAAAAATTGATTAATTTTATTACCCGGTTGATTTTTTGGTATTGGATTACTCGTCCGCGGATTCAAAGCAACAACAAAATGTTATATTGGGTCGTCCATTTTTTAATACTGCGCATGCAGTGATTGATTGTAGATTTGGCACGATCGATATGACATTTGGAAAGCGGAAAATGAGTTTAAATGTTTTTACTAACAATTCTAATGATTCCGGTGTTGAAGAGTGTTTTATGGAAGATACAGTGGATGGGTGCAATCCACATGAATATGAGAAGGATGGAATGGATTTGTGTGCTTGTTATTTTTCTGAACAGGTACATGCTTGTGCTTTAAGGATTGAAGAGGAGAAGCAAGATGTCTTGGCATTAAAAGAGGGTCGACCACCATGGTCCCGCCAATTTGATAGTTTGCCGGTGGAGATTGATTCGGGTACCAAACCATCACTAGAAGAAGCACCAAAGTTGGAGCTCAAGGACTTGCCAAGCCATTTGAAGTATGTTTTCTTTGGGGATAATGACACATTACCGGTCATTATGGCCTCTAATTTGGAGATGGCGGAAGAACAAGCTTTAATGGAAGTCTTGAAGGAAAATAAAGAAGCTATTGGGTGGACGATTGCCGACCTTAAAGGAATTAGTCCATCAATTGTCATGCACAAGATCATCACCACCGAGGATGCAAAGCCCACAAGAGAAGCTCAAAGAAGGTTGAATCCAAACCTAAGGGAAGTGGTAAAGAAAGAGGTAATTAAATGGTTGGATGCGGGAATTATCTATCCCATTTCAAATAGTGCTTGGGTAAGTCCTACTCAAGTGGTCCCTAAGAAGTCCGGTATTCAAGTGATTAAAGATGAAAGTGGTGAACAAATTGCCACCCGACCCGTTACCGGGTGGCGGGTGTGCATTGATTACCGGAAATTGAATGCTGCCACTTCTAAGGACCATTTCCCACTTCGTTTTATTGACCAAATCATTGAAAAACTATCGGGTCAAAAATATTATTGCTTTTTAGATGGGTATTCGGGGTACAACCAAATAGCATTACACCCGGATGACCAACACAAGACCACCTTCACTTGTCCATATCGTACTTTTGCCTTTAGGCGGATGCCATTTGGATTGTGTAACGCTCCGGCAACTTTTCAATGATGTATGATGAGTATTTTCTCGGATATGGTTGGAGAGTCATTGGAAGTGTTTATGGATGATTTCTCAATTTTTGGCACTAGTTTTGAATCTTGTCTCAACGAATTACAAAAAGTTTTAAAAAGATGTGTTGAGAAAAATTTAGTGCTTAGTTGGGAGAAAAGCCATTTCATGGTGCAAGAGGGAATTGTGTTAGGCCATGTAATTTCTGAACGAGGTATGGAGGTGGACAAGGCAAAAAGTCGGGTCATATCATCATTGCGACCACCGAAAAATGTGAAAGGGGGTAAGATCATTTTTGGGATGCGGGGTTTTATAGACGCTTTATTAAGGGCTTTAGTGTTATCACCAAGCCTTTATGTAATTTGCTTTTGAAAGATGTTCCCTTTGATTTTACTAATGAATGTTTGCAAGCGTTTAATGTTTTGAAGGAACACTTAGTCAAAGCTCCTATTTTGCAACCACCGGATTGGTCAAAGCCATTTGAAATAATGTGTGATCCAAGCGACACTACAATTGGTGCTGTTTTGGGTCAACGTGTTGATAAGAAGCCGGTGGTAATTTATTATGCGAGCAAGACTTTGTCCGAAGCGCAACTGAATTACACCACAACCAAAAAAGAATTATTAGCGGTGGTGTTTGCTTTTGACAAGTTTCGTTCATATATTTGGGGGAGCAAGGTGGTGGTGTACTCGGACCATAGTGCGGTTTGATATTTGATGGAGAAAAAGGATGCCAAGCCACGTTTGATTCGGTGGGTTTTATTACTTCAAGAGTTTGACTTAGAAATTCGAGACAAAAAGGGGAGTGAGAATGTAGTGGCGGATCACTTGTCTCGAATTCCGGTGGAAGGGATTGATGATGTGAGTGAGATAAATGAAAGATTTCCGGATGAACAACTTCTAGCCGTGTCTACTCGAGTTGCACCGTGGTATGCACATTATGTTAATTATTTAGCCACGGGTGCCATTCCGGATCATTGGACCAAGAAACGAAGACAACAATTTATGGTCCAAGTGAAACAATATATTTGGGATGAACCGGACCTCTTCAAGATTGGGCCCGATCAAGTTATCCGAAGGTGACACATGCTCATTCATCCGCTTGTGGAGGGCATTTTAGTGGGCATAAAACCGGCTACCGGGTTCTTTCATGTGGGTTTTATTGGCCTACGATTTTCAAAGATGCTTGTGAATTTGCCCGGAATTGTTTGAATTGCCAAAAGAAGGGGAGTATTTCCAAAAAAGATGAGATGCCAATGCAACCAATCTTGGTTGTAGAGATATTTGATGTTTGGGGCATCGATTTTATGGGTCCGTTTCCTAATTCAAATGGGTTTTTATACATCTTGATGGCGGTAGATTATGTATCAGAGTGGATTGAAGCCATTGCAACAAGGACAAATGACCATTCGATTGGTTGTAAATTCGTACAATCCAACATTTTTGCTCGGTTTGGAATTCCTCGAGTGATTATAAGTGATGGTGGTTCGCATTTTAAAAATTTTAATCTTGGGAAATTATTGAAGAGATATAGTGTGAATCACCGGATTGCTACACCGTACCATCCGCAAACAAGTGGGCAAGTTGAAGTATCCAACCATCAAATCAAAGAAATTCTCATGAAGACGGTTCGAGTTGATAGAAAAGATTGGTCGGGTAAATTAGATGATGCTTTGTGGGCGTACCGTACGGCCTACAAGACTCCAATTGGCACAACACCTTATCGAATGGTGTATGGAAAGGGGTGTCACTTGTCAATGGAGTTTGCACATCGGGCGCATTGGGCAATCACAACTGTGAATGCCGATTATGATGAAGCGGGCAAGGCAAGAAAATTGCAATTGAGTGAGATCGAGGAAATTCGGGATGAAGCGTACGAATGTGCATCAGCATATAAAGACAAACTCAAGAGGGTTCACGATGCCAAGTTGCGAATGAAGGCTTTTGAAGTGGGTCAAAAGGTATAGTTATATAACTCAAGGTGAAGGTGTTCACGGGAAAGTTAAAGAGCAAGTGGATGGGTCCTTATGTAATTTGCTGGGTTGGGAAGTTTGGTGATATAGATATTTTGGATGAACACACCAACAAGCAACAAACGGTAAATGGACATCGCTTGAAGCTGTACTTGGAGGGCAATGACATCAACAACTTGGAGGTTGATAAAGCGGGCTACATTTTACGCCCGGTGGAGGATGAACAACCCTAAGAGGCCCAGGTTTGGTAGTGTAAATAGTTAGTTGTGTGTTTTGTTTTGTTTTGTTTTTATTGCCCAATTTTGTTTTTGGTCGAAATCCGTGATTGAAACAAGTGTGGGGACGCTCGGGTCAAGAACACGTTCTAGCATTGTGTTGAGGACAACACGGGTATTTCGAGGGGGTAGGGTAATTTTCATGTTTCAAAAATTACAAGTTTTCATAAGAAAGTCTTAGTTTAATTTACCCAAAAAAAAAAACACACACACACAAACAGGAGCCACCGTAGCTTATGGTGGAGTCCAGAAAGTTGACGGTAAAAGCCTATTGCCATATGGCAGAATTTTGGATCTCTTCTCCACCGTAACCCACGCCACACACCGTAAGTTACGGTGGGGGCTGGGCAGTAATAGGCGTTACGTTAAAAAAAATTGTTTTTTCTCACAACCACACGTGACTTATGTCTTGGCCATTCATTTTTCTTTCACCTAGTTTCTTTCTTTCTCTTTCTTCTTCACAAGAAACCTTCAAGAACATCAATCTTCTTCATCCTTCAATTCTTCATAACTCATCCAAATCTAAACCAAATCCAACAAGTTTTGGGTCTAAATTGGCTAAAATTTCACAAAGCAAATTGAAAGAAAAACACTTTTTGGTGGTCAAATCAAAACCCTAGGAGCCGAAAATTTTGGGGCTTTTGCAAGATTTTGTTGCTTTTGTGTTCTAATCTCTTCAAGACAAAGGTATGTGTGCTATTTTGTTAATTTTGATGACACATTGTGAAAAATAGAGGTTATTGTTCTTACTTAGTAATACCCACTTGCTTGTTATTAGATGATAGTAATCAAATGTTTTTTATTAATAATAATATGGTGGTAGATGGAATTTTGAGATGTATATGTGAACTTTTGGTTATGCTAATATTGTAGAGGCATCATGCCCAAATTTTGTTAAACCAATTGTGAAGTTGTTGGTTCACTATCATCTACTACCATAATAATAAGCAAGTGTGGGGAGATTTGAAGAGAATTGGACTGATTTGGGTATTTTTGTGTTGTGTTGGTTGTTTGTGAGTTGTGCATGAAATGGCTAAAACCGGAGAAGTAGCGGGAGTGAGTTCATCAACAACAAAAGGCAAAGGAAAACAACCTGCGCAACAGTACAAGAGAAGGAAATA
The DNA here is from genome assembly GCA_028751855.1 of Ambrosia trifida. NCBI lineage: Eukaryota > Viridiplantae > Streptophyta > Magnoliopsida > Asterales > Asteraceae > Ambrosia > Ambrosia trifida. The sequence goes on along the minus strand of CM054129.1, from coordinate 53,208,746 downwards.
TCTTGCACGCGATGACGACTCATATGAAGAGATGCAGCAAGCACCCGAGTAGCCTCGGTTAGCCCGGCTGATAAGCCGAAGTGGGAGGCGGGGCCTTTAAATGAGAAACCAGGGATACGGCAAGCGACATTATTCCATGACCAAATGCACAATTTACAAGATCGAGTGGGTGCATATATTTGTGAAAGAGATGTGAGGGAAAGAGTGTTTGGGCCGTTTAAAGTGTTTGATAGATTTCAGGCCTTGGGATGGGAAGCAGTGCTTCACTGCTATGATCGAGAAGACAAATATATGTTTTTAGATGAAATAGAAGAATGGATGGCGACATTGAAATGTAACGGGTGAGATGAATGGGGTAGAAGTAGAGATGTATTATGATACATTGCGCAGGTTGTGTGATACCCCGCAAATTCAGGTTCTCACTTTAACTAAACTCTAGTTACGTTCCTTGCATTATACTTAACTAGGGTTAGCTAGATAGGACACACGTTGCATTGTTGTGAGTTAATAACTGTATACATGATTAGTGAACCTCGGACGTTGGTGAATAATGAAGTATAATAATAATGAGTAACTAATTTGGATTGATTGCGATTATGTGTCTTTGTGATATTCGGTGAAATTATGTGAAAACCATATGTGATTGTGTGAACCTAAACCGAATACGTTAATAAAATCAATAAAGGTGGATCATTAGGTTGATTAGGGTCTTAACGCATGGGATTGCACTTGTTACGGTCCGAAATAACGAAAACGTCGAAGGAAAACACGTCGGGTGACGAAACGGGCCACCCACGCAGGCCGAAGGCCCGCGAGCGGCCGCGCGAACATCCCTGACGATTCTAAACTGCCTCAAACCCCTATTTAAACACTCTTAAGCCCCAAGCAACCTCTAAACTCAACCCTAATCGCCCCCTACTGCCCCCTTACGAATTATTAACCCCAAACAACCTGCAAAGGCTCAAGATCATCAATTGGGAAGCTCCAAAGGCGTTCGGTTGATTGTATCGAAGAGCTAGGGGTATAATCTTTAATCCTTTACGCTTTAATCTTATTTTTATGTTATAAAAATCATATAACAAGGTTTTTCCAGGTCTGAAAGCTTTTGATAATTATTAAAACTTGAGGTTTTTGAAGATTAAACGAATTAAACATGATGATAGGCGATTAGTAATATCATAGGTTACTTGTTGCGCAAGTTGTTGATGTTTTGATCATTAAAGTTGTAATCTTTGCATGAATAATGATAGAATCTGATCACAATAGGTATTAGGAATGTTTGGTAATGGTTATTGATGATAGTTGGTTGTTTGTATGCACACGGTAGTTGTTTAAAGAAGGATTTACGCGTAACAAAAATCTGGACAGAATGATTAGATGAACTTGTAGGGGCTGTAGTACGACTTTAACATGATGATTTTAGTATTTTCTTTGCATGGTTAAATCAAACCTGGTCTTAGCTTTTCATAATGGGTAAAATCAAGTGATTTGGACGTCGGTTGAGTCGTTTTTGGAATTTTCATTGAAAATAGGTCATATCAGAATTTCGGGTTAACAAACTAAGTTGACTTTGAGTCATCATAACTCGAGTTTTATAAACATTTGGGTTATGAAATTTTTACAGAAGTTTAACATTGGACAAACTTGAGTTTTCCAAGTGGATTCATCCCGTTTGGATGAATACACAATTTTTGGGAATTTTTCTACTAAACTGACCTGTTATGAAAGTTTTCTGAACATAGCTGTGTTGAACGAATTTTAATTATTTTTGTGTTTGGTTTTGAGACAAAACAAAAATTTGGATTGTTAAGTGAATCACAAAGAATATTCAGTAAAAGTTTGAGAGATTAACTCACTGATTAAGTATTTTAAATAAATTAGTTTTGATGACGCACAATCTGTCCTAAAAACACAGATTGTGCATTATGTGTTTATGTGACTAATTGAGGTCCTAGGTGGTATGTACTTGATGTGTAACTGAACGGGAACTTGTATGAGACGCATATGGAAAGTAAAAACTAATTATAACCAACATATTCACCAACGAGTCCGTAGGGTTTACTTATGCATGTAGAATCACTAGGTGTCACCTACACACTTTTGAACGTTTAAACGCCTTGGACAAACGGGTTATATGGTGTAATGATATTACGCCTATACTTACTTAGTGACACTTATACTAGGGAGTCGGTAGTGCACCCTACTTGGAGGTTGGATTTCTTTTGCTTGCACTCTAAGGTGAGTTTCACTACTCTTTTTCTCAAAAGCATGTGTCTCGGGTTTGAGACAATTTACAAAACGTTTTCTAGTCCGGTTTGGGACTACTTTTACATCTCGGGTTATGAGATGTTTTGACTCCTTGTGTGGGTCGGGTTTTGACTCCTTGTGTGGGTCGGATTTACGATTCCTTGTGTGGATCGGGTTTTTGATCAGTTTAAAACTTATTGGTCCTTTGTGAACTAAACACTTTATCATTTTGGAAAGTCCTTGCATATTATTGGGTTAATCGCTGGAGGCGAGCGGGGTATTAGTTGATAGCGCTATTAGGTTGTGCAGCAACCTCATGTCTGAGGTGCTTGAGGCACGGGCATGAACTTCTGACCACATTTGAGAACTGGTGTTGATAGACACCAGTTATTGAGGCAAATTACTATATTACTGAAGGTGTCCCAATAATTCTGTTTAGTTATAATGAGTGGGTTAGCTACCCCTGACACGCTTAAACTGATAACTCTTGAACATTTTGGTCTGGAGGACCTACGTTTTTAATTGGTTACGTGGTTTTGGAAACCAGCGCATTTACATACTTGGTTACTTTACTTTGTGAACTCACCAGCTTTATGTTGACACACGATTTACATGCTTTTGCAGGTAGTTAGCTTCCGGTGCCAGGATTAGAAAGCACTGTACACATCACTGCATTTGGGGTCTTGGGCATACACATAAATTACATATTATGCTTTTACATTTTCCTTCATATGGTTTTAATTTGGGCGCGTTGTTTTGCGCATGGTTTAAAAAGGTTTAAATTTGGTTTACGCTTCCGCAGCATAACTAAACTTGGTTTTTGAAAACGAACTAAATGGTTTGGGCATTTAGAGTTCGTTCATGTGACTTATGGCTATGGGATCCTGGTTTGTCATGCGCCTCGCGGTATAAACCCCGCAGTGGAAATTTGAGGGTGTGACAGATTGGTATCAGAGCCATTGGTTATAGTGAACTAGGACTGCATGTTGAGTCTAGTCTATAATCATCATAGCATAAGTACTCTCACAACTTAAGCGCACAACTAGCTTTTAGCTACACATACCTACAACATATGATTTCAGGAGGTATGTTATCTCCTAGTTCTAGACCTAATTCTGAACACGTCAATGGTGGGAACCCAGGGTTACACCAGGTGACGCATTACTGGGAGTAGTATCCTAACAAACCTCATGGATGAGGAAACAACAAAAGTACAAGGGAGGGAGCCCTTGCGAGCGTTGTGGCGCACGTACACAGGAAGTTGCACGATGCGCATGACGTGGTACCATTAAATCAACTATGAAGAAATTCAAATGCTGAGACTTATCCTTTGTCACTTAGCAAGGAGACAATTAGTTTCTGTTCCTTGTTACTTGATCCTTCTTACTCCCATTCGAAACTCAGACGGGACTGGGTTAAGCATATAGAACTTATTTCTTACCTTAGTACCTTACGCCTAGTATGAGCGGGCGGACGTATGACTGCATATCCCTGTTACTAATAAGTATATGGTAGATACATGGGAACACATTAGATCGGGGCTTGTTGCACACACTCTTGGGGAGTTATGTAAAGCCTGCGGCGTAGTGCAACATTACAAGGGAAGATGAAACCTACTAATGGCTGATAGCCACGATTGGAGGAACGAGTGGTGCAGCTTACCACTAAACTGGCTTACATAGGACTAGAGAAGGAGACTGTACGTGATGAGAACCATATAACACTGACACCGCAAAAGAGGAAGGAGAAGGGACAGAAGGGAAACCTGAGCAGGACGAGCACATGGAAAGTGAGGATGAAAGCTCTACTATCTAGACAGAGCGTGGCGACGATTGACTCTTACTTTTTCTTACCTGTCTTTTCTTTCTTTTCCCTTTTGTTAACTTAGATAAGACTGAGTTCGTATGATCAATGATAGGGTGGTTGAAGCCCTCACATCTTTCCAAACTAATAAAGACCCATTTTGTTAAACCATTCGTTTCCCCTGACTTCCACATTTGAATTTTCTTATTCCTTGAACGCACATGCCACAATAACAACCTGCCATCATATTTTCAAGCCTTTTATTGGTCGAAAACCTCGATAACTCCAACAGAACTGAAAGAGACCGCCTGATTGCTTTAATAGTATAAGTCATTTCCATGAGCATTTGCCCCAGGCAGGATGGGGTAATGCATGATACATGCACACTCGATGAGTTACAGATACTTGGATAGAGAACGTAGCACTCTATGATGTAATCTAGAAATTTGACGGATGGGTCTGAGATCGACGCCTACGCTACCAAGCTACAGGAGTTAGATACTTTGTGCTCGAATCTAATTAAGCAACTTAGCCGGCGAATCGAATTTCAGACCAAAAGGGTGGGTCCCTCAGATTCGTGGCTGGGCCACTGCAGCTCACCTACCCAGAAATCTAGCAAATCTTTCACCTGACTCGCAAACATATTGATGAAGCTGTTGAGCATGGAAGTTTTCCGAAGCATGGTGCTTCATCTCCTACTTTTGATGATAGCAAGAGAACGTGGGATATGGTGAGGTATAAGTCCTGCAACAACAACAACCATAACGGTAGCAACAACAACGGGGCTCGGGGAAGGGCATTTGTGATTGGCTTTGGGAAAGCTAGGACTGATAACAATGTCATGACGGGTACGTGTTCCTTGAACGACACTCTTGCTTCTATTTTATATGATACTGGTGCGGACTATAGTTTTGTTTCATCAAAACTTAGTGAACAACTACGGATGGTTCCTACTCTTCTAGATACCCCATACTCTATTGAATTGGCTGATGGGAAGCCTATCGAGGTAACCCATATACATCGTGATTGTAAGCTCGAGTTGAACGGGCAATTGTTTGCCATCAACCTCTTACCTACCACCCTAGGTAGCTTTGATCTCGTGGTTGGCATGGACTGGTTGTCCAAGCAGCATGCTGAAATTCTCTGTCAGGAGAAAATCGTTCGTATTCCCCTCCCAAGTGGAGAACTTTTATCCATACAAGGTGATCGAGGTGGAGCCATGGTGGGCATCATCTCTATCTGAAGGCCCAGAAGTGTATTCGTAAGGGCTGTCCAGCCATTCTGGCTAACATATCTGATACTCGAGCTGAAACTGAAACCAAGATTGAGGACATCCCAGTGGTCCGAGATTTCCCAGATGTCTTCCCAGAGGAATTACCTGGACTTCCACCCGTTCGTCAAGTGGAGTTCCAGATTGATCTTACACCTGGATCAGCGCCAGTTGCACGCGCGCCATATCGCTTAGCACCAGGCGAACTTCAAGAACTATCTACCCAACTCCAAGAGCTATTGGATAGGGGTTTCATTAGACCTAGTTCTTCGCCATGGGGAGCTCCAGTTCTGTTTGTTAAGAAGAAAGACGGGAGCTTTCGCATGTGCATAGATTATCGGGAGTTGAACAAAGTGACGATTAAGAATCGTTACCCTTTGCCTCGTATTGATGACTTGTTTGACCAACTGCAAGGGTCGAGTTTCTACTCTAAGATTGACTTGAGGTCAGGATACCATCAGCTGAGAGTCCGAGAGGAGGATGTGGCAAAGACAGCGTTTCGAACTCGTTATGGACATTATGAGTTTTTGGTGATGCCATTTGGGCTAACTAATGCACCGGCTGTGTTCATTGTTCCGATGAACCATGTGTGCAAGCCCTATTTGGACAAATTCTTCATAGTGTTCATAGATGACATACTGATTTATTCCAAGAACAGGGAAGAGCACGAGCAACACCTGCAACTGATCTTGGAACTATTGAGAAAGGAGCAGTTGTATGCAAGATTATCTAAATGTGACTTTTGGATTCGAGAAGTCCAATTTCTTGGACATATGGTTAACGAGGCAAGAATACATATTGATCCCGCCAAGATTGATGCTATTAAAAAGTGGGAGGCTCCTATGACTCCTACAGAGGTGCGCCAGTTTCATGGTCTTGCGGAATATTATCGCAGATTCATTGAGGGATTCTCTAAGATCACTCAACCCCTCACTGCTTTAACACAGAAGGGTATTACTTACATGTGGGGAGATGCCCAAGAATCTGCTTTTCAATTGTTTAAGGCAAAGCTCTGCAGCGCACCAATACTATCGCTACCTGAGGGAAACAGAGGACTTTGTGGTGTACTGTGATGCGTCTATCCAAGGGTTAGGATGTGTGCTAATGCAGCGTGATAAGGTGATCGCGTGTGCTTCACGTCAATTGAAGGTTCATGAGAAGAATTACACCACCCATGACTTGGAACTGGGAGAAGTAGCCTTTGCTCTAAAGATCTAGAGGCATTACCTCTATAGGATAAAGTGTACGATCTACACTGACCACAACAGCCTCCAACACATATTCGATCAAAAGGAGCTGAACATGCGACAGCGTCGATGGATCGAGCTTCTGGATGATTATGACCGTGCCATCAAATTTCATCCAGGGAAAGCTAATGTAGTAGCTGATGCCCTCAATCGTAAGGAAACGAAACCTAAACGGGTGCGAGCTTTACAACCCACTATACATTCTAATCTTCCTGATAAGATACGTGAAGCCCAGGGCGAGACTTGAAAGAAGAAAACATCGGGCTTGAAACTTTACATGGTGCTGATAAGCACTTGGAACGGAAGACGGATGGTCTTCATAATTCATGAATCGAGTCTGGATACCACGTTTTAGGATATCAGACAACTGGTGCTCGATGAAGCTCACACCTCTCGATATTCGGTACATCCTGGTTCGGACAAGATGTACCAAGATCTCAAAACTCCTTACCGATGGCCAAACATGAAAGCTGAGATAGCCACTTATGTTAGTAAGTGCTTGACTTGTGCGAAGGTTAAGATTGAATATCAGAAACCTTCAGGCCTACTCCAGCAACCAGAAATCCCTATGGATTTCATCACAAAGCTCCCTAGAACGCCAACTGGCCATACCATGATTTGGGTTATCGTGGATCAGTTAACCAAATCGGCACACTTTCTGGCAATAAAGGAAACGGACTCGCTGGAGAAACTAGCAAATCTCTACATCAAGGAGGTAGTCTATAGGCATGGGGTGCCTACTTCTATTATATCTGATCGCGATGCGCGATTCACTTCTCATTTTTGGACTACTCTCCAAAACGCTTTAGGGACTCGCTTAGATATGAGCACAGCCTATCACCCACAGACGGATGGACAGAGTGAACGTACCGTCCAAACATTGGAAGATCTGCTACGAGCGTGCGTGGTGGATTTTGGCAACAGTTGGGATAAGCACTTGCCTTTAATTGAATTCTCGTATAACAACAGCTACCACACTTTGAAACAGTGTGCGCCTTTTGAGGCACTATATGGACGCAAGTGTAGGTCTCCCATCTGCTGGACTGGGGTTGGGGATAGCCAACTAACAGGTCCCGAACTCGTGCACGAAACTTCTGAGAAGATAGTGCAAATCAGATACCGAATGGTTGCTGCTCGTGATCGACAGAAAAGCTACGCTGATAAGCGTAGGAAACCTTCGGAGTTCCAGGTTAGGGACAAGATTCTATTGAAGGTGTCACCTTAGGAGGGGTGATACGCTTTGGAAAACGGGGAAAGTTGAACCCACGATACGTTGGACCATTCGGGATTGTCAAAAGGATTGGTCCGGTAGCTTACAGGTTAAACCTGCCTAATGAACTTAATGGGGTACACGATGTACTCCACGTATCAAATATGAAGAAATGCCTGTTGGATATAACACTGATGGTCCCACTGGAGGAGATCCAGGTGGACGGACGGCTACGGTTCATGGATGAACCAGTGGAGATTCTTGAGCAGGGCTTCAAGAAACTTAAACAAAACACTATACCTATTGTTAAGGTACGGTGGAATTCCCATCTAGGACCGGAATATACGTGGGAGCGCAGAGATCGAATGCGGCTCAAATATCCACACCTCTTTATTAAACCTGAAGTTGTGCATAGATCAAACACTAAACATAAAGCAACCCGCTCAAGTGAATTTCGGGGCGAAATTCCTTTCAACTTGGGGATGATGTGACATCCGGGAACCAAGCGCACACTTTTCTAGCTGGCTTTATTGTTTAATTACTGAATTTCGGGACGAAATTCTTTTCAACTTGGGGATGATGTGATACCCCGCAAATTCAGGTTCTCACTTTAACTAAACTCTAGTTACGTTCCTTGCATTATACTTAACTAGGGTTAGCTAGATAGGACACACGTTGCATTGTTGTGAGTTAATAACTGTATACATGATTAGTGAACTTCGGACGTTGGTGAATAATGAAGTATAATAATAATTAATAACTAATTTGGATTGATTGCGATTATGTGTCTTTTAGATATTCGGTGAAATTATGTGAAAACCATATGTGATTGTGTGAACCTAAACCGAATACGTATAAAATCATTAAAGGTGGATCATTAGGTTGATTAGGATCTTAACGCATGGGATTGCACTTGTTACGGTCTGAAATAACGAAAACGTCAAAGGAAAACACGTCGGGTGACGAAATGGGCCACCCACGCCGGCCGAAGGCCTGCGAGCGGCCGCGCGAACATCCCTGACGATTCTAAACCGCCTCAAACCCCTATTTAAACACTCTTAAGCCCCATGCAACCTCTAAACTCAACCCTAATCGCCCCCTACTACCACCTTACGAATTATTAACCCCAAACAACCTGCAAAGGCTCAAGATCATCGATTGGGAATCTCCAAAGGCGTTCGGTTGATTGTATCGAAGAGCTAGGGGTATAATCTTTAATCCTTTACGCTTTAATCTTATTTTTTGTTACAAAAATCATATAACAAGGTTTGTCCAGGTCTGAAAGCTTTTGATAATTATTAAAACTTGAGGTTTTTGAAGATTAAACGAATTAAATATGATGATAGGCGATTAGTAATATCATAGGTTACTTGTTGCGCAACTTGTTGATGTTTTGATCATTAAAGTTGTAATATTTGCATGAATAATAATAGAATCTGATCACAATAGGTATTAGGAATGTTTGGTAATGGTTATTGATGATTCTTGGTTGTTTGTATGCACACGGTAGTTGTTTAAAGAAGGATTTACGCGTAACAAAAATCTGGACAGAATGATTAGATGAACTTGTAGGGGCTGTAGTACGACTTTAACATGATGATTTTAGTATTTTATTTGCATGATTTAATCACACCTGGTCTTAGCTTTTCATAATGGGTAAAAGCAAGTGATTTGGACGTCGGTTGAGTCGTTTTTGGAATTTTCATTGAAAATAGGTCATATCAGAATTTCGGGTTAACAAACTGAGTCGACTTTGATTCATCATAACTCGAGTTTTATAAAAATTTGGGTTATGAAATTTTTACAGAAGGTTAACATTGGAGTAACTTGAGTTTTCCAAGTGGATTCATCCCATTTGGATGAATACACAATTTTTGGGAATTTTTTCTACTAAACTGACCTGTTATGAAAGTTTTCTGAACATAGCTGTGTTGAACAAATTTTAATTATTTTTGTTTTTGGTTTTGAGACAAAAAAAAATATAGATTGTTAAGTGAATCACAAAGAATATTCAGTAAAAATTTGAGAGATTAACTCACTGATTAAGTATTTTAAATAAATTAGTTTTGATGACGCACAATCTGTCCTAAAAACACAGATTGTGCATTATGTGTTTATGTGACTAATTGAGGTCCTAGGTGGTATGTACTTGATGTGTAACTGAACGGGAACTTGTATGAGACGCATATGGAACGTAAAAACTAATTATAACCAACATATTCACCAACGAGTCCGTAGGGTTTACTTATGCATGTAGAATCACTAGGTGTCACCTACACACTTTTGAACGTTTAAACGCCTTGGACAAACGGGTTATATGGTGTAATGATATTACGCCTATACTTACTTAGTGACACTTATACTAGGGAGTCGGTAGTGCACCCTACTTGGAGGTTGGATTTCTTTTGCTTGCACACTAAGGTGAGTTTCACTACTCTTTTTCTCAAAAGCATGTGTCTCGGGTTTGAGACAATTTACAAAACGTTTTCTAGTCCGGTTTGGGACTACATTTACATCTCGGGTTATGAGATGTTTTGACTCCTTGTGTGGGTCGGGTTTTGACTCCTTGTGTGGGTCGGATTTACGATTCCTTGTGTGGATTGGGTTTTTGATCAGTTTAAAACTTATTTTTCTTTTGTGAACTAAACACTCTATCATTTTGGAAAGTCCTTGCATATTATTGGGTTAATCGCTGGAGGCGAGCGGGGTATTAGTTGATAGTGCTATTAGGTTGTGCAGCAACCTCATGTCTGAGGTGCTTGAGGCACGGGCATGAACTTCTGACCACATTTGAGAACTGGTGTTGATAGACACCAGTTATTGACGCAAATTACTATATTACTGAAGGTGTCCCAATAATTCTGTTTAGTTACAATGAGTGGGTTAGCTACCCCTGACACGCTTAAACTGATAACTCTTGAACATTTTGGTCTGGAGGACCTACGTTTTTAATTGGTTACGTGGTTTTGGAAACCAGCGCATTTACATACTCGATTACTTTACTTTGTGAACTCACCAGCTTTATGTTGACACACGATTTACATGCTTTTGCAGGTAGTTAGCTTCCGGTGCCAGGATTAGAAAGCACTGTACACTTCACTGCATTTGGGGTCTTGGGCATACACATAAATTACATATTATGCTTTTACATTTTCCTTCATATGGTTTTAATTTGGGCGCGTTGTTTTGCGCATGGTTTTAAAAGGTTTAAATTTGGTTTACGCTTCCGCAGCTTAACTAAACTTGGTTTTTGAAAACGAACTAAATGGTTTGGGCATTTAGAGTTCGTTCATGTGACTTATGGCTATGGGATTCTGGTTTGTCATGCGCCTCGCGGTATAAACCCCGCAGTGGAAATTTGAGGGTGTGACAGGTTGGCTAGGTATGATAGCTTGCCAGCGCGAGAGTATATAACCCCCAGTTTAGATGATTTGTTAATTAAACCTGAAAAGCACCCGAAGTCCCGAAGTGGATGGAGATGTTGGAAGTTTTGTTTCTTCCGGGCACATATTATGGGACGCTATATAGGAAAGATTTGAAGATTGAAGCCAAGCTGTTGTTGGCCATTTGTGTCTTAAATGTCATACCGAGGCGAGCCGATAAAGAACAGGTTAGGTACCCGGAAATTCCTATCCTGTATGCATTGCTTCATGGGGGCCCAAAATTTTCCATTCGGTACTTAATTTTGAATCATGTTTGGATGTGCCGAAATTCGGTTGGGATGACGATTATTCCCTATTGCAAAATCATTACCGCCCTGTTAAAGCAACAAAAGGCGATTACAGCCGATGATGTGGGAAAGAAAAAAAGATACAAGCCATTGGAGTTGAAGAAAATGGGGACTAGTGGACTTACACTGAATCAGAAAGATATCATAAGTTAAAAACCGAGGGTCAAAGATGGAGGGTTTTGAAGATTGATGCGAGGTCGCTTTTGCTCGGAGAAGAAGATGAGCCCGAAAGTGCCGATGAGCCGCCGAGTGAGGGGAGGATTATGAAGAAGAACCGACAGGGGCACACATGAATTTATGGCAGGGTAGTTCGAGTAGGATGCATGGTGGAGGTTTCTATGATTACACTGAGAGAGATTATGAAGATGGTTGGACGTTTGCGGGAACTATGCAATCAGTGATTGAAAATCAACACCCTCCCGCTTCAGTGTTTGATACATGGTCGGGGCTAGAGCGCACTTTATTTGATCATCAAACGATGATGAGCGCTAGTGTGGAAAGGACTGTGCAACGGAATTTTGATAGACAGGAGCGGTGGAATAGGGCTCATGCATATTCCCATGAGGTGGAGATAAACAACAGGTACATGGATGATCAGAACCGGCGCATGAACGCAGACTGGCACGCGGGAAGACCTGTAGTCATGGATCACAACCTGTGGATTATGGGTCTTTACCGCCATATGATGGCAACCTTTCGTATCCGACTCCACCACTACATCATTCTCAGTGGATCGACCCCAGGCAATCACAGCAGCAGGCCTCAGATCAAGGCGGAAGTAATGACGGTGCCCTTGGATTTGGAGAGCGGAACGATTTGATGACGTCCGTGTTTTGACCGCCGCAGCCACGCTACTATTGATCAGATGGTGTTCTCTTGTATATAATTGTATATTTATGTTCTTTTTCGTTTTGTTTGGGTCGGGTGGATGGGTGGTGTATTGATTGTGTTCGTATATTTGGGTTGTGCCTTGGTGGTGTAGTAATTTAAAAAAAAAAGAAAAAATATATAAAAAAAAGAAAAATTTTGTGGTTTTGTAGCGATCTATTCTTTCCAAAACCGTATATTGGGGACAATGTAACCCAAGTGTGGGGATGGGGGAAAATTTTGGGAAAATTTTGGATTTTAAATTTTGTTTTTGGAAATCAAGCTTAGCATTGTGAGAATTGGAACACCTTGAATTGACCCCGAGAGGCACACCGGCAACCCTTAACACCCTTTTTATTCTTGGTGAGATTTGAGCCATAAATATAGAACAACAATATATATATATATATATATATATATATATATATATATATATGCTTGGATGTGACTTGATTCTTTAGGTGAACATGAGTGTAGAAATGATAAGGGCATTAGGTAGCCTCATCATGTTGAGTGTAAGTGTGGGATTTGGGGGGTTGGACCTCATGAATTATATATATGAGCTTGGTAGTGAGAGGGGCGGGGGTTTGGACATTTAGTTGCCCATTTTTGTGCCTAAAAGCCTATTGTTTGTTAACCCTTTAACTAGCTCCTTAAATTAATACCCAACTTGGCCCAGTCTTTTGTGTCTAGTAGTGTGTTAGTTGTTTCATTTAAGTGTTGCAAGAGGATGGAGAGTTGAGTTTGTCTTTTATGTTTTGTTTTGTTGGATTGAAAAGAAAGAAAAGAAGAAAAAAAAAAAGAGAGAGAAAAAGTGATGAGAAGATGATGTGTAGTTGATTGTGCGAATGTTTGTATGTTGATGTAATGGTTGTTTCTAAATAAAAATAAATAAAAATGAAAAAATGATGAAAAAGGAAGTTATAAAAAAAAGAAAAAAAAAGGAGAAGAAGAAAAGAAAAACAAAAAGAAGTCTATATGTGATATATAGTAGTAGTAGTTCGTGTTTGTGTGTGTTAGTGTGTGCGTGTGTAGTTGTGTAATAAAAGACCGGGTAAAGTTATGCGCTACTATAAATATATCTCATTTCCTACCTTTGCACTTAGCCACATTACAACCTTACAAGACCCTTTGATGTGCACTCATGTTTAGCATTTGTAAGAGGAGGGTTGATTTAGGTACAAGCTTATGGTTGTGCACCCATCTATTTGCCTTTTGTGTGTCTAGCTCATATTTGTTAGTGCTTATTTGTCGCCGAGAGGAGAAATATTGTGAGGGGTGTGTTGAATCGGGTGTTAAGGATGGGTTAGTACATGGATTGCATGCTGACGTTTGATTGAAAATGATCGCTTTTGTGTGAAAATGATTTTAATGTATTGCTTGGTACAAGCAATGGTCAAGTGTGGGGATGTGACGGGTGGTTCAAAGAATAACCCTTGATAATGGTAAAATGCTTAATTTATCCGCATTTGATCATGTTATTGCTTGGGATTGGATAACTGCGAGTACTTTGGTTGCAGGTGCATTAAGGAGCTTAAAACGAAGAAACACGGGCTTTGGAGCGGATCGGAACGGGATGGAGCAAGAAAGAAATGAAAGAAGAAAAAAATCATTTTTTGGAGGACTCCACAGTAAGCTACGGTAGCCACCATAGCTTACGGTGGCAACTGGGCATAAACTTTTCAGCGTGTGGCAGTCCCTTCCCACCGTCAGAATTTTCATAGCCACTGTACCTTACGGTGGCCATCGTAAGGTACGGTGGCCCCTGCACCCATATGTAACTCCCACTATTAAAACAAGCTTTATGGTGTCATTTCAATTATCTTTCACTTGGGGACGTTTCTAGACATCTTTTGGGCGATTTTTGGCTGAAGATTATCATTGGAGACTTATCACAAACATTAGTTTATGTTTTTTATTCTTATGAACATTACTATGGATGTTTTGATGACTCACCAAGTCATGCTAGGCTAAACTTTTGGTGATCATTCTTGGTGAAGGTTTTTCTTGAACTCTTGTGTGTTTTCTTGCATTTCTAGAATAATAACTTGGTACTTTTGCTTTGGTATTATGATGTATGAACAATTGCTTGTAGTGTGCTGATTAATTTACCAATTTTTAGTCTCTATCGTACGTTCTTGGTGTTGCTAACAACCGAGATATCACGGGAAGGATTGAGGTTGGTTATTGATTAATTGGTTATCGTGAAACAACCTCGCATTAATATAATCCGAGTACTTTGTTCCTTTTTATCACAACAATTGCTTTTACATGAGTTATGTCTATGTAACTCTTTCTAGTGGAAATTCACACAAGTGTTTAGAGAAACCGGATCCTTGAATGATCATTGTTCCATAATTTGAAGAAACAATCTTAAGTTTAAATCGGTAATTAGTTGTTAATTTAGTTAAAATCAAAACACTCAAACTCTTAATCGTTTACTTTTTGTTAAGTAGTTTAATTGTAGTTAATAAACAAAACTAGAATTCACACATTTTCCACAAACTCCCTATGTTCGATACCTTCTTGCCACTATTTATTAGTTGTAATTGGGATAAATTTTACGTGTACCACGACAGCACGTCAAGCACCTGATTTTTCAAACTATTACTATCTGAGTCCAATTTACTAAAGCCGTCCAAGAAGTTTGTTAACTTTTTGATTATAAGACAAATATGCCTCTATTTAATAAAAATATATATAATTTACTCTCTCTCTTTCTCTCTCTCTCTCTCTCTCTCTCTCTCTATATATATATATATATATATATATATAAATTAAGATATACAACTACAGTACACATACACACTCACAAAAACATGTTCTCCTCTCCCACGGACACCACTGCACCACCATCACCATTATCATCCCTAACCATAATCACTGAACCTCCATTGACTGCACCTAAACCACCGCACCCCACCTGAACCACGGAAGATGAGTAGGGCGACAAACGGCAGGGATAGCCAAGAGAGAGAGACGAAGGGAAAATATATAGAAACTGATCCGTGGGTGGTACCTCATCTGAGAAAGATATAGGTGTACGTAAGAATACTTATATGTCACGAGATGTCGAAGGTGACGTGAAGATGAAACCTAGGTATTTTTGGATCTGAATACAGTTCCCTTGATAAGGGAGAGTAGGAGCGTGACGACAAGGTGCGGGATTCGTTAAATGGAAGATATGGAAGAAACAGAAAGTATTTGACTGCTGCTTTTGAAATCAGATACAACTTGCTTGAAATCGGAAGAGACGGTGAAGTCGTGGTTGGTTAAATGGAAGATACAGTTCAGGTTTTGGACAACTTGGTTGCCTAAAAAATCGATGGCCATGGAAAGAAGATGTTGTGGTTATACATATTATCAAATGGCGGTGGTGCGGTACGGTGGTGGGGTGGGGTGGGGTTCAGATATGCTGGGTGATATGGTGGGGAGGGAAGAGGGAGAAGTAGCATGTTTGTACATAATAAAATACATAAAATATTAATATATACAATAATAATTTAGGTAAATGACTAAAATGCCCTTCTAGTTAATTGACTTGGTGGACGACGTTAGTAAATTGGACTCAGATTGTTACAATTTGAAAAATCAGGTGCTCATGTAGTTAAATATTTTCGATTTGGACTCAAATAGTTAAAACCACCAAAACACAAGGACTCAAATAGTAATCTACTCTTTTTATTATCTGAAAAAATTAGGACATGTAATATACATGTTTTTAAAAGTTTTGAGCAAAAAAAAAAATAACAAAAGCGTCGAGACGGTTTTTTAAAAAAAAATAAATAAGTTTTTGTCTTACATATGTTACATGTTTGTAAAGTGTCTAACATATGTTACACAACAAAAATTTGTTTATTTTTTTAAAAAACATCCACTCGGCGCTTTTTTGATTTTTTGGCCCAAAACTCTTAAAAGCATATATATTACATGTCCTAATTTTTTCAGATAATAAAAAGCTTGTTATGTAGGAGTTTCCAGGGTTTTATCAATTTGAGTGGGTTTTCTCTCTATACTTAGGCCCCCTATATATATATATATATATATATATATATATATATATATATATATATATATATATACTAGTAGGGAACCCGCGTGATGCGGCGGAGACGACAATTTAAAACGCGGTACTTGTCTTCTGTTTGGTTATCAATCTTCAGGATAAACAACGTTTGAGGTGTATACTTCATCTCGTCTAAAATCTTTGACAACATGCACTTATGCCATTGTATTCTTATCGTGACTGATATTCATCTTGACCCATTTGTTGAAAAGGTTAATTTAAATTGTACGCTTATACTTTATGAATGAGGGATTAAAATATGCAAAATTTGTTATAAAAAACGGGTCTTATGGGACAATGATGTTAAACAAGTGTGTCAAAATAGGCTAACATGAATTTAAATGTTAACATTTCCTAATAATTGTTTTTTTTATGGAAGTACATTATAATTGTAAAAGATAACGTATCTTAATCATAATACCAACATTTTCTAATAACTGTTTTTTTAAAGGAAGTACATTATAATTGTAAAAGATAACATATCTTAATCATAATACCATAGCTGTATTCGTTACCAAAGTATGACATTTTCGCCAATGACCCCAGCTCAGTTGGGGAGAGGTGGGAGGGTTTAATCCTTAGGGAAATTCTCGCTCGGAAGATGTATACGGTTTGAATCCTAGGTCAGCAAAAATACACCCCTTGACGTTGCAAGGGCTTATGCCCTTAGAGACGATGCGGAATTGGGGATTCGAAACGGGATACCGAGGTGATGTCCTTAGCCGATCGGAAAAAAAAGTATGACATTTTCAACCTGGTTACTATGTCAAATGCTGACACGTCAATAACTTTGACCAACTTGACGTTTTCAAACACAACGCCTGAATCAATTAACATGGAACATATTTTGAACCTTTAATGATTATTCTAGATAACATGAGTTGATTGCACAAAACAGGAATTCGACTAAAGTTACCTGGGTCTTTCTAGAGTTAAAATAGTAACAAAGAATTTCAAATCTAAAATATTTATAAGGGTATGTAATAAAAGTTTGAATTTATTACTAAAACCTCTTGCTAAAAAAACATAATAATGCATTCAACATCACGATCAAAGCACCAAGAATCATGTTTTAAATCAAATCATAATCTACAAATGACAACTAACAAGTGCTACTCGCACATTGTGGCGGATCACGCTACATGCGTTACTTGTTCAAATAGTCATAAACTTTTACATTACAACATTTTGGATACAAACATAATAATGTCACTAAAAAAATCAATCTGTGAATGGGTCAGACGGATCAGAAAACACGGGTCAAACATCCAAAAAGTACTACCAGTACCAACCATAAGAATTAATTATGTAAATTTTATCCTCCCACTTTTATATATTATTTTCGTTGCCACTGATTCATGCGCTAAGTCTTTGATAAATTTTTTATAGCCTACAAAAAATAAGTGGAAATAATCAAATCTAAAATGTCATATCCAGGTGTAGTGACCTGCATTATAACAAGGTACTGAGGAATTTGTATGGATAAAATCTTAACCAGTCTAGATTCAGTTTAAGAAACAATTTTATATGTTGTAAAAACATGGGTAGTTACACGTATATATTTTCCTTTGTTGGTATAATAACTGAAAATAATTGGAGAAATGAACCTTAGCAAAGCTTTGGCTAACTGAGCATGGTAAGTGAAAGAGAAGGGATGTTGTGACTTTATTACCACCCATTTCAGTCAAGCCTGCTGTCTGCAAAAGGGGAGCAGACCCTTTTTCTCTTGTTTGACTTTTTTGTCACTCATTTTAGTAACTCGTGCAGTTTGCAGAGGCATTTGGGTCCCTGTGAAATAGTAGAGAGTAAAACAAAGAAACAGGTTAAAAGCCTAAAATGGATCTGGATAACTTGGTAAAGCAAAAGTTGGGGTGGAAATACCTCAAATACATTTAAATTCTATCTTTAACAGGTTATATGGGTAATAAAATAGCTTGAAAATAAATAAATCTCAAATGGATTCTTACTTGTAATACATTACTATTACTAAAACCAATGAAGAGAAAACAAACCTATAATCTTCTAATGTATATGTTTTGACATTATTTTAAATCCCATAACTATTCCAAACCCGTTTGAACCATTTGCTGGCCCACCCACATCTATCAAAGTAAACAAGTCACAACGAAGAGCATAAGTTTATATAATCAAATTTGAAGGAAAAAATCACCAACTTCAAATCATTATACATTACCTCAATAATAGAGATTTAATTGATTGGGATCCCATAATAAATCAGATAGCGTCTTTCTTGTTTCCTTTTGTCTGGTACAATATCAGTTATGATCTCATCATCTAGCGGTGCATAGTGGTGAACCTTCTCGGCTAAGACCTTGCAAAATATTCATTTTCATATTTGCATAATAGTAACGTGTCTAGAGAAACTGGATGTGACACTGTAATGACATGTTACGTGTCTAGAGAAACCGGATGTGACCCTGTAAACTATATATTGATTCCTTCAAGCCTGAGAAGCAAGTAAATATAAATATAAAAAATAACATTTATAAAAGAGAATATTTAAATTAGTGAGTGATACAAAGCTTGGAGATATAGACCCTCCAATATCCAATGGTATGCTTCTGTCAGAACCCTGAGTTAAAACAAAGATTAGAACTTGCAGAAAACCAAACCATTGATATTACTTCAAAATTGGGGTTTCTCGTTACGCTTTTTTATTTCTTGAAACAACAAATAGAAAATATGAGAACTTTGGAATAAAAAGTGAGTATTTACATGGCTAGACATGGATATTGAAACAAAAAACAATAATTTTAAGTTTATATGAACTAATTTTTCATTATAATTTAAGGGGAAAAAAAGTGGTAACAATTAGGATAATGTTTCAACAAATTTTTTTAGAAACTGGCTATATATTGTAAGTCATTTAAATAAGGAAATCTCAAATACCCCATAAAATATTGAATAAAAGACTACGTTGTACCAGGTAAGAGGTTGCTTTTGAGTCATAAAAGATCCTTGTTTTGAGTCAAAGGATCCTTGTAGGCTAAGAACGGAGTAAAGGATCCTTCCTTTTGTGTGTATATTTACCATTGCAAAAATATATAGTTCATGGACTTAATTAACTAAGAAATTAGATTTATTAAATAAACCTTGAGGACCCAACATTCACATTTTGATGAAGTATTCGATCCGACCCGACCGGACTCTTCACTTGGATTGCCGACCATACCAAGTGCAGAAAGAGGCATTGTAGGACATTTTAAAAAGGATACCGGATGGCCTAAGAAAAATTCAGAGTTACATAATATTAAACACATGCTATTTACCTTAGATGTACACTTATAGAGCCCTATTAAGTTGGATAAGCAACCCTATACTTGATTTGATGGACCTGCTATCGATGATGCAGAAACAACCCCTACCTGGTCAAATGAAGCTGCATTATTTTTCGTCCGCCATTCTAAAGCATCACCATTTGCAGTGGGTGAAAAGGGCTGCAACAAAATATCATTCAAAAAATTAATTACATTAGTACTTATTTTGAATTGAAAAATAGGGATTGCATGGAAGACATGGGATTATTGATAAAAAAAAGAGTAACATACATGTGATCCAAACAATATATAAGTTATGCGTTATGTAACTACACCAGGTGGAAGGTTGACCGCGTAGGCACTGGTGCTGCAAATGTAAACAGAACGGACAACAAAATTATTAATAATATTTCTCTATAACCAAATTATTGACCCTTCTTAAAGCTTGCTTGATATCAGCTCGCAATTAAACGAGCTCATCCAAGCTGGCTCATTTAAAATTCCAAGCTCGCAATTAAACGAGCTTATCCAAGCTCGCAATTAGATGAACTCATCACATTACTCACCTGCTGAAATCTGATAAAACCATATTATCCGTAATGAAATAACGATGGAGGCATACATTACAAATATAGTTATCAAATTGTTGAAAATTACAAAGGTTTTGATGCTTTTTATTTTATAACTGGTCCAATTTAACTTTATTAGCATTATTGGAGTCTATTCTTTTGTTATTTCCTATGGTTAAAGTTACACAGTGAACTACTCTTTTGTTATTCTAATTCTTCGATAGCTTGTTTTGGGGTGTAAACACAAACCTGTTACCTGCAACTCGCAAGAACTTGAATTTCCATACCAAGCCACTATCGAAACAAATATTCAATAAAAGTTAGGACCTAATAAATCAAAACTTGGTTTGGGTTTTAAACAAACCTGCAAAGCATTGCTGTTGCATATTTCAAGAATGGGAACATTGAACATCAAATATATACCACCTACAACATCCATGTTACTAATTATTATAATAAACATAAAAACAGTACAACAATCATATAAATGATTTCAATAGACAATAAGAATCTATAATCTATAAATATTCCCAAAAACAGAAACCCGAGATTCCAAATTCAATTTAAAATTATAAATTTGAGGAAACTAAAACATGAAACTCATCTCGTCAAATGGACTCACAGGTGAAGGCTGAGCTCACATAACAACTCGTATATCTGAGCCAGATCAGTGACACAACTGGATTCTTAACATTCGCCACGACAATCTACGTCCCCTCTTCAACTTCAGCTTCAAAACGTTGGCGTTTCCTCTCTCGGGGACATCCGACTATAGCTTGCTAGATTCAGCAAACGACCCTTCACAGCAGCGGAGTGGGAGGAATAAAAGCGAACTTGGCCACCATGGATGACACCACACCCCGATTTCCAATCAAACCTCTATCATGATATAAAAATAGGTGTTTTGATTTAGATTTGTTGTAGCTAATGGGAAAATTTTAGTGCTTTTGTGTGTGAGAAAGAGGGAGAGCCATAGAGAAGATGGAGTTTTAGGGTTTAGACAAAATGAGAAAGAAAGCGGCTGATGTATGTTGTGGGGTGCTTTAGGGTTTGGTGAGATAACATTAGTCCATGCTTCAAATGATTGTACATATGGTTTTAATAGTTGTACATCTCTTAAAAAGTGGCAAATGACCATTCTTGCCCTTCCTATATGCTTATTAATATAGTATAGATATATAGGGTCAAGATCCTGTACAAAGTGTGTTTTGTGTGAGAAGGGTGAGAAGGTGTTTTGACCATTAGATCATTTTAATCTATGGTGTGGATTAATTGTATGGCATTTTTGTAATTAATGTTATAATTTTATTAATGAATTAGACCATTAAAGGGTATGATAGTAAAATATACACTCTCTTTTAATAACACTCATTAAAAACAAACCCAATATAACCGTATCCCTCACAATCTTTCATCCTTGATTATCGCCTTCCCCAAAACAAACCCATCTATTACCTGCAACTAATCTCCAAAAATCATGGAATGTGGGCAATTATTTGGGATAAAAGTGCAAGCGTAAAATTCAAACAAAGTCAAACCCTATCGTTGAAACCACTGAACCCTGAAGT
Organism: Ambrosia trifida; assembly: GCA_028751855.1. Lineage (NCBI taxonomy): Eukaryota > Viridiplantae > Streptophyta > Magnoliopsida > Asterales > Asteraceae > Ambrosia > Ambrosia trifida. Next base: position 53,186,891 of record CM054129.1, on the reverse strand, counting down.
GATAATTAAATTCAACCATGGGAAAATATAAAACTCTAAAAGAAAAGGAAGTATCAGAGAATATGTCAACTTAATACAACCTCACCACTTCCGTCACAATGGGGTTTATACATGATAAATTATGGGTGCTTCAGGTCTGTAGCAGAATCTTGGCTTTGAAAATTATGATTTATTTTCTCTCGTTTCAAGATGAGGTGTTTTAATAAATACACAATGAGTTTTAAAACACAATAATATGATTGTGAGTTTTGCATACAGTGTAGTGTATTATATTCATATTTATGTGTTTTATTTTTATATGGTTATATAAGTTGGTTTTATTTTTGAACACTTAAAAAATTTGTTATTGGTAAAACACTATGTAAGATTAACACCCTTTATAAGAAAAATAATAAAACACCAAAACTAAAAATCTACCTTAAACATAAAACACCATACGTTGATTGTTAAAACACTATGACGTTAGTAATGACGATTATAATGGTGACCAGAGCTATCATCTGTCTCTCTTTCTCTCTCCCTCTCTCTCTCTCTTTACCTATTTTTATGCTCTCTCTCATCTCTCTTACCAAGATTATAATTTTAATCATTATTTAATAACATGTAAAAATTACTAAAATGCCCAAACACCTTGTGCCACGTGTCGCAACTAGAAGCTTTCTCACCCTTCTCACACATTTTGGCCTTTGTACATGATCCTAAACCTATATATATATATATATATATATATATATATATATATATATATATATATATATATATTAAAAGGATATTTTGGAAACCCACTGTTTCCACAGGATACTTAGCCTATATAGGGTATATATATGTATATATATATATAGGGTAATTATAAATTGAAAAACAACTTTAGTTATGAAACCCCAAGAAACTCATATTTGTGGTTGTTAATGCTCCACGTACACTCTTATAATTTAGACTACAAGGGTAGTTTGGGCACACCATCTCTTTTCTCTCTCTTCTTTTAACACATGCCATAACCTCTCTCATCTCTCTTATTTTCTTTTCAAAACCCAATCCTCTCTCTTCTTTAACATAACCTGCAACACTACTCTCTTTTCCTTTCTTCTTTTTGAATATCAAAGACATCAACACAACCTGCAGCACTACACTATCTCTCTCTATTTATTATATAAACATAACACAACCGATAACAAAATTACCAGATCTGAGGCAAATGGGTATCCGAACGGTTACAAACGGAGTAGAAACCCGTTCAACCAGATCTGAGGAGGTGGTATTCTTTGTGCACATGCTTCTAATTCAACCAGATAGGCAATCCAGAACGGTTACAAACAGGGGTGGTCCGGTGGTTGAACGGAGGGTGGTTCAGTGGTTGAACAGGGGTGGTCACGAGTCTTGTTGTTATGTACCAGATCCGGATCTATGGTGACGAGTTTTGTTCTTATGTACCAGTTTTTTGTAAAGATTATTGTTCTAGATCTAGATTTGTTGTTCTCAGTTGAAATTACTTGTTCATTACATGAATCTGTGTTGTTGACTTTAAATATTTTTTTGTTTTACTGAGAATTCATGGAATTTTGTTTGTGTTTTTGCTGTTTATGAGTAAATTGTTCAGATCCCTGCACTTTTATTTGATTTTTTACTGTTTTCTGTATTAAGAACATTTGTTTTTTTAATAAAAACATATGTTTTTTTGGTTATAATTTATCATATGTTTTTGTTTTTTGGTTATAATTTATCATATGTTTTTGTTGGTTGGTTATAATTTATCATATGTTACATCTGTTACTTAATACACAAACATGTGTTTCTTTGAACATGTTTACAAAAAACCATATGTATCTAATGCTAAAACCCGGTAAAACTAAGCTGGAATGAATTTTTTTTAAAGAAACACATAAATCTATTAATAAAATAACATAGAAAGGAGAGAGGAAAAAGACCAATTACATGATATATGGACAATTTTGCGCTTTCATTGATAAAATAAACATCTTTATTGTGCATCAAAAAGTAGAAACAATCACAACCATAAATCTATTAGAATGAGTGGTTAGAATGGGGGTTTAAGTGATTTTCTTAAGTGGGGAGGGTTTTCAAATTATTCCTCCCATATATATATATATATATATATATATATATATATATATATATATATATATATATATAGGGTGTGGATAATATGGAAACTCTATCTATTGGAAAAACCTTACAAACCCTATGATGACCATTGATCAAGTTTGATCAATGGTCCTTAATTAATTTGTATTTAATAATCAAAAGCAAGTGGGCCACTTTAATAAAATATTGGATTAAGGGCATTAAGGTAATCTTGTGTTTTCTGAATCCTAGGTTTAAAAAGGTTGATTTGACACTTGTCAAGTCACCTCTCTCCTACTTTATGGCACTTTTTCCAGCACGAATACTAACGTACGTTAGTGTTGTGATACAAAATTCTGACCTCATATGAGACATCGCTAACATGTGTTAACAGGCATATACTAAAAGAACATAATAAAAGAACACATAAAATGTGTATTTATTTAAGAATTGATAAAAATAATCATTACAACCAACACTAAAACATACCAAAAAACGGTTCATACAAACATAATTATTTGTGGATTTTCAAAAAAACTATCATAACAACACAAAAAAGATCTAGCTATGTTTCGTTCTTGATACCCATCTTCATCTTTAACACAAAAACATCTCTTCACCTACAAAAAAGATAACACATGTTAGTTGGCTTCTCCAAAACACATAATGAGACATCACTGACACGTGTACTGTATTCGAAAAACATATGTTTTACTGAAATAACGTATGTCATGTGAACGCTAACACATGTTAGTTAGGCACATACTAACGTATGTCATATGAACCCTAACACCTGTTAGTTAGGCATATACTAGCATGTGTTAGCATCACTAACATGTGTATAAACAACACCAAAAATCTGTAGTTAGTTGGGCACATACTAACGTATGTCATGTGAAAGCTAACGCATGTTAGTTAGGCACATACTAACGTATGTCATATGAACCCTAACACCCGTTAGTTAGGCATATACTAGCATGTGTTAGCATCACTAACGTGTGTGAGCATACAAGACTCGGACCGCAAAAAAATAGACATATACCCTATACGAGTTCATAACAATTTCACTTGCCAAAAATTTATTAGGATAAATTACAAATTTCATCCTTTAAGAATAGGGCATTTTTCATTGGATGTCCTTTCGCGTTTCACTTGCTGTGTTTAGTCCTTAACGACTTAAAATCATTACACTCCATGTCCTAAGGGCCTAACCTGGTTAGTTTTTAACGACAAATCAGGTCATGTGGGGGGCACGTGAGGGTATCTTCGTCATTTCATCAACTTCTCCTCACAAACATCTAATTCATCTACCTTTTGACTACAATCAGATCTATTATTCTTAACCTCATCATCACTTTCTTGAATCCCATTATTACATTCGTCAATCCCATCACCTAAATCACTACTTGCACTCACTTTTCTTAATAAATTTCCAGTCTTTATACTCCTCTGAACACTCTGCACCTTATTCCATTCAGGTCTTCCTTTCTTTACCTGAACAGGGCTTTTCTTGATTCCAATTCCATCAATGGAATCACTAACATCTTTACTCAATTCCTTCTTGTTTTCAGATCTAACCTTTGAGATCTGAACTGGGGTCTTATCATTTCCTTCCATATTACCATCTGAATTCCATGTTTTCCTCTTTCCAACACCATTAGAGCTCTGTTTGGATCTTACACTCTCTGTTTCTTGAATCTTGTCATCACCATTGAAGACTTGGGTGTCGATTAGACAGGGTTTTAGTGGCGATTGTGGTTAATGGCCAGACGATGATAGTGGTGTCGGGGGTCATTGATAGACGATGGTAGTGACTGTTATAGTTCACAGGAGGTGGTGGTGTTGTTTGGGTTATAACCGGATCAGTCTAGGAAACGGGTCACGAGTCACGAGGTCGGGTCAACAGAAGTCAACCAGTCAACAGGAGTCAACACGATCGGGATTGCACACAAGGTATAACCAGACCCACGACTCGTTAATTATGAACATTAGACCCCCCGTGGTGGTGGTGGTGGTGGTGGGATGTTGGGTGGTGGTGGATTAAGCTATTTTGAAGAACTTGCAGATTCATCCATGGAGTGTATTTAGAGAGAGAGGGTAGAGAGAGAGTCAGAGAGCTCTGTTTTAGAGAGAAGGGATTTATTTTATTTATATATAACTGAAATTACTAGACTACCCTCATGTGCAAGGCACATGACCAGATTTAACTCTAAAAACTAACCAGGTTAGGCCCTTAGGACATGGAGTGTAATGATTTTAAGTCGTTAAGGACTAAACACAGCAATTGAAACGCGAAAGGACATCCAATGAAAAATGCCCTATTCTTAAAGGACGAAATTTGTAATTTATCCAATTTATTAAATAGAATACAAAAATTATTTAAACACCCTATTCACCAAAAGATTAAAAATCTATAATCTTTATAAAAAAAAAAAACATCACTTACCATAGCCACATCACCAACGCCGCCTTCTTCCAATAGCCTACTCGTATAAACCATCACTGAAACAGATACACATGTTAGTTTGGGATCCTCAAACACATAATGGGGCATCACTAACATGTGTTCGCATATACTAACATAAAAAGACTATAAATTTATTTATCAATCACATGTGATCCATCAACCTCATGTCCCCAATCTAATAAAAATCTAACATAAACAAAATAATAATAAAAAAAATAAAAAAAGGTTAACATAAGTTTTTTTTTTTCATTCAAGCATTTGATCGAACACTTGGTATGCGACCAAAAACTATCCCCAAAACTGTTATTATTATTATTCTAACAAAACCCAACACCTAACAAAATCAAAACGTAACAATAATAACAACATTCACGAACAACCGCACGAACCAAACTAGTCTAATTCAATAATTATAAAATCATAAAATAATAAAATTAAAATAACAGCCTTCGGGAAAATGAAATGAAAAGAAGAAGAGACAAAAAAAAAACCGTCTTTTAATTCAATAATTATAAAATAATAAAATTAAATAAAAATATAGAAATAAATGATATGAAGTTCCAAATGAAATGGAGATAGACTTAGAAGCTCCAGCAGTTCTTGAGCCTGACCCGGATGATGGATCCATGGATGATACCCATATGGATCTTGTTAAGGGTGCAGCCGAGGCTATTGTATCCATTTCATTCTCTCAACCACCATCCAGCGACACGTTGCTTTGGTTTGCTGAGGTTGTTACATCTAACGATTTAAAGAAAAACAAAGATTATATGTATGGCACATGTGCGGTGGCGGTGATAGTGGTTGTGGTGGTGGTGGTGGTGGTTATAAAGAGAGACTTAGAGAGAGGGTAGAGAGCACAAATCTATATTTTGAATTTGAAAGAAAAAGAAATGAGGAGAGAGAGGGGGGAAATAATATATATAGGGAGAGAGAGAAGGCGTGAGTGTAAATGTCTAAATTACCCTTCATAATATAATATGGTATAAAATTGGTTTGGATGAGGTGACACAATGTGGACCAAGAGATGGGTTTCTTAGGGTTTTTCCTTTTGAGAGGGTTTCTTGTCTATACTTCCACTATATATATATATATATATAGGATGGATAAAATGAAAACCTTTGAAAACCCATGTAAAAAACCATTATTTTGTTTTTGAAAAAAATAACCAATGTAAAATACATGTTTTTAATCATTTTGGGCAAAAAAATAACAAAAGCGCCGATGGGATTTTTTTTAAATAAACAAAGTTGCTAAAAAAACATATGTTTTCAGCTATTTGCCTATATTTTTAGCAACTTTGTTTATTTAAAAAAAAAAACCCATCGACGTTTTTTTTTTTGGCCCAAAATGGTTACATGTATTTTACATTTGTTATTTTTTTCAAAGAAAAAAAATATTTTTTACTTGGGTTTTCGAAGGTTTTCTCAATTCAAGCGGGTTTTCGTTTTATACTTGACCTATATGTGTATAAATATATATATATATATATATATTAAGTAACTGTATAATAATAAATAATTAATTTACGAGTCAAACACAAGCCATGGTGAGCGAAATAGGGGATGCTTGGTTGATTAAGTGCCGAATCATTAAGAGGTCTGAATGGTTAAGAGGCTTTGAATGATTAAGTGTTGAATGGTTCAGCTATGCACCAAGTCTGAATGGTTCAACTCTTAACCATTTTATTCAGAGCCCTTGTTAGGTTGAAACAAACAGTCTGAATGCTGAACTATTCAGAGCTGAATGGTTCAGAGCCTCATTAAGAGGCGCTACCAAACAGGCTCTAAGTCTATTAAGTTAAACAAGCCAACTTGTTTATACTCGAACATAGGAAGTATAACTTATTTTTTACCTAGATTTTTTTATTTTGTTTTATTGTTTCAGTATATGTTATGTTTGAACGTTATATCTTCGTAATACTATTAAAAATCGAGTTATTTGTATATGAAACATAAATTATTCCTAAATAATCACAACCACTCAACATTGAAAACATAATACAAGAAAACTATAAAAAAATATATAAAATTAAAAATTTGAGCATTAATACAACATAAAGCCCAATAGTAGTAACTGTGCGTGCTTTATTCAATCATGAACAACCTAAATTAGGCTGCCCAAAAGAACTCATTTAGTAATTCACAATCTAAAATACAAATAAAACATTGAAGTTTCTCTCTTAATTTTTTCTAACACTTTGGAAGATCACTAGGGGGTGGGAGAATTGACTCTTTTGGGCCTGTACCATTGTCCACAACAAATGCCATTTTTAAGCCCCATGTTGTATGTACCTCTAGATGACAATGCATGAACCACACACCTATAATAATTGAAAATAAACAAATTTTAGACTGATTTGGTTTCTTAGAGAACTAAGAAACAAGTGATGTTCAATAGGGTTGGATTTATTCAACTCTTCTATTTTTTTGCAAAATATTTTAACAGGTATTTTAGTTGTCAAAATTTGAACCCAAGAGAAAACAGTACAAGTTCCTTTAAAAAAGTTTCTTCAATTCATTACTGTTATTTTACCCTTTCAAAAATATTTCATAAAAAAAACTATATATATCTTTTAATTTTAACCTATCAGTTTAAAAGAGTATTATTACTTTATATAATGGTTAAATAAGTTCCAATATTAGTAATAGCGTCATTCAGTTGAATAGTGCGTTTCAACTAATTCGACCAATCAACCAGTAAGGAACTCGGTTCGATAACTGGTCAATTGCAAATAAGAATGTTAAAAAATATAAGCAAGGGCATGTACCTGGATTGTCAGCTCTGAATCTTATAGCAGTCCAACCACCAGCAGGAACACCTACTGTATTTCTTTCTACCGGGTCAACTAGATTAAACTTCTTCGGATCGGTAAGAGGATTATAATTACCTATCCCTCTTCCAACAACAAAAAAGTTGAACCCATGCAAATGTAGTGGATGACTCTCAGGAGTGAGTGCTCCTGTGTCTTGTAAAACAAGTTGTACCGTTGCGTTATAAGGAAGTCGGTATAATTTTGTACCGGTGGATGTTCCAAGATTCTTTGGTTGGTTGCCAGTGTAATTATACGGCATCAACGGCTTGCTAGGGAAGTCATCAGTGAAAACACCGCTCGTATTAAAATAATGTGCTTGTAGAAGTGCGGTTTTTGGCATAATAAACGTGACATTATTTATACTAGCCACAACCCTACTACCATTAACACATGTTGAACACGGGTTGATCCCAAGCCCAATGGTGAAGAATAAGGAATGGTCAATAGTCATTGGAACATTGGCAGGGTAAATTACAGAATTTAAGCTTCGCAACGAGTTTATGAAATTGTCAGCCACTGGGGTTGCATTTTGAGGCGGCGGAGCCACTAATTTAGTAGCAACGGAAGAAACAGTACCCGAGTAATGTAAAGACGCGGTTGCAGTAAAATTATCAACTGCAATTGGCGCATCCATAAAAGGTGAAACTGCAACTAGATACTTGCCGGCTGTTTGAGTAGCTGTGACAAGTGCATTTGTGGTTTGTCCAGGTGCGATTACAATTGTGTCAGTGGTAAAGGGTTTAACATAAGTTGCATCAACCTCAACCACCGTTAGTTTATGTCCTGCTATCCTAAAAAATAGCTCTTCATTTAGTGCAGCGTTGACGATTCTTAGCATGTATGTCATTCCTTGATCCACTGGTACCTTAAAGCCACCTAATATAGAAACGATTACCGATTTAAGTCACAACATGAATGTTTTATTGGTAACAAAATGACAGGTTCGATAACTGTTTGTAAAAAACATGTATGAGTTGAAATATATATATATAAGTCGGGTTAATTCAAACACTTTTTTTTAGAACTCTTTATAAATAAAATTATTTAGAAGTTTGATTTGTTTGATATAGCGCAACATAAATAAACTCATTAACTAATAAATACTCCGAAGTCTAGTCCGCTAAAGAGTACCAAGAAATCCTACCATCTGCCAAACAGTTAGAGATAGGTCCAGGATGACCATTGATGGTGTGAGCATCTGAGACATTTGGCGCTTGGCCTAGCTTTTGTGCTTGGTTGATCACTGCTTCAGTATCTGCTTTCCACCATTCTCCTGCAAATTAAGTTGCTTTTGCAACTCAAATCCTTGGCCATTTTTTTTTTAAGAAAATAAAGAAGAAAAATCAAGTGATCGATACCCAAGACAACCACGACTTCTTTATGAGGCTTTGGGTACGGGTAAGGGACTCCGAGCTTAGGCAAAATGACAATGGCACCATGGACCGTAGCCCTTAGCCATAAAATATGTGCGTGCCACCAAAGCGTTCCTCGTTGACCTGTTAACGTGAACTTATACACATAGGTCCCCTTAGGTTGAATCGGACATTGTGTTATGTAAGCTGGACCATCAGCCCAACCCGTCCTTAGCTGTCGTACACCATGCCTACGGTTGTCACACAAACAAAAACATCATCATAACTTTAGCTTTATATGATATGTCAACACATTGAATAGAAATAAGGTGTCTCATCTTACCAATGGATGCTAACATTGTATTTGACATGATTGACCACCTTGATCATTACTGTGTCGTCCTCCCTAGCAACGATAGTCGGACCAGGGAAACGACCATTTACCGTCACGATAGGTTTACTTTCACACAATCTTGTGGTATTCTTCATCACCACCTGCATACATTATTAATTGCAACCACAATAAAGTATAGTTCTTTAGTACATTTTGCTTTAACAAGACTTTACGCACATAACATAAAAAAGAATACAAACATTGAATTTGTAATGGCGAACTCGACCATCCACTAATAACGGGAAATCACAAGCCACCATGACGATAGCCACAACCACCAACCGCAACAGTGTTGCCGCCATCTTTTTACCTCGATTTCGGTTTGAAGTTTTCGTTGTTTGAGATGATGGCAGATGGAACGAACCTTATAAAGAGAAGTGGCTTTGCTCAAATGTCCTTGTTACCCCGTTTGGTGGATATGGTAGGCACACGTTTGTTTCTTTGTTGGTTTTAGAAACTAATTCAACAAACATATGTATTAAACAAATGAAAAAGAATTTGGTATAATTAATATCTACAAAATTTTACTTCATAGCTACACAAAGTAGTTATGTAGCAGCTAACTTTTATACGTTAAGCTACGTATTGCCTCTCTTGAAAACATAAATATAACAAGTTTAAAGGTATAAGTAGGAACAAAAGAAAAATAATAATAGAACAAAAAAGATCTCAACATGGTTTCATTAAGGGGGATCATGGGTCACTAGTTGGCTATGATGGTTACGCTTCCCGAACGGCTACACGGCCGCCACCCCATCGGCTACGGTCAAAGCCTTTGCCGAACTGGTACACCTAACCGATAGGCTACCCTTCCTCTTGATGAGTTTTTCTATGTTTTTAGCATCGTAGTCGGGAGTGCCCGACCACCCTTATAGAAATTTTTATTACGTTATTTTCAACCATATCTGAATATATAGTCTGCTACCGTCGCATCATTTTCAATCTCAAACATTCAATCATCCGGGAAATGATCGTGATAAACGCATCGAGGAGCGTTCGATCCTGAGTCGCACCCCGGTTTTCACCCGGGTGTTACTCCAGCGAGGAAACTCGTGTGGAGGCAGTACAGTTTCTGGGGAACGTCATAACCAAGTCTGATACACCAGCGCGGGCCCGTTTAAGACAACGTAGTCTGAGGCAGACTTTGGCTAGGGCTGCCGATTAGGCAGTATGACGTTTGGTCACTCATATGAGAGCCACCATTTAAAAAAATTGTAAATCACAAACATTAAATTTCTAGAGAAAGTTTAGAGTACAAATTAGTTTAACGTGCAAAGTGTAAGTATTTTGGGCCTTTAATAAAAAATAAATCAGTGGATGAGATCGAAAGAGAAAAGTATACGTTAAATTTCTAAAAAAGGAGGAGAAGGGCAAAATAGGTATAACCCACAATGGTTGAGTTCCACCCCCATTTTTTAACGTCCATAACTTTTTCATACGACATTATTTAAAAAAAAAAAAAACACATCATAAAAACAAGCATTTTATCCTCTTTCATTTGCATACCATATTGCTATCCTTAAAAAAAAATGCTGGGTTGATAGTACATGCGTCTAAATGTAAACAGTTGATATTATTACTTGCGTTTAAACATTCTGAATGTAATAATAGCTTTTTTTTTGTTTTTTAGTTTGCTTCTAATATCATGGGAAAGTTAGACTATGCTGAACTCCGGCGAGCCTATGAAACTGCAATGGAGGAAAGTAGACATAAAGTTGTGTTATCGATTTGGGTGGCGAAAAGTCGAGGAATTTCGGGGAAACCAGCCAAAATTGGCAAGGGTCAAATGGCTAAGCCCAGAGTTCTTGCAATCACTAGTTTTATTTTCTTCATTGGTTGGTTGTTGTTGTTGTTGTTTGTTGTTGTTGTTGTTGTTGCTGTTGTTGTTGTTGTTGTTTGTTAATTATTTGAATCATAGTTTTGTTGATTGATTGAGTTTGTTTATGTGTGATGTGTTTTTATGCTTTATGCTTATTGGATCACAAAAAGTGCGTCATACTTTTGTATGGCTATGTCTACTTTGTGTATTCATGTTTTTGAAGATGTGTCTTCATCTCCACTTGTTGGTGTTATGCAGGTCTTTCCTTCAGTCCAAGAATCCCATATTTTCAAAACTTGATATTACATAATTGCGTTTAAACAACAATACCTTGCGTCTAAATGTAAAAACTTGATTTTAGGTACTTGCGTTTTAGCATGTATAACCCGCGTTTTATCATTTATAACTTGCGTTTGATCAGGTCGTCTTATCAGGTATAACTTGTGTATCTATAAAGCAAGTATACCCTTAATAAAACGCAAGTACTATCAACCCAACAATTTTTTTTTTAAATATACCAATATGGTATGGAAATGAAAAAGGATGAAAAGCTTGTTTTTATGGTGTAGTTTTTTTTTTAAATAATGTTGTATGAAAAAGTTATGACCGTTTTAAAAATGGGAGTGAAACTTTAATGACGCTAAGAAATTACCATCGTGCCCCTGATTATCAAATTTAATCATACGCTCCGTATTGCTTCTTACACTTTGCGCAATAACTCACTTTTTACGTTAGCCTCTCCCAAATTTCTAATCTTTCCCCATCAAAACATTTTCATATGTGGCTGTTTTTAATGATGTGTTTATATAGTTTTTCGTTCTCACATGTAGACAATTCGTAATTGTTCGAACATTTTTTTGTCATATTACCATTATAACGCCTCTTAAAAAATTGTAATAGTTAATACTACTCGATCTTAATGCTTCTATTGCGTTCAAAGAAACGGTGCTGTGGGCTCCTAGTAATGCCCCTCTAAAACTTTTCAAGGATGGTATTATAAAGTTACGTATAAAAGTTGATAGATAAAGATGTTTAAATTAGCTTTAGTTCCTAAATTCTACAAGGGGAGTAGATAGATAATAATGGATTGATTACAACAAAAATCAAAAACAACATTTGACCATACAAGACCACGACTTTTGTACAAACGTCACTACTTCACCATCCCCATGGTCAAACAGATGACGTTCGTCTTCTTCACAAGTGAGACTGTTCACCTAATTATTATAGTTCACACTCAGTTTTTTTTTTTTTTTTTTTTTTTTTTTTTTTTTTTTTTTTTTTTTTTTCAAAAGAGATAGAACTAAATTGTTTAAATCTATCTATACATATCTATACTTACTATAATAGGATAGTCCGTGAATAACATAAAAAAACTGACATGACAAGCACGTAGAGCTTAAAAAACTGAGGTGGCAAGCTTAGAGATAGGCCACGATTCCGTGTATGACGCGAATAATGATGTCATCAAGTAGTTTAAAATATTCAGGAAAAAAACGTGGGCCAGTATCTTTTAACGCTGTTGAGCTCAACAACATCTGTTGATTGGCCTCGATAGACGAACAACTGTTCAGACCAATAATTAAGCTCTTTACTTAATAAGCAGATGTTGTGATCATATGTTTTCAAGTTTTAAACCCCTAAAGTTTGAAGTTTTAAGAGGGATGTTTTAAATTAACATAGGAAATCGTGTTTCATTAATTACGCTGCAGGTATCTTCCTTTATAAGCTTAACCCCATAACAAATACAATCATTGCTTATTGTTTATATCAGTTTTGAAATTTCTTAAACACTTTTCAAATTCAAATATTTAAATTTCATATATGTGACCGATTTGATTCTAGCTAAAGAGGTATAGGTCATATTGATGGATTTGTAGGTAAGTATATGTCATTTAATGGTTTGGCTATTATTCTTTATTTAATTTAATTTAATTATAAGTGTTATGTTTTTTATCCTCATGTTTTGTTTATGGTTATTTTTAAATATTTAAATTTCAGATATGTGACCGATCTGATTCCAGCTAAAGAGGGAGGTCATATTGATGGATTAGTAGGTAAAGTATATGTCATTTGATGGTTTGGCTATTATTCTTTATTTAATTTTAATTAATTATACATGTTCTGTTTTTGATCCTCATGTTATGTTTATGGTTATTTTCAGGTTGATAAGATTGAAGAACCTTTTAAGAAACTGTTGTCTATTGGTCAAATCTTTTAGTTTGTCTATTATTCTTTATTTAATTTAATTAATTATACATGTTCTGTGTTTGATCCTCATTTTTTGTTTATGGTTATTTTTAGGTTGATAAGATTCAAGGCTCTATTAAGAAATTGTTGTCTTTTCGTTAAATCTATTGGTTTGTCTATTATTCTTTATTTAATTTAATTACATATAAATGTTTTTGTGTTTAATCATCATTTTTTGTTTGTGGTTATTTTCAGGTTGATAATACTACGTCAAAAAAGGGCTTTAGCCACACCAGAAAAGTGTGACCATATACCTTTTGCCACACTTATTTTTTTCAGGTCATGTGTGACCAAAAGTCGAGTCATCGTATATATGATACTACCACATTCACTTTTAGTGGCCGTAGCTACTAAAAAATGTGGCTAAAGGGTACCAACATTTTTTTTGTTTGAATCAAACATTCCCTTCATTAAAGGGTTGTTTGGTTGATTAAGTGCTAAATCATTAAGAGCTTTGAATGGTTAACAGGTCTGAATGGTTAAGTGCTGAATCATTAAGTTGGACCTCTTAATGGTTAGTTTTCTTGTCCTACATTGGTATGAGAGTTTCATTAAGGTTCAGCCTAGTTCAGTGCTTAATGATTCAGTGCTTAATGGTTCAGCAACATCCCAAGTCTTAATGATTCAGCCTTAACCAATCCATTCAGAGACTGAAACAAACGCGCTGAATGCTGAATCATTCAGCACTGAATGGTTAAGAGCCTCATAAGAGGCTACCAAACAGCCCCTAAGTGTGGCTAAATGATAGCAAGTGTCACATGAAATGTGTGACTATTTCAATTATATAGTCACATAAATTTACTAAGAATTATGTTTAGGCCACATCAATTATAAAAATGTGTGGCAAAAAGGGTTGCAGTAATCAACTTTTTAGTCCATTAAGTGTGTCTAAATGATCGTAACGGCAACATGAATTTCTTATTAGTGTGGACAGTTCAATTATATAGTCACGTGAATTTATTGTAAGTGTGACTAATGATTATTTATAGCCGCATAAAATTTAGTAATTTTAAGTGTGACTATTGTTTAACCTTTAGTCACACATAATTTTTTTTACCAGGCGTTTAGTATCATTCCGTCACACAAACATACAACAAAGTGATAATGGTGTAGAAAATGGTTATTTAGAGCCACACGATATTTTGTCATTTTATGTATGGCTATTGTTAACATTTGGTCACACATAATTTCTTTTTACCATGATGTTCACTATCATTCTATCACACAAACCAAAGACAAAGTGACTATGGTGTGGCTAATGGTTCTTTTATAGCCACACGAAATTTTGAAATTTTAAGTGTGACTATTGATTATCCTTTGGCCACACATATTTGTTTTGGTTTTATATGACCATTTTTTTTTTATAATTAGACATTTAATATTCAATATTTTGTAAAATAATTAAAAACAACACTAAACATACATGAGAAAACCCAAAAACGAAATTATATTAAGAATAATAAACCAAAATCCATACATAAATTTTCAATCTAACTATTAAAGACGTAAACTACAAATCAAAAGCTATCTACAAATTATACAGAAACTGTAACAGAACCTACGTAACACCTAGCAAGACTAGCAATAGTAGTAACCGCAACAAAACCTGCATCACTCCTTGCAGCAGCTGATCCACAAGTTACAAGATCACGTCACTCCAAGTCATTATAAAATGACTAACAAAAGAACAATGCAATTAGACCATATTGAAAGGTATCGTGTTCATTTTAACATAATTATGTATTTGCATAGTTGAAATGAATAGATTAAAAATTAAACAAGTTAAAAACTTACAATGTTCCAGGTATTTACGATCAGGTCTTCAACTTTTTTGTGGCTTGTCCAATCTTCTTTCTCCACCTACCAAACGTATCTTTAATATTTGAAACATTTCACTCAATAGTTAACTATGAGCATTTCACACTCATAATAGTTGACATTAGATTTAACATAAATGCTCCACTTCCTCGTGGCTCACAATGCAAATATACCAAACTACCTGGTAATTTCGCTTTAGAGCTATATAGGGTGATGTTGTTGAATGTGTAGTGTCCCACATTTAATTTAAGAAATACAATACATACCTAACTTCGTCTGTTTGACACGGCTCTGCAACGCATTATGATGCGAAAACTCAAATCAACCCGTCTCGAAATCAACAGAGAACAAATCTTCAAGATTAAATCCATATTCACTCTCTCCTAACATAACAACATAGTCGTCATCGGTCACATAATCATACGCCAAGAAAAGTTACTCTCATGAGTCTAGCAATCATAGATACGGGAGCATACCAACTTATCCTATAAGAAAAATATAGCTCAATTAGTACGTTGTTGAAACTTCACTATAAGCCTAAAGAAATAACAATTTTATGCAACCACATATCTATCAAATTTCAAATAAGCAGATCTGAATAAGCAAATATGCTACAAAAGAGATTCTTTCAAAAACATACGCCTGAAATTTAGACAAGCTAATTTCACTTGTTGACAAATATACCAAACTGATACTTCTACAACAGCTTTAATAACATACTGCAGGTTTGAGAACCTCATATATAATAGGTTTAACAACATCATCTTCCACTCACCCAAACACCTCCACGAACACCACAGACCGCAGTAACCATATACACCTCCATGAACCTAATCCTATCTCTTAACATCATCATCATTTTCTGCTGACCCAAAAAAATCTTGAACCCCACGACCAGCAAACACCGGATCAGAAAGCTTAGCCAAAACGACAACAACAATAACCAAAATGACACTAGAACCAGCAATAACCCCTAACACAACCCCAATAGTCCCTAACAGCTTATTAAACACGGACCACTCAATCTGTCCAATCTCCTCCAATACTCCACCCCATATACTCTCATCCTTCTTAATATTATCTCTATCCATCATCACCTTCTTGATCTCTGCACCGGATTCAGATATTTTTATTAGCACCCCATGATTTATTGTTAGGACAAAGAGGATTGGTGAAACCACTTTTGCAAACCTTAGTCTAATTCACTTCAGTCGAAATATTCTAAGTATAGAACTGCTGAAGAAGGAAGATCAAACTGCTGAAGAAGAGATTACACATGTACTGAAGAAGAAAAGTCATCAGAAGTTCTGAAGTCCAAACCAGACATTTCTACTGAAGAACTACTGAAGACAAACTACTTATCAGTAGTTTGTCATTCATCAGTACTTACGAGAAGATCTTTTCCATCGCCTTTTTGTATCAGTAGTTTATTAGTTTAGTATTACTTTTACTTTATGTACAAGTTCCAAGGTTGCAACTTGTTGCAACTTGTCTCTTAACTTGCTTTTTGGCAAGGTTCATGTATTTGTAAAGTCTATAAATAGAAGGGTTCATCCCTCTGTTTTAGACATTGATTTTTATACAGAAATCCTTCAAAGCATATTATTGTTATTCCCATTTCATATTTATTGAGAATCTGTCTAAGTGTTTCATTCTCATTCAATACTTAGATTCTCAATAAATACTTATCATTTATTAGTTTCTCAAACATCCAGGGGAGTAATAACTCCTGTTGATAAGTGTAGCTTTAAACTCATAACATTCCGCTGTGCTATCACTGATTAAGAACTTGCTAAACACCTAAGTGTTCACTAGCAAGTTCATACAAAAGAGCAATACTGATCCAACAATTGGTATCAGAGCTCTGGTTTATCTGATCACATATCAATCTAACACATTGAGAATCAGACACAGGCTCTTATTGATATTCAATAAAGGATTATAAGCTTACTTTTATCAACATCCATCACTTTAAGAGATATTTGACAAATCAATACTCTTTAAAATGGATCCTCATAATACTGGTTCTACCAATAAACCTGCTATGCTAGTAAGAAATGAATATAACATCTGGCAAAGGAGAATGGCACATACCTTATCACAGACCAACACAGGTTGCTGGAAATCTGTGATATATGGTCCTCATAAACCAGTAAATATTAATCTTGAAACTAAAGAAGAAATTGCAAAAGACCCAAAAGACTATACAGATGATGATTTCCTAAAACTTGAGCTTGATGCTAAAGCTTTCTCTATGTTGGCAATGGCACTCCCAAATGAAATCTACTCTGGCCTATTACATTGTGATAGTGCCAAAGAGCTTTGGGACTGCCTCAAAGAACAGTTTGGAGGAACTAAAGAGGTGATTGCCAACACCAGAGAAATCCTGGCTCAACAATATGAAAATTTTGCTCACATTAATGGGGAAACTTTAACACAATAATTTGAAAGATTCTCCTCATTAATATCTGGGCTAAAATTAAATGGTCAGACCTACACAACTGTATCTATGCTTCATAGATTTTTAACGTCTTTACCTGAAAAATGGGAAACATACTCTACAGTCTTAAGATCTTCACCAGACTTTAGCTCCCCCACTCTTACAAAACATCATGGGAGATTACTTACTTTTGAAAGAGAAATTGATCAAAAGAAAAAGTTACAAAGTTCTGGCAAAAGTGCTGATGACTATCTACCAGGTAGTACAACACTATTGGGACAAGACTCACCAACTTGTTCAAATAGTTTTGGATCTTTTGACCATATTGACATAACTGCTGGGATCTCATCTGAAAGATCATTCCCAGGTTATGACAATAATGATTTTAGTCAAACTGCTGATAACATGTGTTTTATCATGGATGATTTAAAAAATTTCAGCAGTGATGACTTAGAAGAAATGGATATTTTACACCAACTGGCCATGTTAAGTTTAAAAACAAATAAATTTTACAAAAGGTCAGGAAGGAAGTTTCCAGGACTCAACAGTTCAACAAAAATTGGTTTTGACAAATCTAAACTTAGATGTCACAAGTGTCAAAAGTTGGGACACATTGCTAGAGAGTGTAGAAGCTCTGGCTTTAACCAATCTCAGTCTGGAAATAATTTTAACCCCAATTATAATAGGAATAATGGAACACAAGGGAGTGCACATTTTGTACAGGCACAAGCTCCACAACACCAATATGTGCCACAAGTACAATATGTACAGATGCCTGCTCAACAGATGCAGAGCCAACAATCAATCCCTCCCTTTCCAGCTGCTCAACAACCTCCACAGCCTCAGCAACCCTCTAAACAAAGTTTATTTACTTCAGGGTATGTTGACTGGAGTAGTCTTCCTTTTGACACCACAAAGTGTAATCCTGATGCAGACAACAAGATGTTTGACATCAACTGGGGAGAGCCTGACAATGGCAGAAAGAACTTTGCCTTAATGGCATTTGAGGGATGCACCTCAAAATCTGCCTTGTCACAGGTATCAAAAGAATCTTTGACAAAACTTTGTTCAAATTCTTGCAAAGAATCTTTTGCTCTCATAAGAGAGACTAATGTGCACTTACAAGGGAATGCAAATGACTCTGAGAGAAAATTCACTCAGATGAAATGTGATTTAGAAAGAAAACTTTCTGCAAAAACAAAAGAAGTTTCTAAATTAACTAACACTGCTATTGAAACCCAAGCACAAATTAAAATCATGATAAATGACCTAGGAAATGTCAGACAAGAGCTTGCTGACACCAAGGTCACATGTGAAAAATGGGTTGAATCTTGTAAGGGGTACCAACTATTGCTAAACAAACAAAGTGCTTCAAATGTTAGGTTTGGCATAGGGTACAATCACACTGAAACACCAACAGATTTTTCCCCAAAACTACTGAAGATGGGAGAAAAATTGTTTTAGGTGAAACTTCTGAAGAGAAAGAATGCACATCTTTCCATGAGAACTTTCTAAAAACTCACAAAGAAAGTTCTTCAGAAGTACTGATTAATTCTGACTTTAAGCCATCAGTAGTTTCAACTACATCAGGAGTTGAGAACCTGAAAACTACTGATGACCTAAAACCAATCAATACAGTCAGAAACTTGTCTTTGAAAGAAAAGACAAAAGAATGTGAAATCTGTGGTCTGTTCAACCACAATACAGAATTTTGCAGATACAGAAAAGGTATTCAATACAACAAGAAAAATCAACAACTGGTTGTGGGAAAGCAAATCAAAAATGATTTTGTAAAAACTTTTTCTCCCAGGAAACAACAACCAGTAAACACCTTTTCTCAGAAAAAGACAAAATCTCAACAAAGATCTTTTTCTCAAAATTCTCTTTCAGTAGTTAGACCTAAATCATCAGCAGTTTCACAAACTGCTGAGATTAAAGATCTCATAAACATGGTACAACTACTGATGACCAAAGTTGATGGTGGTCCTCAAAAGGATACCACCATTGCTCTTAATGAAAAATCCATTGCCAAAAAGACATGGATTTCTCAACTTGGTCAAGAACAAACTGTAAATGTTCTCAAGAGCAAACCCAAAGCCAAACTAGCTTGGGTTCCTAAATCTAACTAATTTGCTATCTTGTGCAGAGAGTTTCCAGAGGCTTAAATAGCATTTGGTATGTAGAGAGTGGAGGCTCAATGCACATGACAGGATGCAGATACCTGATAAACAATTTTATCAGTCAAAGAGAAGGATCTGTATCCTTTGGGAACAATGCTAAGGGATATGTGCTAGGACATGGCAATGTCTCCTCTGGCAAAATACAGTTTGACAAGGTCAATCTGGTTGAAAACCTTGAGTACAACTTGCTGAGTGTGTCACAAATGTGTGATAAAGGATATTCTTCCTTTTTCATAAAGACAGCATGCAAGATCATATCACCAGAAGGCCAGAAGTTGATAGAGAAGATCATTGAAGATCACACTTTGTTGATAGCCAAAATATGTGGTAATCTCTATGCAGTGGACATTGAAAAAGACAAAGTACTGAACAACACTGCCTGTTTCTTCTCAAAGGCATCAACTTTAGAGACTGTTCTCTGGCACAGGAGACTTGGCCATGTGAACTTTAAAACCATAAATAAAGTCACAAAAATGGGCTTGGTCAGAGGTCTACCCTTAAAAGTATACCAGTGTCAAGAACACTGTGTATCTTGTTTAAAGGGAAAACAACATAAGTCCTCCTATAAGTCTATTGAAGAATCAAAAACAACTGCATGTCTTCAACTACTCCATATGGACTTATTTGGACCTGTAAAGATCATGAGCCTTGGTAAGAAGAAGTACTGCTTAGTCATCATTGATGACTACTCAAGATTTACATGGGTATTCTTCTTATTTTCCAAGGATGAGGCTGCTGAAATCATCAAGTTCTTCATTCTACAAGTAGAGAAACATTATTCTCTACTTGTCAAAACCATTAGAAGTGATAATGGGACAGAGTTCAGGAACAAAACTCGGGATGAATTCTGTTTGTCTAAGGGGATTATTAGACAATTCAGTGTTCCCAGAACTCCTGAACAAAATGGTGTAGTAGAAAGGAAGAACAGAACTTTAATTGAAGGAGCAAGAACAATGTTAGCTGATTCTGGCCTACCATTATACTTTTGGGCAGAAGCAGTTAACACATCATGTTATGTTCAAAATAGAGTCCTTGTTGTCAAGAGGCATTCCAAGACTGCATATGAAGTTCTTCATGGCATGAAGCCCCTTATCTCCTTTTTCAGGGCTTTTGGGTGTCAATGTTTCATCTTGAACATTAAGGAATCTATTTCAAAGTTTACTGCCAAAGTTGATTCAGGTTACTTTCTTGGTTATTCTTCAACAAGAAAAGCCTACAATGTTTTTAACTCAAGAACCAGGATAGTAGAAGAAACACTGAATGTCAAGTTCAATGAGTCAAAACACACTCTCATTCCAGCACATCCTGCTGAACTTTTTGATCTTGACAGTTTTCATTTTGGACCTGAAAAGACTGTTACTTCATCAAAACCTACTTATTATGGTGATCAAAGGTTTGATGATGAGGATCCCACACCATGGACCCCTCAAACAGTCATTAAGTCAACTTCAAAACCATCAGAAGTTTCACAAACTTCTGATTCAACAAATACTGAGGAACAAACTCAAACATCTGCTTCAGCACCTGCAACTACTGAAGACACTGAAACTGCTGAACCAGATATAATAAACCTCAGTAGTTTGTTTGAAGAACATGAGCCACCAACACCTGTTAGTGGTTTACAACAACTGATCGAACACAAAGATCATCCACTTGATCAAATCATGGGTGATATTGCATCAGGTGTTCTTACAAGAAACCAACTTTCCAACTTTTGTCTCTTCTCAGCATTAATTTCATAGTTGGAACCAAAGAAGTACCAGGAAGCCCTCAAAGACAACAATTGGGTGCAAGCAAAGCAAGATGAATTGCTTCAATTCAACAAGCAACAGGTTTGGGAAATCTGTCCTTTACCACCAAACAAGCAACCAATTGGCACAAGATGGGTTTTCAGGAACAAACAAGATGAAGCTGGTATGATAATAAAGAACAAGGCAAGACTGGTAGTACAAGGTTACTCTCAAGAAGAAGGAATTGACTATGATGAAACCTTTGCTCCAGTTGCAAGGCTTGAAGCCATCAGGTTATTTCTGGCCTATGCCATTTCCAACAAAATAAAAGTTTATCAAATGGATGTTAAGAGTGCATTTTTGTATGGAAAAATAAAAGAGGAAGTGTATGTTTGTCAGCCACCTGGGTTTGAGGATCCTTCTCATCCTGAGTGGGTGTACAAACTAGACAAAGCTCTTTATGGGCTTAAACAGGCTCCAAGGGCTTGGTATAAACACTTTCCAACTTTCTACTCAAAAATAACTTCACAAGAGGCTCCATTGATAAAACTCTTTTCATAAAACATGTTGGAAATCATATCTTACTTGTTCACATATATGTTGATGATATCATATTTGGTTCAACAAACACAAAACTGTGTGATGAATTTAAGAAACTCATGCAATCAAAATTTGAGATGAGTATAATGGGAGAACTGCAGTACTTTCTGGGACTGCAGATTAAACAACAAACAAATGGAACTTTTATACATCAATCAAAATATGTTAAAGAATTATTAAACAAATTTTCTTTACAAGATTGTAAATCATGTTCCACTCCCATGACACCAACCACACAAGTTGAACCAGATGATCAAGGAAAACAGGTTGATCAAACCATGTATAGATGTATGATAGGTTCCCTTTTATATCTAACTGCTTCTAGACCAGATATTATGTTTTCAACATGTGTCTGTGCTAGATATCAATCAGCTCCTAGGGAATCACACCTCATTGCAGTCAAAAGAATCTTCAGATATCTGAAAGGAACTCCAACACTTGGAATTTGGTATCCTGCTTCAAGCAATACCAAGTTATCAGCTTTTTCAGATAGTGACTATGCAGGGTGTAAAATGTCAAGAAAATCAACATCTGGTGGTTGTCAATTCTTAGGAAACTGTCTAGTGTCCTGGCAATCAAAGAAACAAACATCTGTTGCAACTTCAACTGCTGAAGCTGAATATATTGCAGCTGCAAGTTGTACATCACAGATACAATGGCTCCAGTATCAACTTCTTGATTATGGAATCAAAGAAACCAAGACACCATTGCTTGTAGACAGCAAATCTGCCATTAGCATCATTCAAAATCCTGTTCAGTTTTCAAAAACCAAACATATTGAAATCAGGTATCATTTCATAAGAGATTGCTATGAAAAAGGCAAGATTGAAGTGAAACATGTAGCAATAGCTAATCAAATAGCTGACATATTCACTAAACCCCTTGACACATCAACATTTCAGAAGTTAGTATCCATGCTTGGGATGCTAAATTTGTAAGTGGTTCTCTTTACCTTTCTGCACATATTTTTCATTTTTCACTTACATCTGTTTTCAAAAATTGAAAACTTCTGAAAAACAAACAAGAGAGAAACTACTGATGAACAAAACATCAGTATGGGAATATTTTTTGAAAAGTGATTAACCTCTGATAAAACAACCTTCAGAAGTTATGAATAAAAGTATTTATAAAGTATTCTCATCAGTTGTTCAAAACTACTGAAGAGAAAGTGGGAACTACTGATGAAAATAATTCTTCATCAGCAGTTTAGTCAAAAAGGGCAAATCAGACTTTTCCCACATCAGAAGTTTGACCTAGGCGGTTTAATACTTCTGATAAAGATGTTTTGACCTAGGTGGTTTAAAACTTCTGATAAATACCTTTTCCAACACTTATCCATTCAAAAAGCAAAAATTCCCTCCTTCTCTCTCAAAAAGCTCTCAAACCCTGAACCTGCAAAAACACTGTTCGATCCAAACCACACACAAACCACATGGCTTTAGTTCTAAAACAGGGACACAATCTTAGAGCCTACTTAGAGAAACAAGAAGGCTGGTCCAAATACGATGAGATCATTGATCTCGTCGTCAAATCCCAATATATCACCGCTCTCACAATAGACCCACCAATACATCCTGAAACTCTCAATGAGTTCTAGGCTAACGCTGAGACAGTGATGGTGGATAATGAGGTTATCTCCCTCAACTCAACAATCAAAGGGAGAAGAATGGCCATCACACCGGCCACACTTGCAATCAGACTGGGGTTGAATGATGTGAATGCCCCTGAAAAGTTTGAAAACTCTGCAATCCACCTAACCATGACAGAATGTGGTTATCAAGGTACTCTCTCACAAGCTACAATCTTTAAAAAATATTTTGAACCAAAATACAAACTTTTGTTTCATTATATCATTATGTGTTTGAGTCCTAAAACAGGGTCTTATGACCAGATGCCCTCAACCTTTCAACCAATTTTTCATTCCATAGTGAATGAAACAAAATACAGGGCATCAAAACTTTTCTTTAATGAGTTGGTGTTACATCATAATAACACTAAAAAGAAGTTTTTGTTATACCCAATGTTCATTATGCAATGCGTAATCAAAGAACTGGGTGATGAGGTGCTTGTGGGTAAAACTGCAATTTTGAAACCCTTAACCTCACAAGCATACTCTAGGCACAACAAACAGGCTGCCTGGCCAGAAGATGACCAAGGGGAACAAGAACCAGTCCCCATGGAATCCTTATCTTTCAAACCTACACCCCCAAAGGCCAAGAAACCCAAGGAACAAAAACAAAAACCCACCAAACCAAAAAGTAAAGCTGTTTAGGAGGTTGAGATGCCTGAACAACCTATTGTGCAATCTGCACTTCCTAAAGATGTGACTGAAACATCCTCTCAGTCTCATCCATCTCAAACCCTACCAAGAGCACCAATTACAATTCTTTTCAAAAGAAAAAGACTTAAGAAAACCATTCCTATTGATGCTTCTTTTGAAACTGCTGAACCCACTGCCCAAACTACTGAACCAGCACCCCAACTTTCTGAACCTGATTTTGAAATAGCCAAACTTCTCTCTGGGCTAAAAGAGAAAGTCCCATCTAAACATGTCAGTCCCCAACAACCACATCAAACAGGGGACATAGCCTCAGAATTTGACATGGATGTGGACACTCAAAGCCCTAACCAAAGAGATGAGGATGAACCAGGGTCTCTAAGCCCAAACTTAGAAACTCTTGGTACTTTTAAGGCTGCTACTACTCATTTACCACCCAGTGGTGGATCTGAGGAAAGAAGCAACATAGCTAAGACCTCAACTGTGGCAACTACTGATGAAGGCTTAATGCCTAAGGTAGGAAATCCTCTGAACCAAGAAAAAGAGGTACATGAGACAACTGAGTTGGGCTCAGCTCATGATGTAACTGATACAGTCCTCATTGAGGATGTAATCAGGGATTCAGATGATTCCATTGACTTGGATGATGTTTCAAAACACAAAACTACTGAATTGACGGCTATAAGTGAAGGTCCTGCACCTGGTGTATCTATGCTCAAGAAGCTAGTCACACCAGATCAGGTTAAAGTCCACTTAATCCCTGATTCCCCTATAGTGGCATCTTCTGTACAACAAGAAGATCAACAAAAAACACACCCCTCACTACAAATGCCTACCCAATTCCCTGGGCAATCCAGCATAGACATGAACCAGCTATGCAACCCAGATGGTCCCTTATATCATATGATGAACACCCTCATCAAAAATCACTTCCAAACCTACACAGCTAACTTGGAGCTGTCAATCAAGAACCAATTTGGAGTGATACAGACAAAGATGAACGATCTGTCCAACAAGATTGAATTCAACAGCAAACAGATTGCTACTCTTACAGGTCAGTTCTCCCAACCTTCAACATCAAAACCTGATGAAGCCAAAAAGGGGGAGAAGACTAAGGAACCTATGGAGTCACTTGAAGCCAGGAAAAAGGCAAGAGTGGCTATCCAAGAGAGAGAACAAAGAAACCAAGCCAGAAAAGAAAAACTGGCCCAACAATTTGGTGTCTCTATTCAAGAAATAGAAGATGCTGAAAAGTCTGATGAATCCCAAGGGCACAATGAAGAAACCTCTGATGGACAAAGTTCTGATGAAGACTCAGAAAGTACTGAAGACAATCCTTCAGTAGTTGACAAACCTTCAGTAGTTGTCAACCCATCAGATGTTAACACTTCCAACACTCAAACTGCTGAACAAGAGCCTTCCAGATCAACTGAACCTACTCAACTAACTCCTGTTCCTCCTAGGCCTATTACAACAGTTACCACTATGACTGTACTAAACCCTTCTCCAATCTCTCAATTAGCAGAACTTCTTGAGAAGAGTTTAGTGGCAGTCCACAAGAAAGCCAAGGAAGATCAGATTTGGAAACTTCTGGAAGAAAGGGATGACTTGGACTTAAGCCTGGATGAAAAGCTATAGGCTTATGAAGCTGAACTTCAAAGGCAGGCTAGCCTAGACAGAATTGCTGAGGAAGACAAAAGACATCAACTGATGTCTTATATTACTAAGAACAGCAAGATCAAAGCCCATACATTAAAGAGACTCTCCATGGAAGAGCTGACAAGAAGAGCTCAACTTATTGCAGACAAACTTGCAACAAGTAAAGATGCAAAAGCCAAGAGAGCCCAAATGATAGAAGAACTAGTAGCTAATGGTTATGGTTCAAAAGCCTCTGTGTCCAAATGGAAAGAAGAAAGATTAATGGACACTTACAGAAAATACAAGGCTGCAAGGGCTGCAAATCCAGAGAAGTTTGAAACTACCGAAGTATCAACTTCAGTAGTTAGAACTTCTGGTGTTCAAAGAAGACCAGCTACTCAAAAGAAGAAATCAGAGGAGAATGTGAAGACTGATTTCAGAATGGTACTACTAGAAGGAAGTACAGTAGTTCATTCTGACTTTGACATTGAAGAAAAACCTCTGATCACACAATTCAGGGATCCTTCCACCTTTGCCTATCAAATCCAGAAAACCATCGAAGACAAACTGCACACTAAGGTAGTTACTGAGCATCATTTGCCAACTTTTCAAATACCTAATGTGATGTAACAAGAACAAGAAGGTGAATCCCACCTAAGAGTCACTGAAGTTGAAAACATCCAACACTCAGGAACATCCCAGGGTACCACTATGGTTCCCTACACTTTAGACTTTGACAAGTCTAAAGTACCTATCATCAGATGGTCCTTTACTGATAACAACTCAGTACAAGTGACAAGAAGAGATCAGACAAACAGAGCCTATAAGTCGATGAATGATCTAAAGAAGCTATCAACTCAAGACTTGCTTACAATCCAGCATCTAGAACCACAAAAAGGATCTCTCACTGATGAACAGCTGAACCAGCTAAAGAATTCCATGTTCAAAGGAATATGGAAGATCATGAATGACAGAAGAAAATAATAAGGAATTAGGAAGGTTTTGGCTTCATCAATCCAGGGGGAGATTGTTAGGACAAAGAGGATTGGTGAAACCACTTTTGCAAACCTTAGTCTAATTCACTTCTGTCAAAATATTCTAAGTATAGAACTACTCAAGAAGGAAGATCAAACTGCTGAAGAAGAGATTACACATGTACTGAAGAAGAAAACTCATCAGAAGTTCTGAAGTCCAAACCAGACATTTCTACTGAAGAACTACTGAAGACAAACTACTCATCAGTATTTTGTCATTCATCAGTACTTATGAGAAGATCTTTTCCACCGCCTTTTTGTATCAATAGTTTATTAGTTTAGTATTAATTTTACTTTATGTACAAGTTCCAAGGTTGCAACTTGTTGCAACTTGTCTCTGAACTTGCTTTTTGGCAAGGTTCATGTATTTGTATAGTCTATAAATAGAAGGGTTCATCCCTCTGTTTTAGACATTGATTTTTATACAGAAATCCTTCAAAGCATATTATTGTTATTTCCATTTCATATTTATTGAGAATCTGTCTAAGTGTTTCATTCTCATTCAATACTTAGATTCTCAATAAATACTTATCATTTATTAGTTTCTCAAACATCTAGGGGGAGTAATAACTCCTGTTGATAAGTGTAGCTTTAAACTCATAACATTCCGCTGTGCTATCACTGATTAAGAACTTGCTAAACACCTAAGTGTTCACTAGCAAGTTCATACAAAAGAGCAATACTGATCCAACATTTATGCTACTGTATTCATTGTACTTTGACTCATTATTGTATAGTAAAGGGAAAATTGCAAATTTAGCCTTTGACCGGAAGCAATTGTGAAAATAGCCCCCTCAGTCGTCTCGGGAAAGACGACTCCCACTTCCTGAGACACCTCAGCCGGCTTTAATCACGGACCAATTAACTTCTGCCACGTGTCCGACAACTTGCGAGCCCTCTCTGAGGAGACTTAAAGTCGCCTCACAATTCCAAGACTTAAAGTCGGAGACTTAAGTCGCCTCACAATTCCAAGACTTAAAGTCGTCTCACACTTTCTGAGGAGACTTAAAGTCGTCTCACACTTCCCGAGGAGACTTAAATTCCTCTCACACTTCCCGAGGAGACTTAAAGTCGTCTCACACTTCCCGATGAGACTTAAAGTCGTCTCACACTTCCCGAGACAGCTCGTGGTGGATGTGAAATTAAAGCCGGCTGAGGTGTCTCGGGAAATGGGAGCCGTCTTTCCCAAGACGGCTGAGGGGGCTATTTTCGCAATTTGCTTCGGTCGGGGGCTATATCCGCAATTTTCCCTATAGTCAATCCTCCATTATTGTTAGTCAAAGGAGGTGTTAATATTGCATAATCTTCTCTTAAATAGTAACCATGTAACTCATGTATATGTTTTAGCTTTGTAATGAGATGAAACATCTTTGACCAACTCTTTGATATCAATTGCATATGGTATCAGAGCTTACCAAGCTCCTTTGAGTCCTTCCCTTCGATCCTACATTCTTCTCAGACTTCCAATGTCACTTACCACTTTACCATGTCTACATCAAACACCATCATTGAAACCACATCCCACACTCATTTTCCTATCAAACTTACCAGAAACAACTTCCCGGCGTGGCGCAAGCAAGTCATGTCTACGCTACTCGGCTTAGACCTTGATCAATTTGTTGATGGTATTACCATTCCACCACCGAAAATTATCGAAGGAAAACCCAATTCAGTTAACGGAACTTCCCATCGCCAAGACCAAATACTTCTCGGAGCGCTCATTGGGAGTTGCTCTGATGTTGTCCAGCCACTAGTGTCATCCGCTGCTACATCACATGAACGATTTCAACGATTAACCGAGACCTATGCTAGCGCCTCACGGTCACGAGTCATCTCACTCAAAACCAATCTTGCAACCCACACCAAAGGCGATAAACCGGTGGCTCAGTTTCTTCATGAAATGACAGCCGTCGCCGACGAACTCGCCTTTGCCTAAAACCCGGTTAAGGATAAAGATCTTATTGTGCTCATCATTGCACAACTAGGAGAAGACTATCAAAGCATCACTAGCGCTGTCAAAATGCGCGATACTCCCATGACCTTTTCTGATCTATATGACAAAATTGTAGATTATGAGCGCACACTACTTGCCTCAAAACCAAACTCCACTATTACTACCGTGAATCAAACATACCGCACCTGATCCAACTCTAAGCAACCATTTAACTCCCGGTATTAAACACCCACCCACATGTCACCCATGAGAAACTCCTGGAACAACCGTGACAAAGCAACAAGACACTCCAACAACCGCACAAATCGCAACAACACCTTCTGTCATTTTTGCAACATTCTGGGACATGAAACCAAAGATTGTCACAAACTAGGACGTTTCCTTCGAGACTACAATTATCCGATCCAAGGTTCTACAGGTTCGACACCATCTGTTAACCATATTTCTACCTATCCTACTGTAGGTTCACAACTGTCATGGATGTAGGACATCGAAGCAAACAGTCACACCGCACCTAATCAGAACTTAGTATCTGTCCTTTCCGAATACGGAGGACCGGATGAGATTGTCTTAGGTGATGGTAAATCTCTTCCCATTACACACATTGGCAATACCCAAATTCATACTAACTCTCAACCTCTCATACTCGAAAATGTTGTTGTTCCTCATCTACGTAATAATTTACTTTCTGTTGCCAAAGTTTGTCGTACTCGGGACATGAAACCAAAGACTGTCATAAACTAGGACGTTTCCTTCGAGACTACAATTACCCAGTCCAAGGTCCTACAGGTTCGACACCATCTGTTAACTATATTTCTACATATCCTACTGTAGGTTCACAACTGTCATGGATGTAGGACATCGAAGCAAACAGTCACACCGCACCTAATCAGAAATCGGTATCCGTCCTTTCCGAATACGGAGGACCGGATGAGATTGTCTTAGGTGATGGTAAATCTCTTCCCATTACACACATTGGCAATACCCAAATTTATACTAACTCTCGACCTCTCATACTCGAAAATGTTGTTGTTGTTCCTCATCTACGTAATAATTTACTTTCTGTTGCCAAAGTTTGTCGTACTAATCATGTATCTGTGGACTTTTCCCGTCTTATTTCATGGTCAAAGATCTACGCACGGGGGCGCATCTCATGCGGGGAGTGAACGTCAATGATGTTTACTACAGACCATTTCCTTCATTTCATTAAGTCAATGCAACAAGAACATGATCTCTACTCGAATGGCATCACACCCTTGGGCACCCGTCATATCAAGTGCTTAAGTCTTTATTATCTTAACTAGAAATAAAATGTAATAAAATGTCACCCGAGTCATTTCATTGTACGTCTTGTTCTTTAAATAAAAGTCACAAACTACCTTTTGGCAAAAATTCCTTTGTTGTTAACAAACCCCTTGAACTCATTTACTCAGATGTGTGGGGACCGGTTCAATCCTCCATTGATGGGTTCAACTATTATGTTATCTTTGTTGATTTTTTCTCCAAAGATGTCTGGTTATACCCCATGAAACGAAAATCTGATGTCTCCACACTTTTTCCGCAGTTCAAATCACTTATTGAATGCTTCTTCAAGACACCTCTTGTGTCATTATTCACAGAAAATGGAGGCGAATACATCGGCGTCAAAAATTACCTAAGCTTAAATGGCATTTCTCACTACACCACACCGCCTCACACACCCAAACAAAATGGAGTCGCTGAACGGTGGCATCGTCATGTTGTTGAAACAGGTCTTGCCATACTTCACTATGCAAATCTACCCCAAGCCTATTGGTCCCATGCCTTCCTAACCGCTGTCTATCTCATCAATCGCCTTCCCACTCCCATTCTCAACAATAAAACACCATATGACATGCTCTTTGCTAAACCACCCGCTAACACGAAGCTAAAGCCATTCGGATGCATTTGCTTTCCATGGCTACGCTTGTACTCCACATCCAAGATCCAACAACGCTCTCGTGCTTGCATTTTCCATGGTTACTCAACATCAAAATCGGCATTTAAGTGCCTTGATCACATCAACTCTAAATTTACCGTTTGAGACATGCGGAATTTGTTTCCAACACTTTTCCTGCCCGTCCCAATCACACTCCTACATCCACCCTCTCCAACAATACTCATTCCCCATTCCTCATACAACCCAAAATCCTCCTACACACACTGATCCCACACCAAACCAATACCTCCGCTCCTTCACCATCTCCTCATCCTATCCTAATTCCTACTACTACCACCCTTGCAACACAATCTCCCAACCCAGTTTCCCAACAGTCAGACCACCCACATACTACCCCACATTCATCCTCCACATCTGCCACTTCCCACTAATCCGACAACCTCACAAACTCATCTCCCACACCCAACTCCTCGACGCATCCCACCCCATCATCCACCACTATCCCGCCCCACACATCCGGTCATTCCGAATCCACCACTTCTACAGCCACCGAACCCACTAACCATCCGCCATCTCCTCACTCAAACGACCCCTCCTTCATCACATCCACCGAATCCCATTCATCACCTGCCCCAACTACATCTCATACCAAGAGCTCACCCAAACCAAACCAAAAGTACTTTAATTCAAACTTTATTAATGCTACCTCTTTACACCCTCTCCCTTTGGCCATTGAACCCACAACACACACCCAAGCCATGAAAGACCCGCAATGGCGTCATGCTATGGATCTTGAATTCAAATCTCTCATCCACAACCAAACATGGGAACTCGTCCCTCGATCAAACCAAAATATAATCGGGTGTAAATGGATCTTCCGAATCAAACGAAAACCTGATGGCACCATGGAAAAGTACAAAGCACGCCTTGTTGCAAAAGGTTTCCACCAACAATTTGGCAAGGACTATTTTGACACTTTCAGTCCAGTCATTAAACCCGTCACCATACGTGTAGTTATATCCATTTCCCTCTCCAAATATTGGCCCTAGCGCCAACTTGACGTGAATAATGCATTCCTTCATGGCACTCTCCATGAAGATGTGTTCATGACTCAACCACCTGGTTTTGATCATTTGGAATTTCCACACCATGTTTGCAAACTTCGAAAATCTCTATATGGACTAAAGCAAGCACCTAGAGCTTGGTACAATGAACTTACATCCTTTCTCCTACACTGTGGTTTTCATAAAATCTCTATCCGACCCATCCCTTTTCATCTGTCAACATAAGGGTGTCACATGCTACCTACTCGTCTATGTTGATGACATCGTCATTACCGGTAGCAACTCCAAATTCCTTGAAAACTTTATCGACTCCCTTAGTCACAGATTCTCTTTCAAGGATCTCAGCCCACTTCACCATTTTCTTGGCATAGAAGTTATCCCTACACCTAAAGGTCTCTTCATGTATCAACATCGCCATATTCATGACATTCTCACCATCTTCAAAATGGATGGTGCCAAGGATGTCCACACACCCATGAGCACTTCCGACCCACTCTCCGCTGTTGACTCTACTCCTACCGTTGACCCTACCCCATATAAAATAACTAGTTGGCTCTCTACAATACCTTTCCTTCACCCGACCCGACATCTCCTTTGTAGTCAATAAACTATCCCAATTCATGCACACACCTAGACAATCTCATTGGCAAGCCCTCAAAAGGGTCATACGTTATCTAAAAGGAACGGTACATCACGGGCTCTATTTACAGCGTGACTTTCCTCTAACGCTCCGTGCATTCTCTGACTCGGACTGGGGTGGAGTTCATGATGGTGGACGGTCTACTACAACATACATTCAATATCTAGGCTCAAATATCATCTATTGGTGCTCCGCACGGCAAAAGACAGTATCTCGATCTTCTATCGAGGCCGAATACAAGGCCGCGACCAATGCAGCTGCTGAAATCGCATGGGTCACAAACCTTCTCAGTGAACTTGGAATACAGTCAACATACACCCCTCAACTTTTTTTGTGACAATACCGGGGCCACTTACCTTTGTGCAAATCCAGTATACTATTCTAGAATGAAACATGTGGCATTGGACTATCACTTTGTGAGGAAACAAGTTATATGTGCAAACTACAAGTGCTACATGTGACACCCGCCACTTAGCTAGGTCAAATCCGTACACTTTCTAGTCAGCGTTCAACCTTCCATGAATTATTCATAACATTTTCTATGCATAAGTCCCCTGAGATAGTCTAGCAATGTCCGAACGAGTATAATTTCACCCATATTAACGAATCTTGGTGGCACAAATTTATATGATTACATGTGATTTTCCAAAATCATGTATAGATGGCCATTTATTTAATATACAATGGGAAGTATCATGGATTTTATGTATAAAGCCTAGTATTTATTCAACTAACATACCTATACATACGTGTACATGTGTACACGACACCCACATATATATATATTATATATATATATGAACATGAATACAAGAAGCTAGTAAACACATTTATAACTAGCACTACATATTCTTTTTTTCCCTCATAAATGAACTAACTAGCTCCTTTATAAATTTAACTATATTTGGTGAAACTAGTGATCAAGACTAGGATTTATGAAATCTACTAGCCAAAAATGATCACCACCACTTTGTTTAATGTTTTGCTTCTACAAGACACGTGGAACATCATCAATGAAGTGTCATATCCTATTATTCTTTCTAAGACAAATAAATATAAGATTTGGTGGCTTAAACATATAAAGCAATATTCCTTAAACACCTAGGATCAAGGATGTTGGTTTACCACATTGGTTAAGTGTCCACTCTCCCCTTTTCTTTTATTTTCTTTCGGCCGATTACCCCCCCCCCCCATATCCATGATAATAGTTTTTAAAACCAATCTATCACATGTTTATTGTAATCACTAGAATCCACAAGGTGTTGTCACATTAGCTCAAGTCTTACAAAGCATCATCATAGTGTTTAGTCAACCTTGAGATATGATTATGACCTTTGATTTGCTTGCAAGATTTGGGACAAAGTAAGATCATTTACCAAACATAGTAGGATTCCTTAATTCACTTAGAATTAGGAAAGATCATTACCCTATATAACTAGCAACCCACTTTCTTGTTTCCTTCCCCCAAAACCGTCGCCCCCTAGTCCCCCTCTCTAATCTTTTTAAATCCAAGTCAAACTCTATATTAGCATGTGTTAAATTGCTACCATAGTTTACTTCATGTAAGGTCACATATGTTTAGCATCTAACCAACATAATCACGGGATTAGTGACCCTTTAAAATGTGATATAGACCTAGGATTTTCTAGTAAGATATGAGACACAGGAAAATTGTTGGCCAAACAAGGAAGGATTCTATGTAACACAAGGTTTGAGGATAGTTGACTTACCCAACATAGCAAGTCCCAAGCTCTCTTTCCTCTCCCCTTCGTGTCTCTTTCGGACGCTCTCTCTCCCTTTCACATCTCTCTCTCTCTCTCTCTCTCTCTCTCTCTCTCGCAATCTCCCTACTCCCTCTATAAATAGGACCCCAAGGATTCACAATTTACTTGCACCTCTAACTCAACACTACTCTTAGCACACACTCAGTTAACACTCTCTCAAGTTTCTGAGCTAACCTCTAAGTCCAAGACACACCAGAGGTATGATCTACTAACTAGATTGTTATTACATTTATCTTACAACTAGAAGCATACTAGTGTTCACCCAATATGTTAACCTTGCTAGAGATATGAACTTAATATAGAAAGCAAGTATGTTATCTCTAGTGTATATATATGTGTGTATATATAACATGAATATAGTGGCATTTCTTTCAAGTATGCATGTATGCATGGGTATATATATACATAGATGCCTAGTAGTTTTGACCTAAGATAATATTATGTTTTAACAATAATGTATAAGGGTATGTAGATGTATGTATAAGGCAAGATCTATGTGTGTGTGCCCTATCATGTATATGTGCGTGTGTATATATTGTGTATGTAAGTGTATTTTAAACTCATGAACATAGATATTGATGTGTATGAATGTACTCAAGTACATACATATATGGGTATGTGTGTATAAGTGTACACCTCATAAACATGGACATCTATGGTCATGAAATGAAATACATATACATAGATACATAT
This sequence comes from Ambrosia trifida, assembly GCA_028751855.1. Taxonomy (NCBI): domain Eukaryota; kingdom Viridiplantae; phylum Streptophyta; class Magnoliopsida; order Asterales; family Asteraceae; genus Ambrosia; species Ambrosia trifida. The sequence continues at coordinate 53,151,941 of CM054129.1, read as the reverse complement.
ATATATGTGTGTATATACATACACGAGTACACAACCAAGGGAGGTTTTGTGTATACATAACTAGAAACATTTGTATTTAAACATAATATAACTCGTTTTCAAAGTAAGAACACATGTTTTATATTGGAAAACATGTGTTAGAAACTAAAACCTATTTTCATACAAAGACTACTATTTTCGAGCAACTAAGATGTCACCAAGAAAGTCTAAACGATTATACCACTAGAGATTGGGTGAACCACGAGTACAATGGATTATTTTTACATGAATCTAAGGTGCCATGTATGTATATAGGACGTATAGGTCAAGATATCTAATTTCGGACATACCCTCTTACAAGACTACACGTGGACTTGAAGTGAGTTTTCACGGCCCCTTTTTACTGTTTTCCATTTTGGGGAAAAGCATGCATTGTTTACTAGTTACAGAATGAAATCCTAGCCGACCAGTGTACATGAGACGATATGTTTAGAGTACTCACTAAAGCCTTCATTTATTAGTTTATGATAACCATTAGCTATGGATATAACCTAGAAACGCTTGAATAGATCTATTGGGTTGACACCCCCACTCTCGGTTAGTCACTCTAACCGGTTTATACGATATGAGAGTGCTTGCATTTCATTTATGACGATTCATTGCATTGTTGTGCAATGTGCAAGGCACCACTCGTCGAGGTTTGATTATGGACTCATGATGGTTTATCATCATTGTTCTTGGCTAGACAATGATGGGTCATTCAAGGATTTCATTAAACATTACATTTGGTGGTACAAAACTCGTGAACTCACCAACATTTTGTTGACAAAGTTTTCATGCATGTTTTACAGGTAACTAAAGCACGGATGGAACTTGGGTTATCATTGGGCAATCATTCACAACCACAACGTATCGTGTCACTTAAAACTTTTGACCCCGCTAAGGGTTTTAAAATGTATCTCGTGAAACTTGTTGTTATTGAATACATTTGGTACTTTATAAACAAATAAATATGAATGTTTGCTCATATCTTATGATTCAAAACCTTTCGTGGTTACACCCCGTGTTTCCGCCTAGTTGGGGTGTGACAGATTGGAATCAGACCTCATGGTTGTAGCGAACTAGTTTTCTCTAAAAACTAAACTATAGCTACAACGATTTTCAAACGAAGAATTTTCCTGGCATGAAAAATGTTTTCATCACGATGCACTGCCCAAGTTCCATGTCCTTTTTCTACATTGCATTCACGCGAGTATAGCATATGAGTTCTTAACGCTTATCGTTGTATATATGTGTACGCATTGCCGCTATTACATGCACCGGTTGTGTGAAAACACTTGTCATGGGTATTGTGATGTTCATGGTTGTTCATTCGAGCGCACATGATTGACAATATTTTCGATAAATATGTGTCTCATTTTTTTATTTCTGATGCAATAAAAAGATGTCATGCCGCCCCGAAAGAACACCCGCAATACCGAGGACAACACATTCCCAACCATATTCGAAGAGCTAGCCCGCGTGATTGCCCAAGCCATTGCGCAGCACGACGCTAACCGCACAGACTCGAGTGGTGGGTCTGGCGGAAATGGCAGGCGAATGACAAATGACAACGACACTGGTAAAATATCGATTCGTTATGCTCCCTATGGCCTTGTAATCACTACTGTTGTTGATGATGTTTCATTATCTATGACACAGACGGTGAGAACATGGTTCATGGTTGTTCCTACAAGACTTTCATGGCTTGTAAACCATGGATTTTCCGTGGGACGGAAGGGGCAATCAGTATTTGTCGTTGGATCGAGAAAATGGAATCAGTTCTGGATATCAGCAGTTGTGCTGAGAACCAGAGAGTCAAGTACTCTACCTGCACCTTCCAGGTTGAGGCGTTGACTTGGTGGCATCTGCAAGTTCAGACTCTCGGTAGAGATGTCGCGTATGGTCTCTCGTGGAGTGATTTGAAGTCCTTGCTAATGGAGAAGTACTGCCCCCGTATTGAGTTGCAGAAGCTTGAGTCGGAGTTCTGGAATCTAACTATGTCTGGAGTGGAGGTCGCCTACACTACTCGTTTTCATGAGCTGTCACGTCTGGTACCCCACATGGTTACTCCGGAATACAAACGGGTTGAAAGGCACATATGGGGACTCTCCCCTAAGATTTGCCATAAGGTAACTACAGCTGAACCCACCATCATTCAAGGAGTCGTCAGCCTCGCTCATAGTCTTACGGATGACGCAGTGCGTATAGGAGCATTGCTTAAGAAGGAGGTTGAGAAAAGAGGAACAACGGGAGACAAAAGAAAGTGGTCGGATACCAAGAAGGGTAAAAATGGTGGAAATAGGTCTGACAAGAAACAAGAGACTACCGAGACATTTGTTGCAACTACTACTGCTACGGCTGAGCCCCGCAAGAAGTATAGTGGACCGCACCCACTTTGCAACAAGTGTAACTATCACCATGTCGGGTCATGTTACAGCATTTGTTGTGACTTCTGCAAGAAGATCGAGCACAGACTTCCCGCTTCCGTGCTAAGGCTGCTGGAAAGCCTGCTGGGAAACCAGGATGCTTTGAGTGTGGTGCTACGGATCACTTCAAGAAGGATTGCCTGAAGTTGCGGAACCAAGCTCGCGGTAGAGCTTTTGTGATTGGAGCTGGTGAAGCTCGTGAGGATCCCAACGTTGTTACTGGTACGTTCCTCGTTAACAACACTTATGCTTCCGTACTTTTTGATACCGGTGCCGATTTAAGTTTTGTGCCGACTAACTTTAAAAAGACCCTTGGGGTAGGATCTAGTAAGTTGGGCACACGTTACTCTATAGAATTGGCCAACGGTAAGTTTATTGAGTCAAAAGAAGTCGTTGAAGGATGTACCCTAAACCTGGGAGATCATGAGTTTCCTATCAACTTACTGCCAATCGAGTTGGGTAGTTTCGATGTGGTAGTTTGCATGGATTGGTTGTCGAAGAACCATGCGGAGTTCGTGTGCCGAGAAAAGATTGTCCGTATTCCCCTTTCCAGTGGCGAAGTTCTTTTGGTCAAAGGAGATAACAGCCGAGCCACGGTACGGATTATGTCTTGCATGAAAGACCATAAATGCCTTCGCAAGGGCTATTGTTCTTTTCTAGCACACGTGATGGAGAAGAAGTCTAAGGAGTTGAAGATCGAAGACATCCCTGTCGTGAGGGATTTTCCCGAAGTTTTTCCTGAAGAGTTTCCTGGATTGCCGCTTCTGAGGCAAGTGGAATTCCGTATTAACTTAGCACCTGGATCTGCGCCTATCACCCGTTCTCCCTATCACCTAGCACCATCAGAGATGCAGGAGCTTTCGAGCCAGTTGCAGGAGTTGTTGGACAAGGGTTTTATTCGACCGAGTTTTTTCCCCGTGGGGCACGCCTGTGTTGTTTGTTAAGAAGAAGGATGGATCCTTCTGGATGTGCATAGACTACCATGAACTGAACAAGCTCACTATCAAGAATCGCTACCCTCTCCCCAGGATTGATGATCTGTTTGATCAGCTGCAAGGCTCTAGCTACTACTCTAAGATTGATTTGAGGTCTGGATATCATCAACTTCGTGTGCAAGAGGAAAGCATACCTAAAATGACTTTTAGGACGGGTTATGGTCATTATGAGTTCTTGGTGATGCCTTTTGGATTGACCAACGCACCAGCAGTATTCATGGATTTGATGAATAAAGTGTGCAAGCCGTATTTGGACAAGTTCGTGATTGTCTTTATTGACGATATATTGATATACTCACGAACTCAAGAGGAGCATGAGCATAAATTGAGGTTGATATTTGAGCTATAAAAGAATGAGAAGTTATATGCTAACTAGAAACATGCGTATTTAAACATAATATAACTCGTTTTCAAAGTAAGAACATATGTTTTATATTGGCAAACATGTGTTAGAAACTAGAACCTATTTTCATACAAAGACTACTATTTTAGAGCAACTAAGATGCCACCAAGAAAGTCTAAACGATTATACCACTAGAGATTGGGTGAACCACGAGTACTATGGATTATTTTTACATGAATCTAAGGTACCATGTACATAAATAGGACGTATAGGTCGAGATATCTAGTTTCGGACATACACTCTTGCTATACTACACGCGGACTTGAGGTGAGTTCTCACGGCCCCTTTTAAGTGTTTTCTATTTTATGGAAAAGCATGCTTTGTTTACTAGTTTTAGAATGAACTCCTAGCCGACCATTGTACATGAGACGATATGTTTAGAGTACTCACTAAAGCCCTCGTTTATTAGTTTATCATAAACATTAGCTATGGATATAGCCTAGAAACGCTTGAATAGATATATTGGGTTGAAACCCCAACTCTCGGTTAGTCGCTCTAACCGGTTTATACGATATTAGAGTGCTTGCATTTCTTTTATGACGATTCATTGCATTGTTGTGCAATGTGCGAGGAACCACTCATCGAGGTTTGGTTATGGACTCATGATGGTTTACTATCATTGTTTTTGGCTAGACAATGATGGGTCATTCAAGGATTTCATTAAACATTACATTAGGTTTACAAAACCCGTGAACTCACCAACATTTTATTGACAAAGTTTTTATGCATGTTTTTCAGGTAACTAAATCATTGATGGAACTTGGGTTACGATTGGGCAATCATTTACAACCACCACATCTTGTGTCATTAAAACTTTTGACCCCGCAAAGGGTTTTAAAATGTATCTTATGAAACTTGTTGTTATCGAACTCGTTTGGTACTTTATAAATAAATAAATATGAATGTTTGCTCATATCTTGTGCTTGAAAACCTTTCGTGGTTACACCCCGTGTTTCCGCCTAGGCGGGGTGTGACACTACACATCAGCACCAAAGATCAACATGCGGACGTCCTTACTAAACCTCTACCTCGGACGCCCTTCCAAACCATTTGCTCCAAGATTGGCGTATCCAACGGATCTTCTATCTTGCGGAGGCGTATTATCATCCCTTGATTTATGCTACTGTATTCATTGTACTTTGACTCATTATTGTATAGTCAATTCTTCGTTATTATATAGTTAAAGAAGGTGTTAATATTGCATACTCTTCTCCTAAATAGTAGCCATGTAACTCATGTATATATCTTAGATTTGTAATGAGATGAAACATCTTTGACCAACTCTTTTATATCAATTGCATAAGTTTCTCATTAGACATTCACTTGTTAAAATAAGACACCTTGCTATAATAATACACTCATCTTCATCATTCCATTCCGTCATAGTTAATTTTGGTTCCAGTATCACATACGACTTCAAATAGTTATCACGTGGTGATTGTTAGCAACAACAATTAGTCTTTGATCTACCTGCAAGCCCAAAAAAGAATTGCATTTCTCCCATAGCTCTCATCTCGATTTTTTCCTGCATGACTCGTTCAAACTCCCTGCATAAAAGTTCATTAGTAGAACCAAATATAATGTCATCAACGTAAATCCGAACAAGAAGCAAATCACCCTCTGTTCGTTTTGTTAACCGAATACAGTCTACCAAACCTCGTTTGAATCCCTTGGAAAGAAGATATGTGCTAAGCTCCTCATACTATTGTCTTGGAGCTCGGTGCAAACCATACAAAGCTTTATTCCGCTTGTAGACCTTATCCCAATGGATAGGGTCCTCAAAACCTGGTGGTTGCCCAACATATACTTCTTCCTTGACCACACCATACAGAAAGGCACTCTTTACATCCATCTGATACACCTTGAATTTCTTGTAAGATGCATACGCATGAAACATTCGGATTGCTTCAATGCGCGCAACAGGTGCATAGACTTCATTCTAATCAATTCCTTCTGTTTGACGAAAACCTTGTACGACCAATTGAGCTTTGTTTCTAACAATAACGCCTCGATCATCCTTTTTACATTTGAATACCCACTTGGTACCAATTTTCGTCCAGTCTGGTGGTAAATCTATCAGCGGCCAGACTCCGAGTTTCTGAAAGTGTAAAGGTTCCTGCTGCATAGCTTCAACCCATGAATCATCTTGTAAAGCATCCTTGTACGTCCGCGGCTCAACCTGCGAAACATAACAAGAAAAAAGACCAATCAATTTGACAACCAGATTTCTGTATTTTAGCATACAGGACTAGGGCTCCAATGTTGTCTTGTGAAGTTGTTCTTCTCACTTGACCTCTCGTCATCACACTGCTACTTGGATCACCAATAACTTGCATGAGTGGATGAATCTGATGTATCCGAGATTCTGGATGATCAGGAACATGAATAACTACCGGAACATTAAGATTCTCTGCAGTCTCCAGATCATTACCCGTATTAGTTGAAGATGCACTATTTGGATTTGGGTTAACTGGTGGTATTACCGTAGCATGATCTAACATATCTTCACTGAAATCATCATCATTGTCTCTAGACTCAGATGAATCAAGAGTTGTAGAGGCTCCTTGGAAAACCTCTTCTTCATTAACAGGAGCATTGGTATCAATAGAAGCTGCTGCTGGAGGAGTTACGGTGTTCGGACGCACTAACGGTGAAGTTACTGCATTCGCACACTCATAATATAGTCGTAAAACAGCTTCTTCAACTATACTTTCTATATTGAAAGAATCGAATAATTCCTTGTAATCAAACATCCAATCGGGCCCACTTCCTTGAGAATTCTGAGCATAGCGTTGGACTTCAACATTTGCCCACTCTTCAACCTGTTTGGTTCTTTTGTTGAATACGCATTTTAGTGGTGTCGCGTACTCCACAAAGTAACCTTCTTCAGCATTAGGTCCAAACTTCTCATTAGGATTCAACATAGTGCATGGAGCCCCGAAAGTTTCTAGAAACTCCAAGTTTGGCTTTCGTTTGTTAAGCAGTACATAAGAAGTTTTGCCAAACTTCTTCACCGTTAACACACGATTCAATGTGTAACATGCTGCACGAATGGCTTCATTCCAAAACATATCTGGAAGGTTCGAATCTGCAAGCATGGTTCGTGCCGCTTCCATTAGAGTCCCGTTCTTTCTTTCTGCAACACCGTTCTGCTGTGGAGTATATGGTGCACTGAACTCATGATGAATACCCTTTGAGTCACATAATGCATCCATTTGAGAATTCTTAAACTCCGTTCCATTATCACTTTGAATTCTCTTAATATTCAACCATTATATATTCTCCAATCGAGTAAACAGAACGTTCAAATTGTTAAACGTTTCACTCTTGTGTTGAATGTACATCACCCACAAAAATCTTGAAAAGTCATCGGTAACCACAAGACAATAAAGTTCTTTGTTGATACTTTTGCGTTTAACTGGTCCGAATAGGTCCTTGTGTAAACGTTCAAGTGGAAGTTCGACATAATTTACTTTCTTATGTTTGTGGGATTGTTTATGTTGTTTCCCCTTTTTGCAACTAACACATTTATCATTAAGATGAATGTGTTTCACATTCACGCCCTCAACAAGTCCGTTCTTCACCAAATGATTCATCTTTCTTAGATGAATATGCCCCATCCTCCTGTGCCACATGATAGATTCTTTTTCAGTAGCCTTGGATAGAAAGCATGTGACTTTTCCTTGTATCGTGGTTGCCTTACTCATGTCAAGAATGTAAAGATTACTCACTCTTGGAAAGAACGTGACTTGTCCCTGTGTTGTAGTTTTAGTATGTAGCAAAATTTGTCATCAAAGTGAACTGAAAATTTCTTATCACAGATATGACTCACACTCAACAAATTATAGTCAATTTCTTTCATATACGATATCGTTCAAAACTCACAATTCCATTACTAACACTTCCTTCCATCGTTATATAGCCTCCTTTGTTTCCCGCAAACACCACATATCCTCCATTAATATTCTTGATATCAAAAAGCAGCGTTAAATCTCCGGTCATGTGCGCAGAAGCTTCACTGTCGACAATCCAGAGACTGCTAACAGGGCCAGCTTGAGCTCCTTGCACAAATCACAAACAAAATTAGTTTTTGACAGGGACCCAAGCCTGTTTGGTCTTGGGTCTTTGAATGTTAGCTTTTAAAGATTCTTTTTCACAAATTTTCAAGTTTGAATCAACCTTTTGCTGGTTGTTCACAAATTTCACAACACTTTTCACTTCAACTTTCACAGATGATGTAGAAGCACCTAGAGAACCCTTTGGTGTCCAAGTCTGTTCAGAACGTTTCAGAATCCTTATTTGAGGTTGTTTAACCTCAATAGGTTTCTTTGTATCGTTCGTAAAAGAAACTTTCTTGGCTACCTATTCTGATTTAACAGATACAGGTCCAACCGATGATTTAACAGCAGGTTTTGGAAAAACCTTTTGCCTATCATTGGTTGTGTTCACCACAGGCTTCTTCAGCTTTTTCTCCATGGCAATTCGGCTTCTGTTATAATAGAAAATTGAATAGTTTTCCCTTTGTTGATAAAAACAATTTTGGTTAAAAGACTGTTTCCTTTGAGGGAAAAACTGTTGTTGTTGATAATATTGTCTATGATCTTCAACCGAATTCCTCACACTCTGCTTTTTCTCATCTTCGTGCCTCTTATGTCTCACATATGGGTAGTGAGCAAGTAAATGCCCTCTCTCCCCACATTTAAAACATGCACGGTATCCTTCAAACACATTCTTAGAATTAGTTTTTGCGACAAATTTAACCGGATGTTGGTCATTAACACACTTACGCCTTACACTCTGAGGAGCGGGCTCCTTTGAGTAAACCGGTTCAAAAAATCCGTTAACCTTTTCTTTTGGCTTTATGAACTCAGTGACATGAACTTTTGGTTGTGAATAATCATCACCATACAATCTCCGAATGAGTTCGGGGGGAATATCATTGGTCCTTTCGTGTTTAGGAAACCAAATGGTACTCTCTTGCCAGATTTTCTCAATTTTCGAATAACTAGCAAATTTTATAGGATATTCTTCATCCGCAATTATCTTACCGGATCCTTCCATCAGATAGAAAACTTTACTGGTTTGTCAACAGGTTCATTCTTTTCAACCTTTTTAACTGACTGATTCATTTTGTTTATAATTCTCTGAGGATGAGAAACCTGAGATGGTGAGATTATCTCATTTGTTCTTATGTGATTTTCCAATGGAATATCATCAGATTTCTTAGGTTCCTGTTAGGACAAAAAGGATTAGTGAAACCACTTTTGCAAACCTTAGTCTAATTCACTTCTGTCAAAATACTCTAAGTATAGAACTGCTGAAGACAAAGGATCAAACTGCTGAAGAAGAGATTCAGAAGTGCTGAAGAAGAAAAGTCATCAGAAGTTCTGAAGTTCAAACCAGACACTTCTACTGAAGAACTACTGAAGACAAACTACTCATCAGTAGTTTGTCATTCATCAGTACTTACAGAAGATCTTTTCCACCGCCTTTGTATATCAGTAGTTTAATACTTTAGTATTTCTCTTTGCTTTATGTACAAGTTCCAAGACTGCAACTTGTTGCAACTTGTTTCTGAACTTGCTTTTTGGCAAGGTTCATGTATTTGTAAAGTCTATAAATAGAAGGGTTCATCCCTCTGTTTTAGACATTGATTTTAATACAAGAAATCCTTCAACACTTATTATTGTTATTTCCATTTCGTGTTTACTGAGAATCTGTCAAAGTGTTTCATTCTCATTCAATACTTAGATTCTCAATAAACACTTTTCATTTATTAGTTCTTGAATCCAGGGGGAGTAATAACCCCTGTTGATAAGTGTAGCTATAAACTTATAAACATTCCGCTGTGCTATCACTCACCAAGAACTTGCTAAACACTTAAGTGTCAACTAGCAAGTTCAACTAAAAGAGCAATATACTGATCCAACAATTGGTATCAGAGCACTGGTTTATCTGATCACATATCAATCTAACACATTGAGAATCAGACACAGGCTCTTATTGATATTCAATAAAGGATTATAAGCTCACTTTTATCAACATCCATCACTTTAAGAGATATTTGTCAAATCAATACTCTTTAAAATGGATCCTCATAATACTGGTTCTGCCACTAAACCTGCCATGCTTGTAAGAAATGAATATAACATATGGCAAAAGAGAATGGCACATACCTTGTCACAGACCAACACAGGTTGTTGGAGATTTGTGATATATGGTCCTCACAAACCAGTAAATATAAATCTTGAAACTAAGGAAGAGATTCCAAAAGAACCAAAAGACTATACTGATGATGATTTCCTAAAACTTGAGCTTGATGCAAAAGCTTTTTCTATGTTGGCAATGGCACTCCCAAATGAAATCTATTCTGGCCTATTACATTGTGATAGTGCCAAAGAGCTTTGGGACTGCCTAAAAGAACAGTTTGGAGGAACTGAAGAGGTGATTGCCAACACCAGAGAAATCTTGGCTCAACAGTATGAAACTTTTGCTCACATTAATGGGGAAACTTTAACTCAGCAATTTGAAAGATTTTCCTCATTAATATCTGAGCTAATACTAAATTGTCAGACCTATACAACTGTATCTATGCTTCATAGATTTTTAAGGTCTTTACCTGATAAATGGGAAACATACTCAATAGTCTTAAGATCTTCACCAGATTTTAGCTCCCTCACTCTTACAAAACTTCATGGGAGATTACTTACTTTTGAGAGAGAAATTGATCAAAAGAAAAAGTTACAAAATTCTGGTAAAACTGCTGATGACTATCTACCTGGCAGTACAGCACTATTGGGACAAGACTCACCAACTTGTTCAAATAGTTTTGGATCTTTTGACCACATTGACATAACTGCTGGGATCTCATCTGAAAGATCATTCCCAGGTTACGACAATAATTACTTTGGTCAAACTGCTGATAACATGTGTTTCATCATGGATGACTTAAATAGTTTCAGCAGTGATGACCTTGAAGAAATGGATATTTTGCACCAACTGGCCATGTTAAGTTTAAAAACAAACAAATTTTACAAAAGGTCAGGAAGGAAGTTTCCAGGACTTAACAGTTCTACAAAAATTGGTTTTGACAAATCTAAACTTAGATGTCACAAGTGTCAAAAGTTGGGACACTTTGCTAGAGAATGTAGAAGCTCTGGCTTTAACCAATCTCAGTCTGGAAACAATTTTAACCCCAATTATAACAGGAATAATGGAACACAAGGGAGTGCACATTTTGTACAGGCACAAGCTCCACAACACCAATATGTGCCACAAGTACAATATGTACAGATGCTCGCTCAACAGATGCAGAGCCAACAATCAATCCCTCCCTTTCCAGCTGCTCAACAACCTCCACAGCAACAACAACCCTCTCAACAAAGTCTATTTACCTCAGGGTATGTTGACTGGAGCAGTCTTCCTTTTGACACCACAGAGTGCAATCCTGATGCAGACAACAAAATGTTTGACATCAACTGGGGAGAGCCTGACAATGGCAGAAAGAACTTTGCCTTAATGGCATTTGAGGGATGTTCCTCAAAATCTGCTTTGTCACAGGTATCAAAAAAATCTTTGACAAAACTATGTTCAAATTCATGCAAAGAATCTTTTGCTCTCATAAGAGAGACAAATGTGCACTTACAAAGAAAGGCTAATGATTCTGAGAGAAAACTCACTTAGATAAAATGTGATTTAGAAAGAAAACTTTCTGCAAAAACAAAAGAAGTTTCTAAATTGACTAACTCTGCTATTGAAACCCAAGCACAAATCAAAATAATGATTAATGACCTAGGGAATGTCAGACAAGAGCTTGCTGACACCAAGGTCACATGTGAAAAATGGGTGGAATCTTGTAAGGGGTACCAATTATTGCTAAACAAACAAAGTGCTTCAAATGTTAGGTTTGGCATAGGGACAATCACACTGAAACACCAACAGATTTCTCTCCCAAAACTACTAAAGATGGGAGAAAAATTGTTTCAGGTGAAACTTCTGAAGAGGAAGAATGCACATCTTTCCATGAAAACTTTCTAAAATCACACAAAGAAAGTTCTTCAGAAGTACTGATTAAATCTGACTTTAAGCCATCAGTAGTTTCAACTACATCAGGAGTTGAGAACCCGAAAACTACTGATGACCTAAAACCAATCAAAACAGTCAGAGATTTGTCTTTGAAAGAAAAGACAAAAGAATGTGAAATTTGTGGTCTGTTCAACCACAAAACAGAATTTTGCACATATAGAAAGGGTATTCAGTTCAATACGAAAAATCAACAACTGGTTGTGGGGAAACAAATCAAAAATGATTATGTAAAAACTTTTTCTCCCAAGAAACAACAACCAGCAAAAACCCTTTCTCAGAAAAAGACAAAATCTCAACAAAAGTCTTTTTCTCAAAATTCTCTATCAGTAGTTAGACCTAAATCATCAGCAGTTTCACAAACTGCTGAGATTAAAGATCTTATGAACATGGTACACCTACTGATGACCAAAGTTGATGGTGGTCCTCAAAAGGATACCACCATTGTACTTAATGCAAAATCCATTGCCAAAAAGACATGGATTTCTAAACTTGGTCAAGAACAAACTTTAAATGTTCTCAATAGCAAACCCAAAGCCAAACTGGCTTGGGTTCCTAAATCTAACTAATTTGCTATCTTGTGCAGAGAGTTTCCAGAGGCTTAAATAGCATTTGGTATGTAGACAGTGGAGGCTCAATGCACATGACAGGATGCAGATACCTGATAAACAATTTTATCAGTCAAAGAGATGGATCTGTGTCCATTGGGAACAATGCTAAGGGATATGTGCTAGGACATGGCAATGTCTCCTCTGGAAAAATACAGTTTGACAAGGTCAATCTGGTTGAAAACCTTGAGTACAACTTGCTAAGTGTGTCACAAATGTGTGATAAAGGATATTCTTCCTTTTTCACAAAGACAGCATGCAAGATCATATCACCAGAAGGCCAGATGTTGATAGAGAAGATCATTGAAGATCATACTTTGTTAATTGCCAAAAGATGTGGCAATGTCTATGTAGTGGACATTGAAAAAGACAAAGTACTAAACAACACTGCCTGTTTCTTCTCAAGGGCATCAACTTTAGAAACTGATCTCTGGCACAGGAGACATGGCCATGTGAACTTTAAAACCATAAATAAAGTCACAAAAATGGGCTTGGCAGAGGTCTACCCTTAAAAGTATACCAGTGTCAAGAACACTGTGTATCCTGTTTAAAGGGTAAACAGCATAAGTCCTCCTATAAGTCTATTGAAGAATCAAAAACAACTGCATGTCTTCAACTACTCCATATGGACTTATTTGGGCTTGTAAAGATCATGAGCCTTGGTAAAAAGAAGTACTGCTTAGTCATCATTGATGACTACTCAAGATTTACATGGGTATTCTTCTTATTTTCCAAAGATGAGGCTGCTGAAATCATCAAGTTCTTCATTCTACAAGTAGAGAAGCAATACTCTCTACCTGTCAAAACCATTAGAAGTGATAATGGGACAGAGTTCAGGAACAAAACTCTGAATGACTTCTGTTTGTCTAAAGGGATTATTGGACAATTCAGTGTTGCCAGAACTCCTGAACAAAATGGTGTGGTAGAAAGGAAGAACAGAACTTTAATAGAAGGAGCAAGAACAATGTTAGCTGATTTCGTCCTACCTTTATATTTCTGGGCAGAAGCAGTTAACACATCATGTTATGTTCAAAATAGAGTTCTTGTTGTCAAGAGACATTCAAAGACTGCTTATGAAATTCTTCATGGCATGAAGCCCCTTATCTCCTTTTTCAGGGCTTTTGGGTGTCAATGTTTCATCTTGAACATCAAGGAATCTATTTCAAAGTTTGCTGCCAAAGTTGACTCAGGTTACTTTCTTGGTTATTCCTCAACTAGAAAAGCCTACATGGTTTTTAACTCAAGAACCAGGATAGTAGAAGAAACACTGAATGTCAAGTTCAATGAGTCAAAACACACTCTCATTCCAGCACATCCTGCTAAACTCTTTGACCTTGACAACTTCCATTTTGAACCTGAAAAGACTGTCACTTCATCCAAACCTACTTATTATGGTGATCAAAGGTTTGATGATGAGGATCCAGCACCATGGACTCCTCAAACAGTCATTAAGTCAACTTCAAAACCATCAGAAGTTTCACAAACTTCTGATTCAACAAATACTGAAGGCCAAACTCAAACATCTGCTTCAGCACCTGCAACTACTGAAGACACTGAAACTGCTGAACCAGACATAATAGACCTCAGTAGTTTGTTTGAAGAACATGAGCCACCAACACCTGTCAGTGGTTTACAACAACTGATCGAACACAAAGACCATGCACTTGATAAAATCATGGGTGATATTGCATCAGGTGTTCTTACAAGAAACTAGCTTTCCAACTTTTGTCTATTCTCAGCATTTATTTCACAGTTGGAACCAAAGAAGTACCAGGAAGCCCTCAAAGACAACAATTGGGTACAGGCAATGCAAGATGAATTGCTTCAATTCAACAAGCAACAGGTTTGGGAAATCTGTCCCTTACCACCAAACAAGCAACCAATTAGCACAAGATTGGTTTTCAGGAACAAACAAGATGAAGCTGGTATTATAATAAAGAACAAGGCAAGACTGGTAGTACAAGGTTACTCTCAAGAAGAAGGAATTGATTATGATGAAACCTTTGCTCCAGTTGCAAGGCTTGAAACCATTAGGTTATTTCTAGCCTATGCCATTTCCAACAAAATAAAAGTTTATCAAATGGATGTCAAGAGTGCATTTTTGTATGGAAAAATAAAAGAGGAAGTGTATGTTTGTCAGCCACCTGTGTAACACCCCAACCGATGGCGGAAACATCGGGATGTCACGTATTGATGATTGTTCAGTAGCTCATGGTGAATAATAAATTTCATTAAATAATTTAAATAAGTTACATACAATTGTTCTAAGAATTTGTACATCAAATTGAATTAAACTATGAAAACATCTTCAAGCATCAATCAAATCTTCAAGCAAGTAGAACCTGAAACATGTTAAGTTGAAAATATTTTGGGCCAACAAATGTTGGTGAGAATTACATAGGTTTTGATAATCGAATAAAATTGTTGTGCAATTCATATGTCATGGCAATCTAGTCCATATGCGAAAACATACTAGAAGTAAATGGAGTGCATAATCAACCTTGTGACTGTTGTATTGTGGTACATCCCATACGCTCATGGTTCACTCGTTTATATTGCAGTAACAAACACCCACGTAACCTTTGTAGGAGGCACGTATCCGGGTGGGATTGCCAGTCCAATAGATCTATCAATGTATACCGTTTGGCTGATGAATGTTTATGCTAGAATTGTGCTTACCCTAGTCATGTTCAAGACATAATGCAACATAGAAATACACATAGACACATTGATGTTTGAATTGCATGAATAATGTTGTAACATGTTTCACCCCAAAAATAGTGATAAATAGAAAAGGGGCTATGTAAAACTCACCTTAGCAAAATGTTATAGCGGTTGAAAAATTGAAATATGGTGTTGCCCAAATGTATCAAGTATCACCCTATAATATAAGGTAATAAATATGTCTAAGTCTATCAAGTCTACAAATGTATAAGTTCTAGGGCTTCGAAATTGGGGATAAATGCTCGTTTGTTTACTAAAAATGTTTGATAATTGAGAGAATTTTTGTAAATAAATAAACAAAAATGTTTTTATGAAATTTAAATTTAAGATGGTCACAATAATGTATTTAAAGTATAAAAATAATTTTTATAAAATTATTTTCTTCAAAATAGAATATTAATTCTATTTATAACAAATTGTCAAAATTTAACTTTAATATTTAAAAATATTAAAATTAAAGAATTTTAAGTTTAAAATTTATATTTCTGTTCTAAATATTCAGAAATAATTTGTATAAAATTTTGGTGCAAAAATATTAAAAATTGGATTTATTATGATTTAATTATGATTAAAACTAACAAAAATTGATTAAAAATATTAAATAAAAGATTTTTCAGAAATAAAAATCATTTCTGAAAAGCTTAATGTTATAAAAACTTAGGATAATTTTTGTGGAAATTTATAAAATTGTTTTGATATTTTAATGGATTTTTATAAATATAATAGCATAAAATTGATTTAATTATTATAAATATTAAATAAATAAATTTCAGAAAACTAAAAATTGTAGGTGGAACATTTATATCAGATTAACTAAAAGTAATTTTTTTAGAATTTATAAAAGAGTTTTAATAATTAAAAATGAATTTATAAAATTAAATGAATTATATATAATTAATTGATTTGTTTAAAAGGATTAATGAAAAAGAACTGAGGCCTCAACCAACGGAAAGTGTAAGGTCAGGAATTTTGCAATAGACACCACTGCCCCACCCAACAAGAAACAATACAACGGGAAGCTACCTAAGTGTGACACCTGCCAGTATCACCATCCAACTCAAGTACCCTGCCGACAGTGCACCAATTGTCAAAGGTATGGGCATCTTGCAGATGCTTGCCGAATCCCTGCTACAAACGCTCTGATACCAATCTGTAACACCCCAACCGATGGCGAAAACATCGGGATGTCACGTATTGATGATTGTTCAGTAGCTCATGGTGAATAGTAAATTTCATTAAATAATTTAAATAAGTTACATACAATTGTTCTAAGAATTTGTACATCAAGTTGAATAAAACTATACAAACATCTTCAAGCATCAAATCAAATCTTCAAGCAAGTAGAACCTGAAACATGTTAAGTTGAAAATATTTTGGGTCAACAAAAGTTGGTGAAAATTACATAGGTTTTGATAATCGAATAAAATTGTTGTGCAATTCATGTGTCATGGCAATCTAGTCTCCGGAACGTAATCATGAATTTACAGGTACATTAAGGTAGTGTGAAATTTTATCAAGAGTTTCAGTAGTCGACCAAATTGCTAACCTAGTGTCTTCCTTTAACTTCGGGACGAAGTTCCTAAAAGTAGGGGAGACTGTAACATTTCGCGTTAAATAAATGTACGGATAAAAACGACAAGTTTTATTGTATATTTTTTGACATTTTAAACCCTAATACCATGATAATTATTCATTATATATATATATGTAATAATAATAATAATAATAATAATTGTAATACTAATTTTTATTATTATTATTATTATTACATATATATATATATATATATAATGAATAATTATCATGGTATTAGGGTTTAAAATGTCACAAAATATACAATAAAACTTGTCGTTTTTATCCGTGCATTTATTTAACGCGAAATATTACAACCTGGGTTTGAGGATCCTTCTCATCCTGAGTGGGTGTACAAACTAGACAAAGCTCTTTATGGGCTCAAACAGGCTCGAAGAGCCTGGTATGATACACTTTCAACCTTTTTACTCAAAAATAACTTCACAAGAGGTGCCATTGATAAAACTCTTTTCATAAAACATGTTGGAAATCATGTCTTACTTGTTCAAATATATGTTGATGATATCATTTTTGGTTCAACAAACACAAAATTGTGTGATGAATTTAAGAAACTCATGCAATCAAAATTTGAGATGAGTACAATGGGAGAACTGCAGTACTTTTTGGGACTGCAAATTAAACAACAAACAAATGGAACTTTTATACATCAATCAAAATATGTTAAAGAATTATTAAACAAATTTTCTTTACAAGACTGTAAATCATGTTCCACTCCTATGACACCAACCACACAAGTTGAACCAGATGATCAAGGAAAACAGGTTGATCAAACCATGTATAGATGTATGATAGGTTCCCTTTTATATCTAACTGCTTCTAGACCAGATATTATGTTTTCAACATGTGTCTGTGCTAGATATCAATCAGCACCTAGGGAATCACACCTTATTGCAGTCAAAAGAATTTTCAGATATCTGAAAGGAACTCCCACACTTGGAATTTGGTATCCTGCTTCAAGCAATACCAAGTTATCAGCTTTTTCAGATAGTGACTATGCAGGGTGTAAAATGTCAAGAAAATCAACATCTGGTGGTTGTCAATTCTTAGGAAACTGTCTATTGTCCTGGCAATTAAAGAAACAAACATCTGTTGCAACTTCAACTGCTGAAGCTAAATACATTGCAGCTGCAAGTTGTACATCACAGATACAATGGCTCCAATATAACTTCTTGATTATGGAATCAAAGAGACCAAGACACCATTGCTTGTAGACAGCAAATCTGCCATTAGCATCATTCAAAATCCTGTTCAGTTTTCAAAGACTAAACACATTGAAATCAGGTATCATTTCATAAGAGATTGCTATGAAAAAGGCAAGATTGAAGTGAAACATGTAGCAACAGCTAATCAAATAGCTGACATTTTCACTAAACCCCTTGACACATCAACATTTCAGAAGTTAGTATCCATGCTAGGGATGCTAAATTTGAAAGTGTTTCTCTTTATTTTTCTGCACAAATTTTTTATTTCTCACTTACATCTGTTTTCAAAAACTTGAAAAACTTCTGAAAAGAGAGAAACTACTGATGAACAAAACATCAGTATGGGGATATTTTCTAAAAAGTGATTAACTTCTGATAAAACAACCTTCAGAAGTTATGAATAAAGTATTTATAAAATGTTTCTCATCAGCTGTTCAAAAACTGCTGAAGAGAAAATGTGTGACAACCATCACCCTTATCTTTTAGCAAGTTGCAAATCTAGTTCGTGTACTTCCTATGTTTTTTTTATCTAATAAAAGTTGAGTTCTTCATATTATTATTTCGAAATGTTTACGTTTTAACCGAACGCGTATATGAATACATTATTTAATCATGTTAAATTTTGGCATTTACTTTTTGAATCAAAGCGGCCATTTTACAATATTATTATAAGTCATTTATTTCTCCACGTATTATTCACCATTCATTTTGTAATAATTTGTATTTATTATTTGGTCAAACTTTGTAAACCTTGCCTTCATTGTTCCTAGAGTTATGTATTAGTCTTGTGTATTTATAGGCATCCTTTTGTGATAATAAACATCAAGCAATACACTAATCCAACATGATATCAAACTCTTTTACTTGATCTCAATCTAGCCACTGGTCAACCTTTTTCCTTCACTGTTTCAATATTGTTTTTCATTTAACTTCTAATTGTCGGTCATCATGGGCGACAAGAATTCGTTGATCCAACAATTTTGTGTATATATATTTATATATTTGGACGTGATTCGTACACAACCCGTCAACCGGCCACCCCTGTCCTCCGACCATGGTTCCGACAACCGAACCGTTGACCACAGCCTTCGAGTTAAAGGCATTCCTCCTGTCTCGGTCATTCTCGTGGTTTGAACCACCGTCGCGACACCATTGTTCGATGTCTCACATCGGCCACCCCTCATTCGTCTTTACTGAGGTAGCGTTTTTTTCTTGTTCTATTTAATAGGGGGGAATGAATTTGGTGCTTGGTTATGTATGTTCAAGAGATATATGTATCTGTTTGACTTCAAAATAGAAAGAATAGAGGAAATGTAATAAAATGATGGAGGCGTCATGTTGGTCGTGATTAAGGACACGCCTCCACTAAAATGGTGGGATCAAATAGGCCATTTGATTATTATTATTATTTTATATAAATAATGAAACAACAAATGCTTTATAAACTAAATAATGGCTAAAAAGTGTTTTGCAATAAATAAAATTGATGCAGTAATCAAGATGGGTGTTAATGACATATTAAACAATAAGTATTTGATGTAAATCCCTACAAGCGACTAAAATGGTTATTTTGTAACGCTTACATTTTTATTGACAATGATACACAAGGCTCGAGTATTTAGCTTGGGTTTTTGTACTAATCATTTTATCCATTTTATATATGAACATCAAAATATTAAAATGAATATTATGGTTTAAATGGGTATTAGGAAATGAACTTTCAAGAATATAATCCTACGTGGGAGAAAATAACTCAACATTTTAGTTTTTATTTCTTCAAAAATATAAATGTTTTGTTCCACGTTTTTATTAACAATCATCGACAATTGAATATTTTCAACCAAAAAGGTTACAAGGACTTTATTTAAGTAACTATCGATACAAATTTGACCAATTGGAGAACTTGAATTAAATCAAAGTTGTGATAATATTTAGGAATTCGCGACGCATGATTATAGCGGTTTATGTTAATTCTTTACACGTTCATCACTACAATTAAGGTGAGTATTTCCTATCCCCTTTTTGCTTTTATTCATTTTTGGGGTGTTACATGTACACTTATACAAATTACAAATACAAGTTCACATTTTTACAATACAATTCTAGTACTATGTATATTTGCTTACAAACGTGCTTTATGCTCAGACATTTCATGTAGAATACATTTGTACTTAGTGAAATCATTAACATTGTACAAGCCGACCTTAACATTGGATAGCGCTATTGGATTGACAACCCGCCTAGGTTGATTCTCCCCCTTTTTCATCGGAGAATCCGTGGTCATTGTTAAGTTATTATCCATTTAGTGGATAAGTACACCACCGTTCATGTAGTACATTTATACAATCACAGGATTGATTTCGCTCATTTGTATGATACATGGTTTACATAATTGCACTGTAGCTTTGCACTTGAATTGTATACCATTTTTCCAACTTACTATATGTATTAAAACTAGGAATGCTCACCAACATTTCATATGTTGACAAAACTTATTTTGTACATGTTTCAGGTGCAGTTTGATCTTAGTACTATAGCATTGGATTTTAGTGTTTGCTTTTAATAAGTTATTTCAAATTTCATTTTCGTTCAGACTTTTGTATTTTTCCCATTTCATCTATGTAAGACAATTTAAATTATTCAATAATATATTTACATTTTAGTACCATGTGCTTTTGAACAATCGTCACTACGTGACACCTCGATGATTCCGCCATCGGTTGAGGTGTTACAAAATGGGAACTACTGATGAAGATAATTCTTCATCAGCAGTTTAGTCAAAAAGGGCAAATCTGACTTTTCCCATCATCAGAAGTTTGACCTAGTCGGTTTAAAAGTTCTGATAAAGAGATTTTTAACCTAGGCGGTTTAAAAACTTCTAATAAAGAAGATCCAAGCGGTTAAAAACTTCTGATAAATATCTTTTTTCAACACTTATCCATTCAAACATAAAAAATTCCCTCCTTCTCTCTCAAGAAAGCTCTCAAACCCCTGAACCTGCAACACAAACACTGTTCGATTCATCAACACACACAAACCACATGGCTTTAGTTCTTAAACAGGGACACAATCTCAGAGCCTACTTAGAAAAACAAGAAGGCTGGTCCCAATACGATGAGATCATTGATCTCGTCGTCAAATCCCAATATTTCACCGCTCTCACCATAGACCCACCAATACATCCTGAAACTCTCAATGAGTTCTGGGCTAATGCTGAGACAATGATGGTGGATGATGAAGTTATCTCCCTCAACTCAACAATTAAAGGGAGAAAAATGGCCATAACACCGGCCATACTCTCAAACAGACTGGGGTTGAATGATGTGAATGCCCCTGAGAAGTTTGACAACTCTGCAATCCACCTAACCATGACTGAGTGTGGTTATCAAGGTACTCTCTCACAAGCTACTATCTTTAAAAAGTATTTTGAACCAAAATATAAACTTTTGTTTCATTATATTATTATGTGCTTGAGTCCTAAAACTGGGTCTTATGACCAGAGTCCCTCAACCTTTCAACCAATCTTTCATTCTATTGTGAATGAAACAAATTTCAGGGCATCAAAACTTTTCTTTAATGAGTTGGTGTTACATCACAATAACACTAAGAAAAAGTTTTTGTTATATCCAAGGTTCATTATGCAATGCATAATATCTGAACTGGGTAATGAGGTGCTTGTGGGTAAAACTGAAATTTTGAAACCCTTAACCTCACAAGCATACTCAAGGCACAATAAACAGGTTGCCTGGCCAGAAGATGACCAAGGGGAACCAGAACCAGTCCCCATGGAACCCTCATCTTCCAAACCTACTCCACCAAAGGCCAAGAAACCCAAGATAACAAAACAAAAACCCACCAAACCTAAAAGAAAAGCTGTTCAGGAGGTTAAGATGCCTGAACAACCTGTTGTGCAATCTGCACTTATTAAAGATGTGACTGAAACATCCTCTCAGTCTCATCCATCTCAAACCCCACCAAGAGCACCAATAACAATCCTTTTCAAAAGAAAAAGACTTAAGAAAAATATTCCAATAGATTCCTCTTTTGAAACTGCTGAACCCACTACCCAAACTACTGAACTAGCACCCCAAATTTCTGAACCAGACATTGAAATAGCCAAACTTCTCTCTGGGCTAAAAGAGAAAGTCCCATCTACACATGTCAGTCCCCATCAACCACATAAAACAGGGGACATAGCCTCATAAATTGACATGGATGTGGACACTCAAAGCCCTAACCAAAGAGATGAGGATGAACCAGAGTCTCTAAGCCCAAACTTAGAAACTTTTGGTACTTTTGAGGCTGCTACTACTCATTTACCACCCAGTGGTGGACCTGAGGACAGAAGTAACATAGCTAAGACCTCAACTGTGGCAACTACTGATGAAGGCTTAATGCCTGAGGTAGGAAATCCTCTGAACCAAGAACAAGAGGTACATGAGACAACTGAGTTGGGCTCAGCTCATGATGTAACTGATACAGTCCTCATTGAGGATGTAATCAGGGATTCAGATGATTCCATTGTTTTGGATGATGTTTCAAAACACCAAACTACTGAATTGACGACTACAAGTGAAGGTCCTGCACCTGGTGTCTCTAAGCTCAAGAAGCTAGTCACACCATCTCAGGTTAAAGCCCACTCAATCCATGATTCCCCTAGAGTGGCATCTTCTGTACAACAAGAAGATCAACCAAAAACACACCCCTCACTACAAATGCCTACCCAATTCCCTGGGCAAACAAGCATAGACCTGAACCAGCTATGCAGCCCAGATGGTCCCTTGTATCACATGATGAGCACCCTCATCAAGAATCACATCCAAACATACACAGCTAACTTGGAGCTGTCCATGAAGAACCAATTTGGAGTGATACAGACGAAGATGAATGATCTGTCCAACAAGATTGATCACAACAGCAAACAGATTACTCATCTTCAAGGTTATTTCTCCCAAGCTTCAACTTCAAAGGCTGATGAAGCCAAAAAGGGGGAGAAAATCAAGGTACCTATGGATACACTTGAAGCCAGAAGAAAGGCAAGAGTGGCTATCCTAGCAAGATATCAAAAAGATCTAGCCAGAAAAGAGAAATTGGCTCAACAATTTGGTGTCTCTATTCAAGAAAGAGAAGATACTGAAAAGTATGATGAATCCCAAGGGCACAATGAAGAAACCTCTGATGGCCAAAGTTCTGATGAAGAATCAGAAAGTACTGAAGACAATCCTTCAGTAGTTGACAAACCTTCAGAAGTTGTCAACCCATCAGAAGTTAACACTTCCAAGACTCAAACTGTTGACCCTTCCAGATCAACTGCTCCTATTCAACCAACCTCTGTTCCTATCAAGCCTACTACAACAGTTACCACAATGACTGTGCTAAACCCTTCTCCAATCTCTCAATCAGTAGAATTACTTGAGAAGAGTTTAGTGGCAGCCCAAAAGAAGGCCAGAGAAGATCAGATCTGGAAAACACTGGAAGAAAGGGATGCCTTAGATCTAAGCCATGAAGAAAAACTTCAGGCTTATGAAGCTGAACTCCAAAGGCAGGCTAGCCTAGATGAAATTGCTGAACAAGATAAAAGACATCAACTGATGTCTTACATTACAAAGAACAGCAAAATCAAAGCCCACACATTGAAAAGACTCTCTGTGGAAGAGCTGACAAGAAGAGCTCAACTTATTGCAGATAAACTTGCAACAAGTAAAGACATAAAGGCCAAGAGAGCTCAGATGATAGAAGAACTGGTAGCTAATGGTTATGGTTCAAAAGCCTCAGTGTCCAAATGGAAAGAAGAAAGATTGGTGGACACATATAGAAAATACAAGGCTGCAAGGGCTACTAATCCAGAGAAGTTTCAAACTACTGAAGCTTCAACTTCAGTAGTTAGAACTTCTGGTGTTCAAAGAAGACCAGCTACCCAAAGAAAGAAATCAGAGGAGAAAGTAAAGACTGATTTCAGAATGGTACTACTAGAAGGTAGTACAGTAGTCCATTCTGATTTTGATATAGAAGAAAAGCCTCTGTTCACACAATTCAGGGATCCTTCCACCTTTGCATATCAAATCCAGAAAACCATCACAGACAAACTGCACACTAAGGTAGTAACTGAACATCATTTACCAACATTTCAGATACCTAATGTGATGCAACAAGAACAAGGAAGTGAGTCCCACCTAAGAGTCACTGAAGTAGAAAACATTCAACACTCAGGAGAAACCCAGGGTACCACCATGGTTCCCTACACTGCAGACTTTGACAAGTCTAAAGTACCAATCATCAGATGGTCCTTTACTGATAACAACTCAGTACTTGTGACAAGAAGAGATCAAACAAGCAGGGAATATAGGTCGATTAATGAACTGAAGAAACTATCAACCAAAGACCTGCTTACAATCCAACACTTAGAACCAAAGAAAGGGTCTCTTACTGATGATCAACTGAACCAGCTCAAGAATTCCATGTTCAAAGGAATATGGAAAATTATGAAGGACAGAAAAGAACAATAAGGAATTAGTAAGGTTTTGGCTTCATCAATCCAGGGGGAGATTGTTAGGACAAAAAGGATTGGTGAAACCACTTTTGCAAACCTTAGTCTAATTCACTTCTGTCAAAATACTCTAAGTATAGAACTGCCGAAGAGAAAGGATCAAACTGCTGAAGAAGAGATTCAGAAGTGCTGAAGAAGAAAAGTTATCAGAAGTTCTGAAGTTCAAACCAGACACTTCTACTGAAGAACTACTGAAGACAAACTACTCATCAGTAGTTTGTCATTCATCAGTACTTACAGAAGATCTTTTCCACCACCTTTGTATATCAGTAGTTTAATACTTTAGTATTTCTTTTTGCTTTATGTACAAGTTCCAAGACTGCAACTTGTTGCAACTTGTTTCTGAACTTGCTTTTTGGCAAGGTTCATGTATTTGTAAAGTCTATAAATAGAAGGGTTCATCCCTCTGTTTTAGACATTGATTTTAATACAAGAAATCCTTCAACACTTATTATTGTTATTTCCATTTCGTGTTTACTGAGAATCTGTCAAAGTGTTTCATTCTCATTCAATACTTAGATTCTCAATAAACACTTTTCATTTATTAGTTCTTGAATCCAGGGGGAGTAATAACTCCTGTTGATAAGTGTAGCTATAAACTTATAAACATTCCGCTGTGCTATCACTCACCAAGAACTTGCTAAACACTTAAGTGTCAACTAGCAAGTTCAACTAAAAGAGCAATATACTGATCCAACAGTTCCTCGTCTTCAGTATCTGAATCATATGTTACAGAGTCCTTCATCATTCAATCCAAGTATCGGTCTCATATCGGAATTTGGATCGCCAACACTAGAAGTGTTTGATTCATTGTCTGATAAGGAATCCGATTTCACTGAACTCTTAGGTGTTACTGAATTTAGATTGTGATTTTCAAATAACACTGGAGCAGGAATAGCCTTGTAATTGGCATCATTGTATTGTGATGGTTCCTCAACAATGTGGTCCAAAACATAAGCTACATGTTTATAACTTTCTAACTTCTTGTTAACTTTTTCAGCAAAACACTTGATTTTAGCCATTTCAAGTTTCGTTTCTTCAATTTCATTAATGTAGTTGTTAATGGCTATTTATTTCAAAGATAGAGTCTTAGTCAATTCTGAAACATCCTTTTTGTAACCTTCTAGTGTTTTGTTGAAGTCATGCTCATCCTTACGATAAGATTGAATGACCATTTTAGCACTCTGAAGCTGATGCTTAAGTTGCTTAACTTCGTCAGTTAATCTATTACAAGTACCACAATATTTATTTTCAATATTAGCAGAGTTAGGACTTACTGGTCTTGGTGGATCTGTCATGCCCATCAGTGCAAAATGTGCATCCTTCCCAGCAAAGAACTTTGAATAGTCAATCTTTGTGAAAGCATCATCAACCATGCACGATTACTTTGTCATCAGAAAGTCGGCTTCATCAAGTGAATTAATACTAGCTTTAGAATCAGATTCGCTTTCTGAATCCGAATAGACAGATTCTGGTTCACAGAGACATCAGCAATAGAATCAATAATCGTCCCTATAACCGTTTCAGTAACCGGTTCATCAACCTTCTCTGCAACATGATCTGTAAATCCTAAGCAATCTCTTTAACAATCTCCTCAATCACCAATTCAGAAACCTTCTCAGTCACTTTCTCACAAACTTTTTCAGAAACCAATTCATCATCATCTATCACCGGCTCCTCTAAAATCATCTCTTGTGCAAAACAAGCTACATTCCTACCGGTAACCTCTTCAACACCCAATTACATACTCTGCATGCAATTCCAATCAAAACCCTCGTCCTTTTGAATCACCAAAGCCTGGTTATCGTTTTAAGGTTGGGTATTTGGTGTAGTAATTGGAACAATAGTTCTGGTTGGGTTAGAATTAGGTGTAGTTTGGTTTTGGTTAGTTGTAGGTGTTTGTCTCTGTGTGGTATTTTGAGAGGTGTTTTTTCGGTTTTGGTAACTGTTTTGTTATGGATAGGTGTTGTTTTTTTGGCTTTGATAAGGGACTTGGTTTTATGATTGGCTATTCTGGTAGTTGGAATTGAATGGATTGCGATTACCTTGTTGCATCGGTTGAGTACATTCTCGCTTGAAATGACCTCGAGTGCCACAATTGAAACAAGTTGCATTGGCTTTGTTGAAACCATAGGTAGTATTTGGAGAAGTAGCGAGATCAGTTCTTCCAGTTTTCTCAATAAACTTAGTAGCTCTTCTCTTAACACTCGCAAACGCCGACTGTATATCGATCAACTCCATTTCTTCCTTATCGATATGGGCATAATCTTCATTGGTCAGATTATTGTTTCTAATTTGACTTGCCACAAGTCCATTATAAGAAGCAACCATTTCTGAGACTAAAGCAATATGTTGTTGTGCCACTTCAATTGTCACATTGTTCATGTTGGAAGTTTCCAACACGATTGGATTTTGGCTAGAAGATTCTTGAGGCATCATCTGAGGAACATACTGTTGTTGTTGAGGCATAGATGATGTGTAGCAAGCTGTAGACATTTGTGATTGTGTTGGTATGTAAGAAGTTGAGGTGTATGAAGTTGGTGTATAAGATGGTCCTGGTGCAAGATAATTGATTGGATTTCTTGGTGGTTCAACAACATTTGAGATGCAATCAATGTGCGGTGCAACAGTTCCACCTATTGATGAAGTAGACATGGAAGCAGATGAAGTAGCATGATATAACTCTGGATTTTGAGGAAATTGGGATCTCTTGGCTTTCCTCTTTTCTTCCATCTCCTTATTCTCCAACTTTTGTATGAACTCATTGATGGTCCAATACTGATACGCATCCTTTTCCCTCAAAACCTCAACATGTTGACTCCAATACGGAGGCAACTGTAACATCGCGAATTTCCCCTAATTTTTTTTGATAAAAAGAATGTATTGTTTTAAACAATATATGTTTTAAATACCTTAAACTAATAATTATTTGTATCTCGACACTTTTGTACGTTTTAAAAATATTTCGAGTCACTTTCGGGCTTATATAATCATATTATGAATTTAGAATAATATAGTTTTAGGGAAATAATTGCCAAAAAAAAATTTGTGTGGACCGGGACTCGAACCCGCGTCCACAGCCAACCAACACACAGTGACAACCAACTGAGCCAACTATCATCTTGTGTAGTATTTCAGAAGAAAATAAACTTAACACATTCCTTAATTTGACAGTCAAAGTCTTAGTCAAACAGTCAAACAGTCAAACAGTCAAAGTCTTAGTCAAATAGTCAATTCATCATAAAACCTTACTTTATGGTGTTGACCAATTTTAATGGCTAATTGAAACTAGTATAAAAACCCACCTATGACCCATTATACTTTGCACCTCTAAATCGATTGTTTCAATCCGATTAAACTTTCCCTCATACCTTTCTTCTATAGTCTATTACTTCTACAATTGAAGCTTTGATTATAAGCTCTTGTAATTGGCGAATTGGAAGCTTGATATTCTTTCTTTTTCGTTTTCTACAATTTGGACTAGCTACGTTGTTGAGTCTTTGGGATTCGCCTCGCATACATTCACAACACTTAGAGGATAATTCATCTTTGCCAATGTGAGTTTTACATAGCCCCTTTTCTATTTATCACCATTTTTGGGGTGAAACATGTTACAACATTCTATATGCAATTCAATCATCAAAGTGTCTATGTGTTTTTCTATGTTGCATTATGTCTTAAACATGACTAGGGTAAGCACAATATTCTAGCATAATCACTAACATTGATCAGCCGACGGTATACAATGATAGATCTATTGGACTGACAATCCCACCCGAATACGTGCCTCCTACAAAGGTAGCTTGGGTGATTGTTATTGCATAACATAATCGAGTGAACCATGAGCGTATGGGATGTACCACAATATAATAGTCACAAGGGTTGATTATGCACTCGATTTACTTCTAGTATGTTTTCACATATGGACTAGACTTGCCATGACACTTGAATTGTATAAGTTTTATTCGATTATCAAAACCTATGTAATTCTCACCAACTTTTGTTGACCCAAAAATATTTTCAAAATTAACATGTTTCAGGTAACAATGAAGCTGAGGCTTTGAGTATGCATGAGGAATTATCATGAAGTTTTTGTTTGAAGTTATTTGAAGTTGTTGCTTTATTTGATATCATGTATTTGGATTTCTAGACATCATTTCATTTTGGATATTTATGTTATGAATAAATTATTTAAAATTTCAATTTATACCATGTGCTACTGAAACAATCATCAATACGTGACATCCCGATGTTTCCGCCATTGGTTGGGGTGTTACAGATTGGTATCAGAGCCATGGTTATAGGGAATTAGGTTATTAGAAAAATAATCTAGTCTATAACCATAGGATTATAACCAGTATTTGCTCCTTTTACTTGTTATTCTTTATCTCCCTCCTACTTCTTATCCCCACTTTAGTCCCTACAAGAAGATTGTTCTTCATCACAAGATCTACTCTTAGACTAATATGACAAATCCTCAGGTTTAGCCTGAACCACCTTGAGACCTCGTCGAAGTTCTAGAATTTTAATAACGAACACGTGCAATCTGTAAGGGTGAACGCCTGTATTCTGAGTCTTCTGTCTAGGCTGGCATTGCGCATATATCCCAATCAGACGAGGGACCCGGATGCCTACCTGGGAATTCTCGGGATGAGTGTTCACTTATAGGCTAAAGCATGTCTTCACTATGTTATTAGAATCTAGAGGTTTTGATAAGTCAACGTTTTCGTTTATTCATTTTAATTGATGAATAAATGATTACACTCACTTTCCTTAAACTAAGCTCTAAAATCTCAAAATTTTACAGCTTAAATCGATCTCATTTCATAACCATCTATGGATTTCACAATCACACTTCACCTTACCATCTTAGCCACTTTTTAAATATTCAACACCCTGCCCAAATCATATTATTTCATTTCTCCACATAAAAACTATAACCTCATACCTTATATCTTGTTCGATAATGGCCAACAACCCTTGTGATGATCAATGGAGCTGTGGACGAAGCCCCACCCTTTACTCTTGACATAATCACTTGTTCTTCTTTCCATGAATCGTCTCTTGCCTCCATAAAGGTGCGCTTATGGCTTGCATTTCTATGGGTCATGTTGCATGTATTGCGCGGCGCGCTATACACGTGATGCGCATTTAGATTGTGTATCTTTTTCTGACAGGGTTCGCCTCCTTCCGTGTTGTCCCTCTGCTTTCTTCTCATGTTCTTCACAAGGTGCGTTAACTGCCCTGACTTTATGGCGTTTTCTATTTCCATCTTCAGGCTGTAGCAGTTGTCTGTCATATGTCCGTGGTCTTCATGGTACTCACCTCGGAGTTCTTGTGGTTTCGGAAATTGAATTTGTTCAGTTTTTAGCACCTCAGATGGCATTTTGGACAGTGGTGTCCACTCGTAATTCTTCTTTGAGTGTCCTTTGTGGTCGTGAGACCCTCTTGATCTGAGCATGTTTCTTGCGTCTTGTGCGGAGGAATATTTTCCTTCCTCCGCTGTGCCTGAGATTCTTGACCAGACGGACTGTTTGCCTTTCCCTCTATTGTTTGATGATAGATGGTGACTGCTACTTTGGTGCGTGTTTTTATTGCGATGAAAAGATCGTTCGGAAGACGCATACACTTTCGCAGCTTCGATCACTTCATCCCAAGCTTGCGGCACACCATCTTTCCTTGTTAGGCACTTCATCAGATCGTCATTTCTTACCCCATGTATGAATGTTGCGCGAGTAAGTTCTTCTCCGCATCCTAGCTGAAGGGCTTCCTTGTTGTATCTGACGATGTAATCTTCTAGAGATTCATTCTCATGTCGCGTACATAAGAGAATGTGAGCTTTGTCTTTCTTGTGTTTGCGCAGATGTGAGAAGTGGTTCTTGAACTTTCTTATTAGATCATCGAAGTCCACTAGACTCCCTACAGGCAGGCTTTCATACCAGACTCTGGCTGCCCCTGTTAATGTTTGTACGAACAGATGGCACCAGGCTTGCACCGGCCACAGCTTGGAGCTGCCTGCGCAATTAAAAGCATGCTAGTGATCGTCTGGATCGCGCAAGCCGTCGTATTTCCCAATGGTGCTTGGTAGTTTGCACTCTTGGGGCATTCGTGCTAGTGCAATACGTGCACAGAATTTTGATCTTTCGGCAAAAGTCTTCGGCCTGTATGGCTTATAGAGGTCATCATCTTTGGGTGCCAAACTGCTGGCAGCAGATTTGGGATTCTGTTTTCTACTAGGATCATGATGCGCCTCATTTTCTGATTCGTAGTCATCTGGTTCCTCATTCAGGTTGGCGGGGTCCTGACCGTGAGTATTTTTACCACGGCCTCCACCACGCACCGCCTGACGAGGTCCCTTAGTGTGACGGCCATTGTTGTTTTCACGAGGAGATTCTGAATCTTCCTCTCTTGTATCGAAACTTAGCGCCTTTTGGATATTGAGTTTAGCTTGGTTCATTACCATCTTCTAGTATTCAGCAATTGTCTTTGTATTTTGTTGAGCCAACCATTCGTCCGGGTCAACCGGAGATAGGTTAGCTTGTTTCTTCTTGCCTCCAGTAGATCCTCCCTTGTTTAGGGGGAACTGGAATGTTGAAACCAGTTGTTTCTGAGCCACATTATTTGTGATGGTGTTTGGTGTAACGTCCTGGATTTCATCGTTGATTGTGGCCTTTACTTCGGCATTGTTAGTGTTTGCATCCTTTGAGAAAACCATGTTGCTAGTTTGAAAGATTGGTTAAAACCGTAAGGGATGGCGCCAATGAAGAAACAAATAGTCTCACCACCGGTTAAGGATGATAAGATTATGAGTTACTACAGGGTTGATCCTTCACTAACAGCTATGGATTGGAGGAACCTGCAAACAAGAGTGAATATGTTGGTGTGGAGACGACTACACAAGGTAGTTGTTTATAACAAAAACGGGGTGAATGGGGATACTATCAAGTGTGATAGCTCTCCAGGTCAGTAGAAAGTGTCCTCTCCTATTGGGGATGTGACCCCTTTTATAGGAGAGTCCGTATGCCACCATTACCCAAGTCCTAACCGTGGTTAGGTTGTCTCCATCACCCTTAGTTGTGTTAGTGTGATGAAATAAGGAAAGCTAAATTAATGGGAATGATGGAACATTGTACCGCCTTTAATGTCGAGGTTACGTGATTTATGCATGGCTGTTGACCATGCATGATACTCGCCTTAACCGAGTCTTGACCGAGCCTTGACCATTGACCGGTCATTAATGTGTTTTGACCACTTCCTGTGCATGGGCTTTTGTCCGCGCGATGATGTTGTGCTGGGTTTGGGTATGCGGAATGGTGTATTCGGTACCCAATCCCATCAGTGCCTAAGCGATTGCCAATACATATCATATGATGTAATAGTCTCAACAACTTCTTTGTTGATCTTGATGTAGTCTGTGGTCTGTTCTAAACATTCTTTTTAGCAGTGCTTTTGTAGTTTTCTGCTACAAATTTCGTCTTTTATAGTAGGCAATGTATTTTTGTGGATTTCTCTATATATGCTCTTTGTATTCATGATCTGTTCTAAGTGAAGTGTGCTTTAAACTATATGTGAACTTTTTCTTCAGAACTATTAAAGTATGTAGATTATTATGTAATAAAGGATTGCTTTCAAATATGGTTTAATTGATTGTTGCCACAAAAATCTAAGTGTATCTCTGTATATATGGAGTTTTGGTTCCACTGGCAATGGATCAATTCATACTACTGTTTGATAATTTTTACATGTTTCTTTTTCATTTAATTAGTTTATAATTAATTATTTCTAGCCAGGGGTAACCATCGAACTATATAGTTTAAAGAATTCAACAAGAAACGTTTCACTTTTTTGTGTTTCATTTGATGTCTCATGAATTGTGTAATGTGTGCTCTATAGAGGTGGAAAAATTGATACAAAGACTAAGTTTCTGGTTTAGTCGGACATTAATTTTAAGATGATGGGTCATTTTGGGTTAGATATAAGCTTTAGTGGGTCATAGTGGCCAAACTGAAAGTTGGAAAAGAAATGAAAAATGGGTTAGGAACGAAAGCCAAATCCCATGGTATGTCTCTGGTCAGAATGAACGCCATTGAGTTCAGATTCCATGGTATGCGATATCTGCTATATTGCGATCCGTTTTGATTTATATCAACATAATCGTTAGATTTTTTGTTTATTCGGCTTGGTTTAATTGTTTTTTTTGGGTTTGTTAGCTGGGTCAATCGGCATTGATAGAATGAAATTGATGCATTTATTTTTTTTAACAGAATCTTGTAATAGGAGTTTAAGAAACTGCATCAAACAATGAATAGAAGTTAGATCAGATTATGACCATAAGTTGAAATATAGACAATGATGATTGACACCAAATAGTGAAACAGGACAAGTTCAATTAAGAATACGTGAATTTGGGTTATAAATTTTCTATAGACCAGGAACGTCACATTGTAACAGACGCATTTCATACAGAATGATCCGTAGCCGTTTTAAAGGACACTGTTAGAACATGTTCTGATCGGGGACCATAATGACTTTCTATTTGGAGTGTTGCTGGAATCAGCAGCTGCATAAGATGTGGCCACAGCAGCAGTGTAGGTTGCGACAACAGCAGCTGCGTAAAGCGACAACAGCAGTCTAGGCAGTGACCACCAGCAGTGCAAGCTGCGGCTAGCAGCAGCATGTGCAACTTTTAATTAATTTTAAGAGCGGTCTGATTAGATGACTAGCAGGATAACCATGAAATAGAAAGGCTTATATGATTTCATAAACATGTTTCGCTGACAATAGTATCGATTAATTAGTGTTCGCGTATTGGTTTAGCATATATTTGGTGCTTTCTGTTTATCTCAGTTTTTCATTTGATTTAAATAAATTTATAGCTCTTGATTTTCTTATTAACATGTGCTCTTTGATGATTTGATGATGCTGCAGCTCTTTTATGACTTTTATCAGTTAAGAACTATTTTATGTTTTTCAGTTCTCAGTAGAATTGTTTCAGGTTTGTTTCTGCTTTGTTTGCTTTGTTGTTTTTTTCCCTGGATTGGCGTTGTTTTACCTGTTTTTTTTACTTGGTTGTCTTTGCTATAAACCATGTCTCTACGACAGCGAAAAATAGTATCACCAGACGATTTGTCTGCTCAGGCGTCACCAAATTTGACTGTTTCTGTTGGTATGCAAACAATGGGGCAGCAGGCAAAATGAGCAGCGATGTTAAGTGCTGCCTCTGTTCGATGCATGACTGATGCTTCATCGTCTGTTTTGTCAATTGTATCCTCATCCGCTTCTGCTGTTAATCAGCAAGTTCCTAATATAGCCTATATGGATTTAGGGGGCTGTAACAATATTTGCGAATACTGTGGAGTTTTATTTTGGTTTGAAGAGCGCCTCAAGTGGTAGCCTTTAAGGAATCGGCCTAGGTATAACATGTGTTGTAAAGCAGGCGCTATACGCCTTTGTTTTCCTGTTGATCCACCGGCTGCAATAAAGGACTTACATTGCAATCCGCATTTCATGGCGAGTATACATGTGTATAATTCCATGTTCTCAATGACATCATTTGGAGCTGATATAGATGTTTCCATCATTTGTGTCCTCCTTCAGTTGCTAATCCTAGATTTCTACAAATGTATGTCTACGGTACCAAAAATGAGGTAGCAAATAGACTTCGCTTTTTCCAACAAGGGGATCATAGCCAGTTATCGC
This sequence comes from Ambrosia trifida, assembly GCA_028751855.1. Taxonomy (NCBI): domain Eukaryota; kingdom Viridiplantae; phylum Streptophyta; class Magnoliopsida; order Asterales; family Asteraceae; genus Ambrosia; species Ambrosia trifida. The sequence continues at coordinate 53,117,641 of CM054129.1, read as the reverse complement.
CTGATATTGTTACAGCACACACACATGTTGTCGCAAATGTCAATGAATATGCAAAACTTTTCAAAAGTGCAGGAGATTTGTGTGATTCTGAATCAATTCCAGATTTCTCAGTCGTGCTTCGTAATAGTACGATAAGAAATCATGAAATGCCTTCTGCAAATTCTTTGGGTGCTATAATTCGAGACAATGATCCTTTGGCAAGTGCATATGATATTATAATCCATAACAAGGAAGGTGTTCCAAGACGTGTTAGCGAATTGCATCCATCGTACATGCCTCTTCAATATACCTTGCTTTTCCCTTATGCAAAGCAAGGTTGGTCACCTGAATTGCACTTGGCAAATCGTGTGCCTCCTGAGGATGACAAGCTCACAATGAATATGTTCTATGCTTATCAATTGCATGATCGCAAAGATATCTATACATTATTGCTAAAGGCTGGTCTTTTATTCCAACAGTATTTGGTTGATGCATACATTTGTATTGAGCAGTGCAGACTTGATTATGTACGTGCCAACCAAAACCGCTTTCGTTCTGAATATCTTCGTGGTATTCATGATGCTTTTCTAAAGGGTGATATAGAGGGTTAACATGTTGGTAAAAGAACAATTTTACCTTCGTCATTCACATGAGGACCAATATATATATGTACAAGCATTACCAAGATGCATTAGCCATATGTCGAGTTCATGGTAACCCTCAGTACTTTATCACATTCACATGCAATGTTCGCTGGCCTGAAATATGGCGACACTTGGCAAATACAAATTCTTCAAATGCCCAAGATCGACCTGACATTATTTCAAGAGTGATTCAAATGAAAGTTGAAAAATGTTTTATAAGTTTTCCAATAGTATACTTAAATTAAATAAATAAAAAGGGAAAGGTAAAAATAAAAGTTAATCTACTTGGATTCTTTTGGTGGAAGAGTAGGCATAGCCAACTGTTGAGGTGAGATCCACACACATAGAGTTGTCATGTAGACTTGGTAAAAAAGAAAAACGTCACCTATGCCTGCTATGAAAGAGATAATTACTTCCCTCAAACATGGAAGGAAGAATTGTGTGAAAAACGTAGTTCCAAAAGATACAAATGCGATGTAAAAAAAGCAAATTGGAGAACCCAGACCCATCTTCTTTGGGCAGGCTCTTCGGTGGCTTGCCAGTAAATCTGCATTAGTGTGTAGCCTGCACCGACAGAGAATACCAAACACACAGTACCAATGTAGAAATCCACACGTAGATTATGATTGTGGTGGTAGTTGAGGTAGGTAAGGATTGACGCAGTTGCTGCCCAACACGCTACTACATACCCTAGGTTCTCGTAGAAGATGGTCTTGAATCTAAAAGGTCATCAATTTAAGGTTATTTGTTTTGCAAAACTAAAAATAGTTAAGTATAAAAGAAGAGAAATACCTTGGTTCCTCTTCCTCTTCATCTTCTTCTTCATGAGGCGGCTGAATAGTAGCCCCCCCCTCGTTTTCTCCTCTTTGGTTTCCACCACCTTGGCTTCCACCAGCATTAGTCTCTTCATCGTTATCTCCCCCGCCATTATCATCGTTCGCACGAAGATTGTTCTGACGGTCTGTCTGAGCTTCTAACCGCCTTAATAGATCGGTAAAGGTTGGACGCGGGCTGAACACAGAAGTAAAATATAATAACAAAACAGGCAATACATTTTATTTTGTTTTGTAAAATATAATTAAAAAACAATACAACTAAACAAAACACAACCATTACTTAGCAATGAGCTAAACAAGATCGGAAACCATTAAATCAATATAAATAACTACATTTCATATAATAATAGTAAAATTTATTACAATAATAAAACAAACGCAAATGACAACATTTATTAAAATAATAAAATTTTAGATATAACAATGACTCGCACTTACGCCTGTTGGGGAGTTCAAATTGGTACGGGGATGTTAAGATTACGACTTCGTCCCACATGTAACTGTAACATTTTTCAACCATTCGATAATGTGGTATAGTAAGAGTGACACTGTGGTAGTGAATCAATGATAAGCAAACGAGCAAAGTTGATAAAATAATTATGCAAACTCATGTGGCAGTGGGTATATATAAGGAGTCTGGTATAGTGGGCTCAAGCCTAAATCAACCTTATACACAAACAGACAACACAATTCTGTGAGCTCCACCTTGATTCCATTGATTTCCCAAAATTTTACATTAGGTCCCCCTTCTTTAATTAAGATATTTTTTTTTGTTTTTACTTCTTTAGGTCCTTCCTTTAGGTTCTTGCTCGTTATTTCTTTGTGTCCATGGATCTTGAATCTTCGCATGTAGTCCTTCACAATTCTTTAAGTCATTTTCCTTTTTTTCTTTAATGTACTTCTTCTGGTCCATGTCCATTATTCCTTTGTGTCGACGTAAATTTTGGTTAGAGTCGAGATCAAATATAATACATTTTGATTAGACGGTCTAAATTCGAATATGTCTGTGTTTCGATGTAAATTTTGTTAAAAAACGAGACGGTCAAATATATTATGTTTTTGTTGAAAAGAAGTCGGGTCAAACATAATACGTTTGATTCAACGATTATATTAAAGTTGCTCTACATTTTGACGTAAAAGGTCGATAATAATCTATACCTAATCACCGCGCATAATTGGTAAAAAATTGAGTTCATCTATGTTCCAACATTATTTTGATGCACTTTTTCGTATAAAGTTGAGTTTCTCTATCTTTCGACGTAACTTTTATGTACGTTTCCATGCTTTATTTTATATGACTCTGGTCACATATAATACGTTTTGATTTGACGGTATAAATTCGAGTTAGTCTGTTTTTTACCGCGCCACACACCGCCGCAACATGCAGCTGGTAAAAAAACTAGTTGTAATTTCATAATAATATCGTGATCGAACTCAAATATATAACTAGAGTAATCACACTATAAATGTGTAATTCTATAAGTTATGTCATGCCCCAAGCCTGGTAGAGCTCACAAATGGTTTAATGCATCAAATCATAATTCTTAAACTGATAAATGTCATAAAAGAGCTGCAGCATCATCAAATCATCAAATTACATCAACTCATCAGTTTTAAACAAGCAATCAGTAAACAAAACATGTCGTCTATGGTCAATAGAATGCCTTCCTATGAGGAACAGTGTCACACCCCACCTAGGCGGAAACACGGGAATGTAACGTTGAAAGGTTTTCAAGCACAATGTTTGAGCAAACACATAAGAAACTGATAGATTTGATACCAAACACTTAAATTGTTTTACAAAACATGAAATAAATTGTCTTACCGAGTAGAACTTTAAAAACACATAATTGTTTATTTGTTCAAGACAAGACCCACAAATGTCAGTACCACACAGTGCAAGCTCAAACCGGTTCTCAAGTCCCATTGTTCATGCAAATCAATTACATGAAATACATGCATTAAAGATTTGTGAACATAAAGCTGTTGAGTTCACAGGTTTAAATATACGCAAAGTAAAGTTAGTGAATTCCTGTGTGACTAATCAAAGCTAGCTAAGCGGATGATTACTGTGCCAACATGAGTCCCATAACCAAACCTCTTAATTGTTGTGTCTCGCGCATTGTACAGTAAAGACAATGTAAGAACTTTAGAAGACTAGCACTCTTTTGTATGTAACAGGTTAGCGTGACTAACCAAGAGTAGGGGTGTGAAACCCTATAGATCTATTTAAATGTTCCATGGCTAACTGTTAGCTAATGGTTAAAGTGGAATGTATGTACGAGGATTGTTGAGCTCATGAACCGGTTGTCTCATGTTTCACATGGTAGTCATGATAGAATTCACTCTAAATAGTTTATAACTTGATTATTGTAGCATGTTTTTCCCCCCAAAAGTATGAAAACAGTAAAAAGGGTCCGTGAAACTCACCTGGTGTCTGAGCGAGTAGTCTAGCAAATGAAAAAAGCCCGAATGAAAGTGCCCTAGAATGTGAAGGACAACTTCAGTCTTTGTACTCGATTATTTACCATGCAAGTTATTCACCCGATTTGTATGTCTTTGGACTACATATGTATAGTGTTATGGTTCATACACGTGACGATTATTACGTATCATTACTTGTCCTTTTGAAAAGATTTATGGCCGGTTTTAACTTGTAGATCTTGTAAATCCTCATTAGATCCGTTCATTTATAGTTTTAATAATAATTAATCTTGTCAAAACCATGTTCACAAGTTACCATACATCACCATATGATACCTCATGTTAACACATGTTAAGGTTCTTATGTAAAAAGGATGGTTAACATATGTTTGGGGATCCTTATGTTAAAAGGGCGGTTAGCTCATGTTTGGCCTTTTTAACATATGTTTTATAAAAACTAAGAACTTATATATGTATATGTTTGAAGTTTAAGTGTCGATTTGTATGCCTTATATACAACACTATACACACACGCATACACGTATGTGTACGTACGCAAGTATGTATGTGTATATACATGTTCGCGTGTATGTATATATATATGATGTATTGTTTCAAGTTTTGTATGTTATATCCATTATAACTTGATTTACTAAGATTTTTATTGTATATTATAGCTTGGGTGAGCCTTGATATCGACTAGGAAAATAAAATAGAATAGTATATGTTAGTTTTTGACATACCCCGAAAATAAGCCGAAAAACAAATGAAATGGGTCAAGGGTTGAGGTATGCTTCCACAATGTAGCTTCCCCACAATTGATTGTTCTTGGTTTCGGTTGGAGGGGGTGGTTTGCAATCGCAAGAGGTGACCGGGTGAGGGTTTTTGTTCGGCCGAGACTAGGGAGAAAGGAAGGAGGAGTATGTTTTGAGAGTTAGAAGGTTCTATGAAGTTTGTGGTGTGATTGAAGGTAGGTTTCGGTCCCTTTATTACAGCCGAGAGAGAGGGGGGAGGTGGGCAAGAGGTGGTTTGTTTTGGATGGTCAACATGCATAGGATTTGGTGGTGCCAAAAGGTGGTTAACATTTGTATACAAACAGTTGACTTAGTAGGTTGGCTAAGCATGGCTTCTCTTAGGAATATATAGCTGATTATGGGGAAGGGAAATGGGGCAAAAACGGAAGTGAAACTAGCTTGGGAAGACGGTGACGATTGATCATGAAGCCTTGTTGATGCAAAACATGAACAGGTGTGTGTTGTTTGTTAGTCTGTGTGTGTGTATTACATTTGATTCATATGAGCATACACATACATATATGTATGTCGTGTAAGTGTGTGTCCCTTCTTGGTGTCCGACCACTTTCTTTTGTCACCCGATGTTCCTCTTTTCTCAACCTCCTTCTTAAGAAATGCGCACATACGCACTATGTCATCCGTAAGACTATGAGCGAGGGTGACGGCTCCTTGAATCATGGCGGGTTCAGCAGCAGTTACCATACTGCGAATCTTAGGGTAGAGTCCCCATATGTACCTTTCAACCCGTTTGTATTCCGGAGTAACCATGTGGGGTACCAGACGTGATAGCTCATGAAAACGAGTAGTGTAGGCGGCGACCTCCGCTCCAGACATAGTCAGATTCCAGAACTCCGACTCAAGCTTCTGCAGCTCACTACGGGGGCAGTACTTCTCCATCAGCATGGACTTCAAATCGCTCCATGAGAGACCATACGCGGCATCTCAACCCAGAGTCTGAACTTGCAGATTCCACCAAGTCAACGCCTCATCCTAGAAGGTGCAGGTAGAGTACTTGACTCTCTGGTTCTCAGCACAACCGCTCATATCCAGAATTGATTCCATTTTCTAGATCCAACGACAAATACGAATCTCTCCTTCCGTCCCACGGAAACTCAATGGTTTACAATCCATGAAAGTCTTGTGGGAACATCCATGAACCATGTTCCCACCGTCTGTGTCATAGATAATGAAACATCATCAACAACAGTAGTGATTACAAGGCCATAGCATAGCGAATCGATATTTTACCAGTGTCGTTGTCGTTTGTCCTTCGCCTGCCATTTCCACTAGACCCACCACTGTCTAAGATATATGTTCTTAGGCAATGGCAGCAGCACCGATATCATGTACGACCAATGTTTCGACCAGCTGGACAATGATGACAAAAGAAGAATAACACCAGCAACAGAGCCAATTTTAAGCTTTATCCATGAAACAATCTACCCACTGGGTACACTCACTTTCCCAGTAACACTCTCAGACGGAAAGCACTAGCGCACCAAAACGTGCGACTTTACAGTGCTCCCCATTAACTCTTCACATGATATCCTACTAGGACGAGAAGGATTGGCAAATTTCAACTGCAACGCATCTACGCCACACCAGATGGCAGATTTCCCTACGCGAACAGGAGTCGCATTCATCCGCGGGAACAAAACATGTCACACAACAGAAGCACCGAGGCCTTCAAAGCAAACAAAACCAACTGTCAGAACCGAACCGGAAAAATGGGTCATTAACCCTATATTCCCGAAACAAACAGTTATCATCGGCCATGAAATCTCTGACCCCATTCGCACTCACTTAATGCAACTGCTAACGAAGAACATGGACATCTTCGCTTTTAAACCATCAGACATGGTTGGGGTCCCGCGACACATCGCAGAGCACAAGCTCAATGTCTACAAGAACGCCGAGCCAATCGCCCAGAAAAAGCGCAGCATGGGGCCAGAGAAAACAAAGGCGATGAATGAACAAGTGATGGAACTCTTGAAGGCCGGTATCCTCCGCAAGAGCAAATATCAAACTTGGGTGGCAAACCCAGTCATGGTAGGGAAGTCCAATGGCACCTGGCGCATGTGTGTCGATTATAAGGACCTAAATAAGGCTTGCCCAAAAGATTGTTAGCCACTGCCTGAAATTGACCTGAAAGTCGATTCCTTGGCACCTTACAGGTTCAAATGCTTCTTGGACGCTTATAAGGGCAATCATCAAATTCAGATGGCCAAAGAAGACGAAGATAAGACAGCATTCCGCACAGACATGGGCACCTTCTGCTACACCAAGATGCCGTTTGGGCTAAAAAACGCAGGGGCAACATATCGACGCTTAATGGATGCCGCATTTATAAAACAAATCGGTGTAAATTTGGAAGTATACGTTGATGACCTGGTGATAAAAAGCAGAGAAGAGGACCAGGTGTTTCTTGATATCCAGAAAACCTTTGATCAATTGCGCAGTGTGCGTATGAAACTCAACCCGGTAAAATGTTCCTTTGGGATGGAAGAGGGAAAGTTCCTCGGAGTCGTCGTAACAAAAGACGGTTTCCGTCCCAACCCGGACAAAGTCCAAGCAATCGAGCGTATGCCTTCCCCATCTTCAATCAAAGAAGTTCAAACTCTGATGGGACGACTCATAGCTTTGAACAGGTTTCTGTCAAACTACGCGTCTAAATCTTTCCCCTTCGTGGACACGCTAAAAAATTGCCTGAAGAAGTCAAACTTCAACTGGACGGAAGAGGTGGAAGCTGCGTTTCAAGACATGAAGAAGTGTTTGAGCAACCTGCCAACACTCACTGCTCCGCTACCAAAGGAACCACTCACCCTATACCTGTCTGTCACCGATAAGGCAGTAGGTGCAGTGCTCATGGTCGATCGAAAAGGGGTACAAACCCCAATATATTATGTTAGCCGTATGCTGCTTGATGCGGAAACCCGCTACTCAACAATGGAAAAGCTGGTACTCGCGTTAGTTCACGCTTCAAGAAGACTGCGCAGATATTTTTCAAGGGCATCCGATCAATGTCCTCACAGATTTCCGCATCAATGACATCTTGCGCAAACCGGAACTTTCCGGAAGTTTGGCAAAATGGGCAATAGAATTGGGTGAGCATTCAATCTCATACAAAGCAAGACCTTCCTTCAAAGGACAAATCCTTGCAGACTTCATCGCGGAAGTCCCAGCAGACAAAGTGGAAGAATGCGCAAACGAAGCTTCATCAAAGTCAACTCCAACCGATGAGACTCAAATATGGAAGCTATTTATTGATGGCACTTGCAATGACGAAGGGGCCGGCGCAGGCTTACGCCTGATAACCCCGGAAGGGAAAGAATACACCTATTCAATTCGGCTCGACTTCCAAACAACCAACAACGAGGCAAAATAAGAAGCATTGATCGCAGGCCTACGCATTGCCAAAAAGATGGGCGCCCAAAAAGATGGGCGCCCATGTTGATTCAATGTTGGTCGCCAATCACATCGATAGCTCCTATGAAGCCAGAGAGCCGTCCATGATCCTATACTTGCAGCATACCATGGAGTTGATGAACAGCTTCCTCCACTGCAAAGTAACTCATGTGCGCAGAAGCCAGAACAAGCCAGCGGACGCTTTGAGTAAAATGGCATCAACCGCATTTGATCATATGGCGAAAGACGTACGAGTCGAGGTATTGGCCAAACCGTCTGTTCCGTCAAAGCAAGTAAACGTGATTCAAACGGGAAAAGAATCATGGATCACCCCGATCATGGCCTTTCTAACCAAAGGCACCCTCCCATCGAACAAAGCGAAAGCAAGGAAGCTACAACACAAAGCCTTGCATTATGAAGTCAATGATGGCATCTTATACCGGCGGTCTTATCTTGGACCATTACTCAGATGTGTGGATTCCGCAGAAGCCACATATTTAATAAAAGATATTCACGAAGGCACATGTGGGTTACACGCAGGTCCTCGAATGGTCGTGGCCAAACTTATGAACGCTGGATACTTTTGGCCTGGAATGCACCTCGACGCAGTAAGAGAGCTGCGTAAATGTGATGCATGCCAGCGGCATGAGCCCGGTACACTTAGACCAAAGAACAACTTGATACCAGTTAGCACAGCATGGCCATTCCAAAAATGGGCCTTTGATCTCGTGGGACCTTTCCCTACAGCGCCAGGCAACGTCAAATACTTAGTGGTCGCCATTGACTACTTCACTAAATGGGTGGAAGCAAAGACATTAGCCACAATTGACGGACGCAACATCAAGAAATTCATATGGGAATTTATCATTTGCAGATTTGGTCTACCACTGGAAATTGTAAGTGACAACGGAACGCAGTGTGTGGACCAACACTTACAAGAATGGCTCTCTTCAATGAAAATCAAACAGATATTCACTTCCGTAGCGCATCCTCAAGGCAATGGCCAGGTCGAGCGCGCAAACAGAAGTATCGTTGAAGGCATTAAAACACGCCTGGGAACGAGACTCAGCGGATGGGTAGATGAATTACCCCATGTCCTTTGGGCTCACCGCACGCTTTCCAAAACAAGCACTGGGGAAACACCGTTCAGCCTAACATATGGAACTGAAGCGGTTATCCCAACAGAAGTCACAAACCCGTCCCCAAGAGTCTTGCTCGCGCAAACAACTAACAATGATAAATAGTTGAGAATGAATCTAGACTTTCTATATGAACGCCGAGATCTGGCCGGTGTCCGAGAAGCCTCATAAAAGAGACAGCTAGAAAAATACTACAATGCGCGAGTCAAAGAACAAGCTTTTCGCGTTGGCGATTTCGTTTCCGCAATAATGAAGCTTCAAATGCGGAAAAACCAGGAAAGCTTGCTCCAACTTGGGAAGGACCTTACAAAATCCAAGAGGTATTGGGAAAAGGAGCATATGCTCTAGAACGACTAGATGGTTCGCCAATACCACGTACTTGGAATGCAGCTCAACTACGTATATGCTACATGTAATCTGCTATTTCATGATTTTGTAATAAGGACTTTATGTCCAATTTCATTTATATTACAAAAAGCATTTATCATACAAGCCATTGATCAACAGTGCAATCTACATACCTAATACGTAGATTACTGATACATATACAAAAAAGGGGGTCAACCAAAAAACAAATTACAGCCCATAGACATGACGATTCAACAGCAGTTTCAAAATGACTTTACTTATACACATAAGGGCTTCAACATACAGGAAAGACACCTTAACCCCTAACCTTCCTGGTTTTAGCCTTATTGACATCCCCTAGCTCTGATAACTTCTTCATCTTCAATGGTTTCCCATCAGCAGTACCCTGATCATCCAAGTTATCAGGTCGCATGTCTTCTTGGGACAACAGATGTCCACAATATTCTGCTAGTCGATCAAGAGCGTCAGTTGATGACCAATCACGACTAGGATGCTGAGATAACCTCACCATCCCCTGCATTGCTAACCTCTCCATGACACCAAGGTTGTTGTTGGGGGAGTTAGTCGCCATTTTTTCAGAGAGAATGGTGTAAATTTTTAAGAGAATAATGGAGAAGATGAAAGCTATACTTACTATATATAGAAGAGAGAGGTTATGGCCATTAATTACTATTAATGGTAACCACTCAATTACCCTAGGGAAGTGTGACAGTCGCCCTGACAATCGCCGGCACAACCGTCACATCAATCAGGAGGTAGTCTGACAGGCCATGGTGTCAGGAAGTAAAGATGACATCATCAAATGATTAGCATACAACCAAAGGACACGTTGCATTAAGTTCTACAATAATAAAATGTTCATCAGAAACATTACATGCAAAGATAAGGAAACAAATGCATCATTCAACCAAGGTTCAAATATTGAGATATATCCTCAACATTAGCACCGTCTAAATGTTTTTCACCAGCTGCGGATGACGTTCCGGCCCCACCATCAGTAGCCACTACTTTGTCCTTCTCTTCCCTTTGCGCTTTTTCAGCAAGTTCCGCACCAAGGCGATCAGATTTAATAAAACAATTGCACAATTCACCCGTGGGATCATCAGTCTTCACATAAGCCTCCAACAGGTCAAATACTTCGAACTTCAGATGCTCATAATCATCATAGGCCTTCAGCAAGTTATCATCGTACGACTCATTCTCGTACGGACCGGACTCCTTCTCCTTGCCATCTGCATGATGGCAAAAGCCTTCGCAGAAACCAAGCTTTAACACCTGCTTCACGGAGGAGCTGGAAATGCGGGCAATTACCTCTGTCAGCGCCGGATCATTTCAAACACGCTTAAATATCTACACAAACAGAGAATATCACATCAAACGTTGAATAAGTCAGTAACAAGTTATGTAAAAGAGGGATTTATAACTTACTCCAGCGACCCCATCGCTCATCAACCACGCTATCCTCTCATTAGCAGCAACAGCTATGTCAGTGGCTTGTCCAAACAAAGCCTGCACTTTGTCCAACTCCATTTTAGCTTGTGTACAAGAAGACTCCGCCAAAGCTTTTTCTTCTTGGTACTTGGAATTCTCTAAGACTAAATCTTTTATCTTGGCCTCCGCATCAGACAATGAGGTAGTCGCCTTGAGAAGCTCATCATGCTGAGCATTGTATTTCTGGATAGTATCGGCAAGTTCCGCCTGCTTCTCCCCATAAGATTTCTGGCTTTGCTCCACCTCTTTCTTCAAACGAGCATTCTCAAGCTTCAAATCTTTAATAGTGGATCGCAAAAGCTCAGTTTCCTGATTGGTCCTCTTACAAGCAACGGACCAAGCCTGGGAGGCTTCAGCTTTATCCTTCTTTACCTTCTCCATCTCTTCAACAGCATCACGGGCCACCTTCTTGTGATGCTCAATCTCTGGCCGGATCTCATGACGAGCGCGTTGAAATTCTTCTTCGCACCCCAGCAAACTAGCTTCTGAATCCTTCAAATTTTGATAATCCCGCTAGAACTCGTTTTCACGCCTAATGAGAGATCCAAGGCCGCTCATACCCAATGAGAGGTTCATCGCCATGTCAATAAACAAAGAACGTCGGTCAACACTATCTTGATAATCGCGCTCGGCGGGAGGAACAGATAGCATGACAAACTCCTGCGCATCAAGCGCATTTGTAAACCGAGTTGTGTCAAGAATGTCCCGGCGCGGCTGATATGGTCTTGGTGAATCAGCTTGACGCGACGAATACATTCTTCGCCGATAACCGGATTGACCGGAATTACCACCAACACTTGCAGAAGCATCAGTATAAACCACAGTAGAGTCCACTACTGTGCGCTTGAAGCTGGAAGGGTTCTCGCCAACAACTTCATCTGCTTTCTCTTTTTCCAGCGCAAGCTTAAATCCCTGCGATGAACTTGGCTCATGCAGTTGCTTTAATGATGAATCAAGGCAATCAATATTCAAGTTTGGAGTTTCAGACTCATCCACCTTCTTTCCAACGTCCTTCTGCACATCAACCACCAAGTCATCTGGGGTGGGCTCAACCTGCGGTGTCACATTTTCCTCGACAACCATCTTAGTCACATCCGTTGCCATATCCGCATCCACACCAACACTTTCAACAGGTTGGTCAGACGGAGACACCTTCTCCAACACTATAGCGGGCTGCTTCTTCCGAGATTCTGCAAAAGGATGCTGCCCTACATAAAATGCCATTCGCAATATTTTAATATATTTATTACTAAACGCAAAAAAAGGAAACAAAAATATAAATACCAGAAAGATTCCTCAAAGTCTTCATTGGAAGATTCTCGCGTACTGGCGGAGGCTTCACAGGAATCTCGAGCTTATCACTCGTTGGCCAAGACAATGGCTTGAAAACATTAATCGGAACCACCGCAACAGGCTCTGGGCGAGGCACACTACTCGAAGCTCCCGAAGAATGAGGGATCTGAGTTTGTTTCTGATTCAACTCGGTAACCCTCTGCTGGTATAACTCTTCGGTAACATTCTCTGACTGACGGATAGGAGATGAGCGTCTAGCGCGTTATGCTCCAACTCCGAGTCTGACTCGGTCAATTCTTCATCCACCTCTCAACGATAATGGGAAAAGCCGGTGGCTTGGTTTTCTTACTGGCTATGGCACGCTTCCTAGATGTACCCATGCCTGCCGCGGAAATCACATCTGTATAAAAATTAAAATATGCATGAGGAGTAAATTCATGAGTTATAAGGACTAACCAACGGATTTCTTGCGCTCCGAAGTAACTTCCTCAACGTCAATTACGGCCTTTCTGCGAAGTTGTATACCCGCACCTACCACGAAGAATGCGTTAAATCAGTACACAGGATGCGTACCTACTGCGCTTCCTTCGCGCACCAAAGAAACTTATCAATAATAAACGAAAGGGACAAGATTTATAACCTGTTCTGACATATTGCTTCGGAGGATCAACAAGATTTGGAAACAGAAAATTTCCACTAACTCTCTCAGACAACCGCTGCACACCCACGGTAGTTGGCGTGTACAACACCTTTGCCCCACCACGCTTGGCAAACAATTCAAACAGAGTAACATCTGGACATAGAGAAAAAACTTGAACACTAATACAAGAAGGAATATAAACAACAAACCAGGAATGATCTCATTACCTTTTGGAGGATTTGGGTCATGGCCCTCAGGGCAGATAAGACTAATCCCCAGCAAATTCAAAACACCCTCCGGACATTCGTCCATCATCAAGGGAGTAGCATGATCACAGAGTGACTTATACCAATCTTGATCTTTAAATCCCGCCATTGGAGGGAATTCAGCTATCTTCTCCTTTAAGCCTACCATCATCCATTTAAAGGGAGCAGGAATAACACCATGGTTGATATAGAAGAACTTATCTTTCCACTTATACATGGACTTCATGTTCTCCGATACAAGTTGCTTCACTTTCCGGCGAATGCCTAAGCTATACCAACCACTACCACCACGGGCTGCTTCAAGAACATAAAATACATTTAGTCTCTCAAACGAAGCTTCAATCTCCAAAGCTCTGCAAGTGGCCTCAAAATGAAGCAGACGACACCACCCATAAGGGGTCAATTGTGTAGGGTGAATGCCATATTTCAACAAGGCATCCACCACAAATTTGGTAGCCAATAGACGGAAGCAGCATTTAGTGAAAGCTGCTGCATACAACGCTATCTTGCCAGAAGGTGCTTTTAAAGCAGTCTTCCCTTCAGCCGGATGCTCTGGTTCCCATTCAGGCAAGATGCCATATTGATCAAGGAAAGTCAAATACGAGGGTTTATCCCACTTAATAGTGGTAGCCTCTATACTTTTTGATGACTCTTTTCCTAGATCTTTGACAGAATCTGACGTCTTGCTAGACTCTTGAACATCTTGTGATTCTTGAGACATGGTTAAAGAAATAATGGTGTTGGGGAAGCAGAGACGTTGAAGAAGGATTCAAATTTTGAAACAGTTGGAAATGGGAAAAGCCATAATTAAAATTCAATATATAGGCTTTGCAATTAATACGGCTGACGTCATGCTCAGAAGAATGGACAGGCTTTTTCGGGATGAGTCTAATAGGGAAGCGAGACGTGTACACCTGAAGACAAACAGACGTCACACACACCCCACGCGCCCACTCGCCTGACAATCGCCGCTCAACGTGCCTGCACACGTCTCAAACTGCAACCAGTCACGTCAGGCCCACTCGCCATATGGGCCACTAGTTTCGCAAATCATGGAGAACTGCCACGTGTCCATATCAAACTCATGACATGTCCGACAGATGCGGAATTTTGACGTAAATTCCTACCACCCATTTTCCGCACAAAATTATCCACAACCTAAAAACATTCAACAACCGCATATGCGCAAATTACAATGAAGGGCAAGCTCCCATTAACAACACACATCTTATAAGTCCAGCGCCCCTCACATCTCATCATAACTTCTTAGATAAGAGGCACACTGGACTGGGGGGACTTGATGGGATTGGGTACCGAATACACCATTCCGCATACCCAAACCCGGCACAACATCACCGCGCGGACAAAAGCCCATGCGCAGGTAGTGGTCAAAACACATTAATGACCGGTCAATTGTCAAGGCTCGGTCAAGACTCGGTCAAGGCGAGTATCATGCATGGTCAACAGCCATGCATAAATCACGTAACCTCGACATTAAAGGCGGTACAATGTTCCATCATTCCCATTAATTTAGCTTTCCTTATTTCATCACACTAACACAACTAAGGATGATGGAGACAACCTAACCACGGTTAGGACTTGGGTAATGGTGGCATACGGACTCTCCTATAAAAGGGGTCACATCCCCAATAGGAGAGGACACTTTCTACTGACTTGGAGAGCTATCACACTTGATAGTATCCCCATTCACCTCGTTTTTGTTATAAACAACTACCTTGTGTAGTCGTCTCCACACCCACATATTCACTCTTGTTTGCAGGTTCCTCCAATCCATAGCTGTTAGTGAAGGATCAACCCTGTAGTAACTCATAATCTTATCATCCTTAACCGGTGGTGAGACTATTTATTTCTTCAAGCACCTACTCGCTTAGGCAAATAAGCGTTTAGGTGCTTCGTTCACTTAGGCACCTACTCGCTTAGATGCATAGGCGCTTAGCTGCATAGGCGCTTATTCGCGTAGGCATTTACGCGCTATGGTGTATGATTCTCTTGGGCGCCTACGCGCCAATCGCTAAAACTATGTGCTCGGACCCTATGAAATTTTATTTGCAGCTTTTCAATATAACTCTAATCTATAAACCAAGAATTCTTGAAAATAAGAAATCTATTTAGTGTGGCCATGATCAGAATTCACGTGTACTTTACCTCTTCATTTCTTATATGTGCATTGCTATACTTTGTCAACCTCATATCAATATGTGATCAATATTCAATGTAAATTTTACCACATAACCTATACTTTGTGGACCTAATATCCATATGTAAGGCCATTATCAGCTTAAATGATCAAACACAACAAAATAAAGTCTTACAAATAAACTGGCATTTAAAAAAATAACTTGTATGCACAGCAAAGAACTTAAAATATACACTAAAAGATGAACACTCAAACCGAAATAGCATGAATACAAGCAACGACAATCATGCAAACACACTGTAATACAATAGAAAAATCACCAAACATTTCAGCAAAGAACAAATGAAGGACCAACAAACGACATGCATAACCAACGATGAAGCAAAGAAACAACCGTCGAACCAAAAGGAAAGAAAAAACTCAGAAAATAGCACATGCAATGCAACACTTTCAGCATTAAAGGAAAAAGAAACAGAGAAGAAAAGAAAAGCAAAACAAATGGAGAAGATGCCATCACCTAGAAGAAGGCAGATGATACGTTGCTTTGTAAAGATGAAGAAGAAAGACCAGCATGCAAATAAAACAATCTGAATCTTTTAACATTATTTTTTTATAATAAAACATGACACCTGGAGAGTACGTGTGACAAAACCTAACATTCACACGTGTACAACACTAAAGGGAAAAAAGCCCAAGAGCAAGACTTGAACTCGGGCAACATCTATAATCAAACACACATTATACCACAACAACACCAGACGATTTTGTTAACCAAAACAGAAACACTAGGTACGTATACATTTCTAGCTTTTGAAAATTCACTATTCATCTCTTGTTTTCAATTATACATAGCATAATAGCTATTAATACTCTATTGTAATTATGCAATTATACTAGTGTAAGTATATGTTCAAGTTATTATTCTAGTTATACAAAGTAATTACTCTAACTGTAAACATTGTTATGATAGTTTAAAATAATTACCCTTATTAAAAAAAAAAGCAATTACTCTAACAGAGTAATGTATTGTTTAACCAAAGTAATTATTGATATCATTGACTGTAAACTTACAGCATTGTATGTCATTGCAAATCAGTATGTATCTCTTTAGTCAGTGACAACAAACCGAAGTTAATTGAAAACTACTAAACAATAATGCGATTTCAATCGATCATCTCTTTGTAGAAAAACATACCAAGCCTAATTTGCAAAAACACATCGTAACATAAAGCTTTATAACTTATATTGATTGATCAATCTGACTCACACGCTTGAATTGATTGATCAATTTGATTCGTAAGCTTCAATTAATCAAATGAGTCTGATTCATAAGCTTTAGTAGATCAATTTCTATATTTACAAGTTTACCACCATTATATTTGTCTTTTTCTTTGATCCGCATGCTTAGTAGGTTAAACAAATTTTAAAATGATGGGGAATTGGCATGCGCCTTACATGTGGAGAGAGAAAGTCAACAAATTGTGTTTTTCCTTTTATGCACTTCCTCTAATTTAATATTAAATTTTTTCTATCAACTTAATCTCAACCGTATAAATCTAAGATCAATAGACCAAAGTCCTTCTCACCCTTCTTAGAAAAAAATTGTTTGTGTTTGATCCTAACCATATATATCAAATGGTTTGATTTATCTATTAAATATAACTAAATATATATACTCTAGAGGAGGTTATGTAAATCTATACATCTAATATTTTAAAGCATTCTTGTACACTTGTCAATCTCTCACACTCCTAGCAATCCTCTCTCCTCCTCTCATTAAGCCACATGGCATGATGTGAGATTTTATAAACTTTTCCTTTTTTTTAAATCAAAAATCAGAAAAATATATAAGCAAATAAAACACAAGGTTCATAACATAACCCCCAAATCTCCATCTTGCTCCCATCGAAACCTCTAACCCTAGCAGACGATTTGAATGCGATTCAACCAAATTAAGCATTGTTTTAATCTCTTCTTCAAGGTTTAATCTCTCCCATTCTATATTAATTGATCGTTCTTCATTTGTATGTTTTTTTTTTGTTTTTTTCGTTTTCTTTTCTTCATTTGCTTGTCGATTGATGTCTATTCTATCTCTTTTGACTTATTTCGATTATTTGTCTTTTAATGCTTGTGTTTGCGTGTATTTGTTCAGTTTTACTAATTCTTTTGATTTTTGATTGATGTTTTAGGGTTTGTGTTTTAGGGTTCTATTGATGTTTTAGGGTTTGATTTATTTAGATTCATGTTTCAGGGTTTGATTGTTGATGTATTGTGTGTTGGAGATTATTTGATGTTTTATGGTTTGATTGTTCAAGTGTTTATGTTTTAGGGTTCAATGTTTTCAATCTGTTTTTGACTGATTTTGAAAGTTGGAAATTTCGTTTATATTATGCAATCGTTGTTAAATTGGTATTGGTTGTCTTTGAATCTGTTTTTGAATCTGTGTTGGAAGTTGGGATTGTTTTTTATTTAGGGTTAATCTGTTTTTGAATATGTTTTTGTATGTGCTATAAGGATCGTCAAATCAACAAAGAAATGATCAAACAAGTTTGTTTTAGGTGCGGAAACCCTAAAACAATCACAAAATGATAATCAAACAGATCAAAACACGTAAATCATCATTTCAAAGCTTTTTCATTAATTACGAACTCAATTACACGTTGACAAATTGAAAACAACAAGGTATGATGTGAATTAAGCTAAATCATATCCTAGAGAGAGAATCAGAAAGTGGAGGGAACAAAATGACTCAAAGTTACATTCAAAAAATCAGCTTGACTATATATAGACTGCACATTCGCCCACTTTGTTCGTGCGAATGTGCAGGTTCGACCACTTCATCCGGTCGAACCAAGCCATACATAAGAAACCTATTCACATTCGTCCAAAACTTCTCCTTCGCACCTTCTGAATCTCCTTCGACCAAACTAACTTCTTCCTTCGCCCATTCGAATATCAACAAAAACAAGTTTATTGTAAATCCAAAGCATTAGTCGCATAAATGCATCTACAAACTCCCCCTCGACTATTGCTTGGATTGTTGTCGACGTTCTTCGTCCATTCTGATGTTCATCAACTTGATATGCCTCTGAATATTCTGTTCCTTAGTCAACACCGGTTCATGAAATGTCTTTGGCTTCGTCTTTTTCACTTCAGGTACTTTCTGTATCTCCACAAACCTCCCGAGATTCTTGTCATAATCACATCCAGCATTTATATCATACGCAAAGCACAGAAATACCACACGTTGGTATTTGCCTGCTTGTTCAGCATCCTTAACCTCAAAATAAATCGGATTATAGAACAACATTAATGTATCCTCATGTGAACAGTTAATCAACCACATGGGATCAAAAATGTGTATCTTCTTGAAGTTCTTTTCACCATCTTTCAGCACTATCACAGCCTATGCTATCTTCCAATCATAGTACCACCAAATAAAGTCTTTGGCGAAGTGTTGTGGAATCGGCATCAAAGGAATCTTCTTCAACACTCGCAGTGGCTTATACTTCAGCGTCACTTTGGGCATTCCAGTAATCATATCAATATCCTTTTTATGAATGATTTGTTTTGGATATTGAGGTACAAATAAATCCCACTTAGTTCGGCTCTCTCTTGTCATCCTCTCAGCAAAGTATGTAATTTGATTATTTGACGCTCCCGTTATACGGTGACGACAAATATCACGAATAGCCTAGTAAGGAAGAGTCTTCAAATGATGGAATTTATCAAAATATAAAATCCCCTTCTCCCACTTCACCGCTACACATTTTAATTGCTTAACAAACTTCCAGGCCAATGCACGACCTTTGAAAATTCCACTGTGAAGTTTGTAGAAGCTACCTTGTATCTCAGCTTTAGGACGGTTATTCTCCTTCTCTTTCAGTTTCCTCAAAAGTTCTTTCAAACTATCAGATTGCTCGAACTGTGGCTTATCATGCCCTTTGAATACTTCATCTTCAAACGATAGGAATTGGGCTCTTATTACTTTGATCTTCAACAGACTGACTAACAGACTCACCAGCCACAGTGGCCTTGGGCGTGGTAGTCTTTAGCGTTTCAGTTTCCGAATCCCAGTGTTCATCTTCTTGCGTCTCTTCAGAATCAATCGACGCCTCATCCACAATATGCAAACCCTTCTTAGCCATCGTCTTGTTTCTTCTCGGTGTACTCTTCTTCTTAGCAGGTTCAGGTACAACCTCTATTCTGATCTTTTTCTTCTTACCCTTTCCACCTTTTGCACCGACATTAACAACCTGTCTCTTGCGCTTTGCATCTGGATCAACAGGATGTAATGGGTTATCTGGATCTGAATCACTGTTGGCATGTCTTACTAGCCCTTCACCTGGATCCTCATAATAAATCCTTGCTAGATGTCCAAATAAACGTCTTACTGGTGGACGTTCATTTACTGACAATCCTTTGTAAGCTTTCATCCTAGCAAGAGTATTGATCGACATATGTTCTTGAACAACAATGTGCTTAGGATCCCTCTTCAAATCTTTGTATTTATTATCAAACACCATCTGGAGGAATCGAGGATACAGCAAAAACTTCAGATTCCTCGTACCATTCACAGGCTCCAACAAGTGTTCCATTAGCATTTCTGATACATTGAACGGTTTGTTCAATACCAGTGCCACCATCATAGAGCTAATACTCTTACGCATCAAGTCATATCCTCCAGCGGCTTATCCAAAGACGTGTATCAAAACATGTGCCAAGTATTTGAACTGTGGACACAGCTTTCCCTTATGCAATGAACCATCAGTGATCGGTCCATTGTACTTCATCCTCAGGAGGCACTTCCGTTGATCCATAAAACTAAGCTCTTTGGGATCCGTCTTCTCATCTTGCAGATTCAATGCTTCTCTAATATCCTGCTCACATACAATCACCATCTTCCCTTGGATCTTGCTAATCACAGATGACTCGCAATTCCAGAAATCTAACTTCGCTTCAGTCCAGAATTCTTGCATCATGTCTCTGTAAATAATGGTAGGTGTAGCAATCGCGTCTATCACCCTACTTCTCTTCAAGAACTCTATGATCTCGATAAACTCAGTATGTTTTTTAACTTCTCCAAGATACGCACAGCAATTATGCGCATTCTCGAAGGTTAAAAGCTCTTCAGTAGCTTTCTTTGCAGGTTATGAGGATGATCCGGCTTGCTCAGTAGTCTTCTCCTGTTCAGACATGGTTTGATCTACAAAACAAAACAAAGAAACATGTTAAAAATCGACAAAAAATTCAAACTTTGAAAATTTGATAATTAATCTTCTCATTCGCCTAAACGGGGGTGCGAATGAGAAAAACTTGGTGCGAATGAGAAATTTTAAAGGTACGAATGTAAGAGTTTTTAATGAAATGTTTCATTCGCCCAATTATCGTTCATTCGCCCAGTTAATCATCTCCTTCGCCCGTTCGAAAGGTGCGAAGGAGTTGTTCTTCAAATTCAAAATTTTAATTTTGCATTTTATTGATTCTGAACATGTAATCTTGATTCAAAAGGTTAGTAACAATGCCGATTAATGTTTCCAAATCAACAGTTTTATCAATTGCACATTATATCAGTGTTTTCTTATTAAACCTAGGATTCGAAATAAAATGATGATCAATTGATCAATCTGTTGTTTTAGAAGCCTTGGTTTATGGATTTTCTCCCCCTAAAACACAGATATAATGAATCCCCAACATCAATTAAAGCAATGAACATGTTTTCAGCAATATTCAAAAATTTAGGGCTCAAAACTGAAATCAACGATTATAAGATCAATCTTTGTTGTTAACCTGTAAGATTGAGTGGCAAATGATCAGTAAAAGTAGACGAGCACAATGATATAAAGCAAATGATCAAGGCAACAAGTGGACTTAGTGTAGAAAATTTTGAAATTTTTTTTTTAACGGGTCGGATGAATCTGAAAGGGTATATATAGGCAGGCTCCTTCGACCATTCTCACCGGTCGAATGAGATACTTTTGTCTCCTTCGACCCTAGTTAAAGGTTCGAATGAAACAGATGTTCAAGAACACTCTCATTCGCCCGTTTTAAACATACGAAGGAGCATGAAAAATCCCACGTTCGACCAAACGAATGGGCGAACGAGAACTGGGATTTTTTATAAATTGTTCAAATCTCAAAATCGAGTCCCGTTCGAATTATTTTTCAACTTTTAAGCATCCAACATTCATATTTTCACATTTAAAAGATTACAAAGCTCAAATGGGTCATCAAGGTTTAGAAAATCGACATCAACCACCATCAGCTATCAAAAAGAAGATGGAAATGTAAAATCTTTTTGGATTTTCTAAAATTTATGCTAAAACACACCTAAAATCTTTTTGAGTTTTGTAATTTTTGACGAGAAAATAAAATGCAGAAATGTAAATGAAAAACAGTAAATGTTTTTGTGATTTCTGGTAAAGGGATCATATCAGTTATTGAGAAATCTGATCACACCATTGATCTTTTGAATTATTATCATTAAAGACAATGTGTGATCTGGCAACTACTGATATTGTGATCCACATAAACTCACATGCAGACTTTTGTGCAGTGCTTTAAACTGATACTGTTATTTATAGTATAAACATAATTGTCTGTGGTTCCCACGCACACGACATACTCCCGTATCAAGAAGTAAATGCACAAAGACTCATTGTAAAGCGTGATTATGCTTTCGTCGTCTGTAATTTACAAAGTAGAATGCACAGAGGTATACAGGTCAACAAATTAATGCAGCAAAGTAACATGTGCACTTTACTAGGTTGAGGACTGATATTAATCATGATTTGCATCAGTGATTAATACGATGTAATAGATAATCTTTGTTCATCATAAAACATGGAAAGTTCCTCAATTCGGTAACTTTAGGATTTGGCATAAAGCTCTTTTATAAAGACACCCTGTCTGATCTAGGTCCGTATTGACTTATAGCAGAAGATCAGAAAGGCTATCCCCAGACAACTAATAACATAACGACCCTAAACCTCCGAGTTTTGTACAAATACCCTATCAAACGAAATTACGGTACTAAGACCATATGCCAATGAGGAGTTCATCCACACAAACAATTAGTTTGATATGTATGAATCAGGCACGCAGTAATAGGTCTACGAAGCCTATTAGCACATCGCACAGACTCAGACACACGTCCTATATAGCAGTACATTACTTAGAATGTGTTAGATCCCCACTGATGTACTATCATTTCCCCTTTTACTCCAGGAAATCATTTTTGATTTTTCTGATTTTTTTTTAGAAATTTTTGAATTTACTGTTCCCAAGGATAAGCTGGAGCATTTCAAATATGTGACTGCCCAGATATCGTTTGTTCAAAGAAATCTGACGGCATTAATCTAAGGGAAGAAGATATAGCAGTCAACAAAGAACTTTTCTAATTTTTATGGATTTTGAAATTTTTCAATGTTTTTGGATTTTCGAAATTTTTCGGAAAAGCAGTAAAAATTAAACTAAAAAGTGATAGACTGGGGTGGTGATCAGTCTTGTTTTTCTTTAATACCATTAGCTTTTAAAAGATAATCAAATCTGGATTTGTCAAAAGCTTTGGTAAAAAGATCTGCGCGTTGGTAATCAATGTGGATTTTGACCATATCGATCAACTCTTTAGCATAACAATCACGGATAAAATGATATTTAATCCGGATATGTTTAGCCTTTGAGTGATTTACTAAGTCTTTTGTTAATGCGATTGCGGCTTCATTATCACAGTAAATAGGAGTTTTAAGAAATTGCAAACCGTAATCCACCATCTGTTGTTGGATCCACAGAACCTGTGAGCAGCAGCTCGATGCTGAAACGTATTCTGCTTCACATGTAGATAGTGCAACTGCGGTTTGTTTCTTGCATTGCCAGGTCACGAGCCTGCTCCCCATAAATTGGCATCCAGCCGTTGTGGATTTGCTGTCTTTGTCACAGCCGCCCCAATCTGCATCACTAAAAGCGATTAGGTCAAAATTATCATCATGAGGGTACCAAAGTCCTTTCGATGGACAACCCTTCAGATATCTAAGGATACGCTTGATAGCTGCAAGATGACTTTGTTTCGGCTTCGACTGATATCGTGCACAAAGACATGTTGCAAACATTATATCCGGTCTAGACGTGGTGAGATACATCAGAGATCCGACGATTGCTCTATATGTAAATGGATCAGTCAGCTCCCCCTTAGCGTCAACTCCAATCCCGTGATTAGGTTGTATCGGGGTATCCATCGGCTTCGAATCATCCATCTGGAATCGGCTCAAGACTTCAGAAACGTATTTGGTCTGGTGAATAAAGATCCCCGTTGGTCTTTGCTCCACCTGCAAGCCTAGGAAAAACTGCATTTCTCCCATTGCGCTCATTTCGAACTTTTCCTGCATAACTTTTTCAAATTCCCTGCACAGAAGTTCGTTAGTAGACCCGAATATGATATCATCAACATAAATTTGCACAAGAAGCAAGTCATCTCCTGCTCGTTTCGTGAACAGTGTGCAGCCTACCAATCCGCGTTTGAATCCTTTCGAGAGAAGATACGTGCTCAGCTCCTCATACCATTGTCTCGGAGCTTGGTGCAACCCGTAGAGAGCTTTGTTTAAGACATAAACCTTATCCCGGTGAATAGGGTCCTCAAAGCCTGGTGGTTGACCTACGTAAACTTCCTCTTTGACCACACCGTAAAGAAATGCGCTCTTTACATCCATCTGATACACCTTGAATTTCTTCCAGGATGCAAACGCCAGAAACATTCGTATAGCTTCCAAGCGTGCAACAGGTGCATAAATTTCATTGTAGTCGATTCCCTCAACTTGATGAAAACCTTGAACAACCAAACGAGCTTTGTTTCTCACTATAACTCCTCTATCATCCTTTTTACACTTAAAAACCTATTTGGTTCCAATCTTCTTTCTTCCCGGGGGCAAATCTGTCAGCGTCCAAACTCCAAGTTTCTGAAATTGTAACAACTCTTCTTGCATTACTTCCACCCAGGCATCATCCAAAAGAGCTTCCTTGTACGTCCGCGGCTCGACCTGCGAAACATAACAAGCGAAAGACCAGTCATTTTGAAAACCAGATTTTTGTATTTTGGCATATAACGCAAGATTGCCAGTATTCTCTGGTGCTTGAGCATTTCTTAATTGCCCTCTTGTCATAACGCTGCTACCAGGATCACCAATAACCTGTTCAAGTGGGTGTATCCGATGTATCCGAGATTCCGGATAGTCAGGTACTTGCACTCCCGTTTAAGTCGTCAAATTCTCTGTAGAAACCAGATCATTACCCACATTTGATGTTGAATCATCAGTTGTAGTTGGGTTCACTGGTGGTGTCACTGTAGCATTTTCCAGAATAGCTTCACTTGTAGCATCATCGTCTTCATCTTCTAAATCTGATGAATTAAGTGTTGTTGAAGCTTCTTGGAATACTTCTTCTTCCATCACAGGAACAGTGGTATCATTAGAAGCTGCTTAAGGATTTACTGTGATCGGACGCACTAACGGTGAAGTCACTGCGTTTTCGACTTCGTAATATAAGCGGAGTACAGCTTCTTCAACCATGCTATCTAGATTGAATGATTCAAAGAAGTCTTTGTAATCAAACATCCAATCTGGACCGCCTCCCTGTACATTTTGTGTGTATCTTTGTACTTCGACGTTAGCCCACTCCTCGACTTTTCTAGTTCTTTTGTTGAATACCCTTTTTAGTGGGGTTGCATATCCAACAAAATAGCCTTCTTCAGCCTTTGGTACGAACTTCTCCGAAGGATTAAGCATTGTACACGGGGCTCCAAATGGTTCTAGATACTCTAGATTCGGCTTTCGTCGGTTCAACAGCTCATAAGAAGTTTTGCCAAACTTCTTCACTGTAAAAACACGATTTAGAGTGTAACATGCTGCGTAAATAGCTTCGTTCCAGAACATGACTGGAAGATTTGAGTCCACAAGCATTGTTCTTGCCGTTTCGATTAGAGTCCTGTTCTTCCGTTCTGCGACACCGTTCTGCTGGGGTGTATACGGAGCGCTGTATTCGTGATGAATTCCCTTGTTTTCACAAAGGTCATCCATCTGAGCGTTTTTGAACTCCGTCTCATTATCACTCTGGATTCGTTTGATCTGTAGACCATAAATATTCTCCAGACGTGTAAACAGAACATTCAGGTTATCAAACGTGTCGCTTTTCTGATGTAAGCCCATAACCCATGAGAATCTTGAATAATCGTCAGTCACCACAAGACAGTACAATTCCCCGGCATGACTTTTACGCTTGACTGGACCAAATAAGTCCATGTGCAAACGCTCAAGCGGTAGTTCAACGGAATTTACTTTCTTTGGTCTATGGGTCTGTTTGTACTGCTTACCCTTTTTACAACTAATACACTTGTCATTCAAATGGAAATGTTTCACATTAACTCCAGTGACAAGTTCATTCTTTACCAACTGGTTCATCTTTCTCAAATGAATGTGTCCCATTCTCCTGTGCCACATGATAAATTCTTTTTCTGTGGCCTTAGAGAGGAAACACGTGACTTGGCCATGGGTGGTCATAGCTTTGGATATATCGAGAATATACAAGTTGTTTACTCTCGGTGCCTTTAGCATCACCCACTCTTTTGGAAGTTCAAAACCCGGTTTCAGGATGTAGCAAGATTTGTCGTCAAAATAAACAGAGAATTGCTTGTCACAGATTTGGCTGACACTGAGTAGATTGTAGTCTATCTGTTTCACATACGATATCCGCTCAAATGTCACGACCCCATTGCTAACACTACCCTCCATCGTAATGTAGCCTCCTTTATTTCCTGCAAACGCTACGTAACCTCCATTTATGTTCTTGATATCAAAGAGTAGCGTGAGATCCCCTGTCATGCGGCCAGAAGCTCCACTATCAACAATCCAGAGACTGCTAACAGGGCCAGCTGGAGCTCCCTGCACATATCAAGTAAAGCAATTAGATCTTTCGGGGGACCCAAGCCTGTTTGGTCTTGGGTCTTTGAACTGGTTGTTTCAAAGATTCATTAGATTCACAAACATCTTGGGTTTTATCAATCCCTTTCTTCTCACTCTCAACTTTTCTTTTCTCAGATTTCACACTCTTTGAAGTTGAAGCACCCTCAAAATCCTTTGATGACCAAGACTGTTCAGACCTTTTCAAGATCCGAATCTGAGATTTTGAGATCTTAGCCGGTTTCTTTACTTCGTCTTTGAATGCAACATTCTTGGTTACCTTCTCTGATTTAACAGAGGCAGGTCCAACTGCTGATTTGGTATTAGGTTTAGCAGGAACCTTTTTATTTTCAGCAGTTGTGTTCATCAATGGTTTCTTCAATGGTTTCTCAGTGGCTATCCGGTTGCGTTTGTCATAAGTCATCGGACGATTTTCCCTTTTGTTGTAAAAATTGTTTTGGTTATAATAAGGTGCTGGCTGAGGGAAAAACCGTCTTTGTGGATAACTGTAATTATCAACCGGATAATCATATCGTTGCTTCATCTCCACCTCGTGCCTCTTGTGTCGTACGTACGGGCAGGTGGCAAGTAAATGTCCCCTTTCCTCGCACTTAAAACACGCACGGTACTCTTCATAGTTCTCCTTGATGTTCGACTTGGAAAAACTTGCAATGGGATATTGATCAGCCATGCACTGTTTCCTCAAACTCTCAGGAGCTGGGTCCTTTGAGTAAGTCGGCTCAATGAAACTATTTGACTTGTCTACTGGCTTAACGAATTGTGTGACATTGACCTTTGCGTCTTTAGAATTATCCGAATAAATTTTCTCTAAAATGGCTAGAGGAATATCATTGGTTCGTTCATGTTTTGGAACCAAATTGTACTTTCTTGCCAGATCTTTTCAATTTTGGAATAGTTCACAAATTGAATCGGATATTCATCATCAGACATAATCTTATCGGAGCCTTGCATCCGATAGAAAACTTTTACAGGTTTATCACATGATTCGTTGTTCATTTCATTCAATTTCTCAGTTTTAGTTTCAATTTTCTTATCAACAGATTTGGCCACATTTTTCTTAACTTTCTTAACAACTTTCTTTTCAACATTTCTATCAACAGATTGCTCAGCTTTCTTAGCAACATTCTTTGCTGGTTTAATCTTTCTGTGAGCATTAGCCATGGGATGAACAATCTGAGATGGTGAGACTGGTTCAGTAGTGATTATATGATTTTCATCAGGAATATCACTTTCATTCTCAACAACTATCTCAGACTGTTCATCTTCTTCATCAGAATCATCTGCAGCTACCACACCCTCATTGTTTCCCAATACAGGTCTCACATCAGAATACGGGTCTCCGACACCGGAAGTGTTGGACTCGTTATCTGATGTGGAGTTAGATTTGACTAGAGTCTCCGGTGCTATCGCATGTAAATTATGATTCTCGAACAACACCGGAGATGGGACAGCTTTGTAGTTTGCACTACTTGTCTGTGAAGGTTCTTCGATGATGTGGTCAACTACATAAGCAATGTGCTTATAACTCTCTAATTTTTTATTCACTTTTTCAGCGAAGCACTTGATGGTTGCCATTTCTAACTTTGTAATTTCCATTTCATTTATATAGTTATTAATGGCAAGTTGCTTTATAGACAAAGTCTTATTCAGTTCAGAAACATCCTTTTTGTAACCATCAAGTACTTTGTTGAAATCTTTTGATTCTTTTTGATAATTTTGACAGTTTATTTTAGCACTCTCAAGTTGTACCTTGAGTTGCTTATTTTCTTCTGTCAATCTTTCAAAATCAGAACATTTAACACAAACTTTAGGTTGAGATTCAGTACTTACCAGTTTAGGTGGTTCTGTCATTGCCATCAGCGCGAAATGAGCTTCCTTCCCTGCAAAGAATTTTGAGTAGTCAATTTTTGTGCAGGCATCATCCACCATGCATGACTTGCGGGTCATAAGGAAATCCGCTTCAGCTAGCAACTGATCGATGTCATCATCTATTGAATTTATACTAGCTTCCGAGTCAGAATCACTTTCCATGTCCGAATAAGCTGAATCATATTGCTCTCCAACATCTGTGACAGAATCAAGAATCATTCCAGACTTCTTGTCTTCACACTCAACATTCACATCCTCATTCAATTCTTCTATTTTCAACTCTGACACTTTTTCTATCACAACATCCTCTTCAATCTCCACATGTTCATCCAAACTCATCTTTTGTGCCACACAAGCCACATTTCCAGCAGTAATCTCTTCCACTCCTAATTGCATTCCCGTCCAATCAAAACCTTCATCTTTTTGAATCACAAGTGCTTGGTTTTGATTTTCAGTTTGGGTTTGAGTGTTAGGTGTAGAGATAGGAACAATGGTTCGGTTTGGATTCTGTTGTGGTTGGTTTTGAGATGTGGGTTGTCTAGTATTGGTATTTTGTTGTGTGTTTTGACGGTTCTGGTAGTTGGTTTAAGGTTGAAAGCTAGAGATGTTGGGACTGTTGTATGATACCTGATTCTGGTTTTGGTTTTGTCTGTTTTGGTAGCTTGAGTTGAACGGGTTTCGATTACCTTGCTGAGCCGGCTGTGTACACTCTCTCTTGAAATGACCCTTCTCACCACAATTAAAGCATGTAACCTTGGCTTTGTTGAAGCCGTAAGTGGTGTTTGGAGAAGTCGAAAGGTCAGTTCTCCTTGTTTTCTGAATAAAATCAGTGGCTCTTCTCATGATTCTAGCAAACGCCCACTGTATATCCATAAGCTCCATTTCCTCTTTATCGATTTGTGCATAGTCCTCATTGGTTAGATTGTTGTTTCCAATCTAACTAGCAACTAAACCGTTGTATGATGCAACCATAGCAGATACTAATGCTACATGCTGTTGAGCAATCTCAACAGTAACATTGTTATGATTAGTAGTCTCTAACACAATCGGACTTTGATTTGATTGTGTTTGAGTGATCTGCATTTGGTTCATGTGAGGATTATATGGTTGTTGTTGAGGTTGACTTGCTGTGTAACAGGCAGCTTGTTGTAAAGGTGAAAAAGGTGGAATGAAATTTGGTGTTTGATAAGATTGTGGTGTGTATGATGAAGTTTGGGCAAGATGGTTGATTGGTGCTTTGGTGGGTTCAACAACATTAGATACGTAAGCAATATGAGGTGCAACACTTGAAGTAGAGCTAGAAGTAGATGTACCACTCACATACAAATCTGGGTTCTGTGGAATCTGTGCTCTCTTTGCTTTCCTCTTCTCCTCCATTTCTTTGTTCTCCAGTTTTTGTATGAACTCATTGATAATCCAATACTGGTATGCATCTTTTTCTTTTCAACACTTCAATGTGTTGGTTCCAATATGGTGGTAAAGCATCAGCAAATTTATCCACCAGTTCTGACATCGGTATGCTAATCTCGTAGCTTGAAAGCTCTGTGAGCAAGTGGCAATACCTTGGAACCAATTCTTTTAGAGTCTCATTACCCATGTAACTAAAGTTCTCGAACTCTTTTCAAAGCTTTTCCATTCTCAGCTTCCTAGTCTTCTCATTACCATCATGTCTATTTCTCAGCATATCCCACAATTGTTTTGAAGTAGTACACGATCCGAAGTGATGCAGCAAGTCAGTGTTGATCGCCTGAGATAATTGAGAAAACGCCTTTTTCTCGATCGCGAACTTCTTTTTCTCATCATCAGCCAAATTCTCTAACGGTATAGGTTCACCAGTGTTCTCCAGAATAGGAGCAACGTAACCTTTCACTATCATCTGCCATGCCTCAGCTCCCTCTAAGCCTTGTCCCTCCACATGTATCTTGAACTTTGTCTTCCATGTGTTGTAATCCATCATATCCATGAGCTTTGGTGGACGATTGCCACTGCCTAATGATAGATCATGAATGAGTGTAGATATGGCATTGGTCGTCTGTGAATGAACGGCAGCTGCTGCTACTCCCCAATAATTGTCAATTGGTTGTTGTAACGGTTGCACAACTTGCTGAGGAGTAGAACTAGTCATAGCCATGTAATTGATTGGCTGGGATGGTGGACTAGTCTTCTGAGTTGCAACTGACCATGGATCTCTAGTTGTCTGCTGCTGTGGTGCTTGATTAGGTCTTGGCGTTGTTGGGAAGTTCCACATCTTAACCTGTAAATGTTCAAACACGAAAAGATTAGAAAAATTTTAAAACAGGTTTCTCTTTTGCACTTACGGATGGTCGAATGAGAAAAATTCTTCTCCTTCGACCTTTTGGAAGGGTACGAATGTGGACTGTGATAACACACAAACTCTTTCGACCGTTTGTACTCTCTTTCGACCGAATTGTCCCTCCTTCGACCGTTCGATCAGTCGAATGTAACACAGATGGACGAATGTAAACAGATAAGCTATAAGACTCTACGTTCGCCTACAAAAATAACACCTTCGACCACAAATTCACTCGTTCGACCAAATTAATTCACACCTTCGACCGTCTCTTTAGGTTCGACCCCTGGTATTTCAAAAACGGTTATTCTTTGAAAATCAGTTAATTTTGATCATGTTTATCAAATGTTGATAGATTTTGATGATCTTAATCAGGTTTTGAATAGGAATTGATTTGGAACAAGTTTAACAAAGAGAATTATCCATTTTAACCATGAAAACAAGTTGTAATTCAAAAACTCATCAAATCAATTTGTTCTATGAAAACAGAAACTTTTTGACCAAAATTAGGTCCAAATCAACTGAGAAACTATCACTTTTGTGGTTGTTTGATCCAGAATGGCTCTGATACCACTTTGTATGTGCTATAAGGATCGTCAAATCAACAAAGAAATGATTAAACAAGTTTGTTTTAGGTGCGGAAACCCTAAAACAATCACAAAATGATAATCAAACAGATCAAAACACGTAAATCATCATTTCAAAGCTTTTTCATTAATTACGAACTCAATTACACGTTGACAAATTGAAAACAACAAGGTATGAACGTGAATTAAGCTAAATAATATCCTAGAGAGAGAATCAGAAAGTGGAGGGAACAAAATGACTCAAAGTTACATTCTAAAAATTAGCTTGACTATATATAGACTGCACATTCGCCCACTTTGTTCGTGCGAATGTGCAGGTTCGACCACTTCATCCGGTCGAACCAAGCCATACATAAGAAACCTATTCACATTCGTCCAAAACTTCTC
The DNA here is from genome assembly GCA_028751855.1 of Ambrosia trifida. Taxonomy (NCBI): domain Eukaryota; kingdom Viridiplantae; phylum Streptophyta; class Magnoliopsida; order Asterales; family Asteraceae; genus Ambrosia; species Ambrosia trifida. Next base: position 53,086,082 of record CM054129.1, on the reverse strand, counting down.
CTTCGCACCTTCTGAATCTCCTTCGACCAAACTAACTTCTTCCTTCGCCCATTCGATTATCAACAAAAACAAGTTTATTGTAAATCCAAAGCATTAGTCGCATAAATGCATCTACAGTTTTTAATTGATTTGAATCCTTTATGTTTTTTAATCTGTTTTTATGTTGGTTAATCTTAACTGGTTATATTTGTTCATGATATTATGTTGGCTCGATGATGTTTGTCTTTGGGTGAGGTTGAATGTTCATATGTTCTTCGAGGTGTTCTTGAGGATCATAATATTAGATGAAAGGTAAAAGAATGTTGGATATTTTTTAGTGATTAATTCGCTTAGGAAAGCTATTCGGGTCCGGGTCCTGTTTGTTGATTCGGGTCTCATTTATTAGCATTTTATTTGTTTCTTAAGTTGATGGCTTAAAGTTTGGAAGGATAATTATAAGAATTAATTGTTATAAATGGTGGTTTGAAAAGTCTTGGCTGTTAAAAGGAAGGGTCGAGTTTTTTGGTAAGAGATTGATTGATTGTATTATAAGAAAGTTAATAGCACAATTAGTTGTACACTTTCCATATAGTTATAGTCAAATGTATTAACTGCATAGTCAAATGTATTAACTATAATTACTATAATTATGAATCTTGGTTTGGAAAGTTGTTGAATGGAATTGATGGTGGAATTGGTTTGTAAAGTTATTGCACTAATTTTAATACATTTTTAAAATTCTGATTTGTTTTTTAATACTTTTTTATGGCGGTTGCAGGTGTATAACGATTGTGTTGCACCAGTGAGCAACGGTGGAGGCTGTCTGGTGGTGATCGATCATGGTCATACTCACGACAACTGGGTAGTTTATTACAACTTGGAGCAGCTATGGACCTCAAAAGAATCAACTAATGAACAGAGTCAAAGTCAAACTCAGGTAAATATAAGTGTGATAATAATTAGCTTTTATGATATGGTTACATTTTTCTTTAATCATTAACACTAACGAATTTATATGTTCATCAGGACTTAGGTAAAGCTTTCGTGAAGGTATGCCGCAATGAATTTTCCTGATGTTAACAATATAGAGTTTTTATGTGATTGTTATTGCTATTTCAAGCTTTATGATTTATGTTTCTTCTTAATTTATAACAAGTGCGACTTTTGAATATGCAGAAATTTAGATTATACTTGAAGCGATTAAGCGGTATGTGACGGTCAGCAGGCACGGAAACAATCAATTAGTTGTATAATTGTGTATTGAAGCCAAACTCAAGTGAGCGTGTGTTTGTTTGCTGTGGGAGCCCATGAACAGAGGGAGCAATCTGGTAATGTGTTGAAGCGAAAAACATCCCTAAAGCAAGGAGGATCTGTTGGTAAGTAATTCTAGACATTCAAATTAAAGAAATTGTTGTAAAAGTGGGTATTTGTTGGATGTTGTTGCAATCCATAATTCCTTCTTAAATATAAAAACTTGAAGATGCACTGTGAAACATTCAGACATGCTTTAGTTCATCAAATAAGTAAAATGGTGTTTAAACTGTTTAGTTTTTTTTATTTAAAAGTCACAATCATTATTTTTATTAGGTACTGGACTCTTAATCAACAACTTGCGTCCTTTGGTTTCTAATCTATAATTAGTCTTTTAATTTGTTTCTAATAAGTATATTGTGGATCAAATGATCTACAAGTGATATCACTAAATTTTAACAATATCATAGAATTTCATATCTTTTTTGGTTATTGTAGGTGTTATGGTCTTCTTCGGCAATAGATAAAGGAGTGTTTGCTTATTGTCGATTTGTGTCTTGATACAACAATGAGTTGTTTTTCAGTGTTTTTGGAACTACTTATCAAATTATTTATGAGCAAAATATATTTTCAGTCAAACAACATCTTACATCTTTGCATGTTTTTATAGATGATATTGACATATATGGCCTAGAGGAGAAACCAAAAGGAAAAGAATTATGGGAATACTTAACAAACAGAAGCTCACAAGTAATTTTAATGCGCTTAAAGGTTAGTTAAGCTTATCTTAGACTTTATCAACATGTGTTCTTAATATAAATGTGTGTTGTTTTGATAATAAATGTCTGTATTTATAGGTAAACTGAAATAGATGAATGTCAAAAAGGAGAAAGCGCAAGTGAAACCACTTGGCGAAAGAGATGTTGCGAACGGCTGAAAATGATCGCCAAACCTCACGATCCTCGTGTTTTCTTTATGTTTCTATTTTTAATATTAACCGGAATAGACTTTGGTTGAATGTTTTGGATTTGAAAGTGTACGAGTTGATTATTTAGAAAGTTCATATTAGATTTTTCAACCCCCGGACGCTCTCGGGGTAGGTGGCATATGATATTTGAATAACATGTATATTCCTTACTTTTTAATATGAATAAAATATTTCTACTGTATTTTTTTTACGTCTTACCGCTCAAAATAATTGTAACTTGGTGAACCGCGTGTCAACGCGGGCAAAAGTCTAGTTCATAATAAAATGAGGTTTATAGGGGTTTAGAATAACTTAGGCCCAAAGTTATAGGAGGTTATATAAATCCATAATGATGAGGTTTATTGGGTTAAGGATAACTTAGGCCCTAAGTTATAGGATTAGGGTTGTTACAACAAGGATTATAAATGCATGGCCATGAATTAAGTGTATAAAACAATTAACAAACCAACTTAAAAAGAAACCCTAACTGCTTCCTTGTAGACGTCACCCGTTTCTCCTCTTTCCCTCTTGCCCTCTTGCAAACTCTCAACAAAGGAAGATTAACAACAATCTGATCAACAACACACAACCAAATGTGGTTCGTCTTTTGGTGTTTTCGCGTGTGGACTAGCATCCTTTAATCGTTTAATCGCTACGAGTTATCTTTAGACCAACACTAACATCATCAACTTCAAGGTATAAACATCCTTTATCAGGATCAAGATTTTTACACCCAGACTCATAAGAGATATTCTTTATGCAAATCAAGAAAAATTGATGTGTCTTTTCTACCCCTTCAAAACAACTACACGCAACCCAACAATGTCAATATAAATATAAAAAGAGATAAAATAGTCATTCCAAAAATTTATATTTATATTTATATTTCTACCACATACATTTTCCTCAATTTTCATTTACATACCAATTAAAAAAACCCAAATTTTCATTCTAACCCTTCAAGAACAAGAAAAAGCTTTCTCCGTCGCTAAATATTTCCCACCGTCGCTACCACCGCTCCATCTTCCTCATCGATATCTGTGCCTCTAATTTCCTCAAATAATCATCCGATAAAAATCATAAATCCGAAACAAAAATAATAAAAAATTATTTTCTCATTAAATCTGCATCAAATACCTCAAATTTACTCTCTCTACAGATCTGCAACGAATAATATATTTTCAAGATGAAAGTGTAATCGCAATATTTACAATCAATTTGCAGAGTTGACTCAGTTGGAGATTTAGCAGCCAATTTGCTTGTCATTAAGGTGATTTAGATCTGTTGTTTTAATTAAGTTCAGTTTTTTTTTTTAATTTATTTATTTAATTTATTATTTGCGAAATTATCGGTGCTAATTATAATTTGATTATGTTAATGTCAAAATAATAGTTATTGCATTTGTTTGAAAGTACATGTTCTCTCATCATAATATGTTTTTTTCTTTTTAGCTTAGGTTAAAAGGAAAAGGGGAATATTTTAATTTACATAGTTGAGAATCAAATTTTAAGTAGAGAACTGTGAGGATAGCATAAGTGTTGAGAGGTAGCCTGGTCTACCCCTCAACTTTGTTGGCGAAGTGAAAATTAATGGAAGTTTTTCTTTTCTTCTCTGTTTATATATCGGATTTCGGATACTCTAAGTAAATGTTTTGATAACCCTAGGTCTATTTTTTTTTTTTGGGGATACCCTTGAATTTTTCTTCTGGATCCGCTAGTGATGGTGATATAATTGCATAACCACCTAGTGGATCTCGTTGGCACTGATACATGTGTTTATGTGGTTCTAGCAGTTATCTGCTTAAAATTGGTTTTGTATTGAACGTCTCCATGTATAGTATATGCTAGGTAGTTGAAGGCTACCTCTCAACCTTGTCCGTGAAGTGCAAAATTAATTGAATTTTTTTCTTTTCCGTTTTATGTATCGGATACTGCCGAGCAAATATTATGATAACCCTAAGTCCAAAATAGTTTTTTTGGGATACCCTTAATTTATTTTTTTTCGAGTCGGTTATATAATTGCATAATTACCTCTCTTGATCTCGTCGCCACTAATATAGGTGTTTATGTGGTTCTTGTCGCTATCCATTTAAAATTGGTTTTATATTGAACATGCCCTCGTATAGTATATGCTAGGTAGTTAAAGGCTCAAGCGCACATGTTGAGCCTATCTCCAGACAAGCAAATTGCACGTTGAGTCAATTTTAGCTGTTTTGGACTTGTGTTCGGCTAGTTTAGACTGGTATAGATTGTTTTAGGCTAGTTTAGACCGGTGTAGATTGTTTAGACTAGTTTAGGTCGGTGTAGACAGGTGTTTTGCAAGTTTAAGCCGGTATTTTCCATAGTTATTGAAGGCGCTAGGCGAACTCAAGGCGCATAGGCCTCGCCTAGGGCCTAGGCGCGAGACTAAAAAAAAAGCGAGGGCCTGAGATAAAAAAAGCGAACAAAGAAAATAAAGTAAAAATATATTAAAATAATACTATTTTTTATCTAGTTAGTATCAAAAGTTTTAAAATATTGATGTATTAGTGTATAGAAGTAGTTTTTATTAAATAATAGTAGCAATCTGGCGGGAATCTAGCCATAATTTAATGAATTTGGCTGGAAACTCTCCATAATATGGGAATCTAGCTGAAATTTGCGCCTAAACCATCACCAGGAGAATTAAAAAAATGGGCCTACTACCTAGGCGCAAGAGGCGATGACTTTTAACAAGTATGGTATTTTCTAGATTTTTTGCGCCTTTGCGTTTTGATGCGCCTTACCTCGTCTGGGAGCCTAGGGACACTCTATTGGCATCTCCGACTACTATATCCTTGGTTTTAAAAAGCGCTAGGGGCACAAAAACGACGAGGTCTAAGCGCATCGCGCGAAGCGCAAAGCGCAAAAAGCGTGGGATTTTCGTACCCGAAGCGCACACTAATTATATAATTTTTTATATATATCCCATATATATTCCATGAGCTTTTAGCTTCATTTATCCAAAATATAGCTATAAATAAGGTTTTTATGTGATTTTACCTATATGTACAAGCCAAAAACACCAAGGTACAACATTTTTATGCATAAAAAATATCTAGAATACGTGAGGCGCGCGCCTCAGACAAAAAAGCGCCTGAAATTGACAAAAAAGCGCCTGAGGCGCGCGCCTTTGGGAAAAAGGATAGGCGCAAAGCCCTGAGGCGCCCTAGGCTGCGCCTTGATGCGCCTTGCGCCTAGGCGCGCCTCAGGCGCGCTTTTTAAAACCCAGACTATACCTATGTGTTTGTGTGTGTGTGTGTTAATTTAGGTTAAGGGTATGTTGGGCAAAGAGCTTTTAAGAGCTTTTATGAGAATCAAGCTTCAAGCTTTTAGGAAAAAACTCCTACTCAATAAAAAGCCTTGTTTGGTTGGGGGAGCTTGAAGATTTTAGGTTAGGAGAAAAGCTCTATATTGAAACGTTACTAGTCTAGCGTTTAAGAAAAAGCTCCTACCAGCTACCAGCTTTCAATGAGTAAATGACACAAATGCCCATTCTATCATAAAAAAAAAAATAAATAAAAAAAATTCATACAAGTTTTGAGTTAATGTCCATTTTGGTAATTTAATTAAAAGCTCCAGCTACTCTGCCAAACACCAAAATATATTAAAAAAGGTATCGCTACCAGCCACTAGCTAGTTTTGCCAAACATACCCTAAGTAGTGGTTTCTGACCCGTGACCCTTACAATACTTTTGCTATTTGTGGGATTTACTAGCTGTTGTTGTTAGTGTTGTAGTAATTTCTGAAACATTGTGGCCCATTTGTAATTATCGGTTTGATTTTTTATTTTATTTTTAGCTAACTGTTTAGTTTATAGGTTCTTGTTGTCAGAATTTCAGCCTAAGTATCCTTTGTTTTATAAGTTAATGTATGTGTGTGAATTGCATCTTTAGTTAGAAAGACAGCTTACCTTCCTCGGCGCTCGTGGTTATAATTAATCTATTGAGATCTCCATTGAACTACAAGTTTTTTTCCTGCCAAATCAGATAATTTTTGGTTGCAAGAGTTTAGTAGTTTGAGAAAATGAACCCCTAATTCAGTTGAAGGAAAAAAAAGTCAATAAATTTTAATGTAAAAGGGGAAAGGCGAAAAGTGTATAGTTTTCGTTTTCTGTGGAGAAATTTATATCAACTTCTTAAATAAGCTCGCTGTCGTATGCTGAATGCCGATTCCAAATGCCAATGTTGATTCCACATTTTTGAACCCCCATTGATATAATTCAATAAATGTAGTCATTAGAGTAAAACACCGCTTAATTACTCTACGTTTCTTGTGCAACCAGTCTTGGGTTTAAGAACTTCTGCATATATGTTTTGTGGTTGGATAGCTTGGCCAATCTTTGTGCTGCAGTTTATAGTTTACAAGTGCAGAATTATTTAAGGCAGTTTTATCTTGTTGTGAGTTATTTTCTGATATCATTGATTGCTTGATGCTAGCACCTGGACCAACTTTTCATGCTTTTAGGCTTCGTGCTATCAATGAATAAAAAGAAAGCTTCTGCCCTTGCATACATGTGTGATACAATCTTTATGCCTGCTATATGTCAATGGTTTAGGACTTTCATATTAGAAGGTGTACCCGTGTGAATACCACATGTTTCATGATAGTACTCGTGTAAATGTTTTTCTTGACATCAGCATTCACCAACATGGAATGTTGCTGTATAAAATTTCATTTCGAAGTTTTTTAATATAAAGACACAAAAAGTTGAAGATCAGAAGGGATTTTGTAGAGTCGACAACTGGTTATTTGGGTTTATAGCGTGTGAGTCAACAAAGTAGAAAGAGTGAAGGGAGTGCATTGGCGTCTGTAACATGAAGAAGGGGTTGTTTGGGTTGATAGTGTGTGAGAGAAAAAAGTGCGCTTTTCGTACATGGGGTGTTTTTGTGCTTCAAAGTGTACATATAGCTAAAAAGTTTATACATTTAAGTTAAATCATATTTAAACCTTATTTATATCTATATTTTGGGGTAAGGATGCTAAAAACCTATAGGATATATAGAAAAAATTATATAATCGTCTTTCGCTTCGCGTACGAAAAGCCTACCGCTTTTACGCTATGCGCCTCGGTTTTAGACCTCGTCGCTTTTGTGCGCTTTGCTCTTTTTAAAACCAAGCATTTAATAAGTGACCTCGAGGCTGGCAGACATAATATGTTTTTTTTTTTTTTGTTTTACTTCAAAAATAGATGCATAGTGCTCCGACATATTTTGATGATATTAATGTTGTAAATGTGTTTATAATTAGAATCAGCATAATGCTCGGTTCTGTCTGTATGTTTTATTGCACTCTGATATTATTAATTATTTATTCTCATGTTTTTACTCTCTAAATAGGTTGAGCTGCTAAGGTGTGGGGAAAATACTCATCAACATTTTATATAAAATCAAGTGTGTATATATTTAGAAGCAAGTCCACGTAATTAAAGGGCAATATTGTCATTCACTGATACAAGATTATCACACTCTTCTATTACAAATTTCTTTTCAACCATGAAGAAACAAAAGCAGGCTCCGAAGACAGACTGGTTCAATGACATGCTTGATGACGATAAAAAGTATGCAATCCCTATTGGACCGCGGTTTCAGGCTGATGTGCCAGAGTGGAAAGGGCCGCCTCAGCGAAAATACCCTCACAAAACTCTCGAGCCTTCAAAATGGTTAGGCACTGTAATTTGGTCAAACAAAGATACGACAACCCGCGAATCTGAAAATGAGATAATTGGTAGAGGAAGACCAACCCATTGTGATTGCCACAACCCCAGATCCATCTTGTGTGTCAAGCGCCACATCACCGAGAAAACAGCCTGTCTTCAGAAAGAATTGGGACCCGCTTTTCAAATTTGGAAGTTTGATGAGATGGGAGAAGTTGTTGCAAATCTATGGAAACAGTCCGAGCAGCAGAAGTTTATGCGCATTGTCAAAACAAACATGATTTCAGGAGGTAAGGACTTCATAAAACTTGCATTGGAATCTTTTCCATCAAAGTCATATAATACCATAGTCGACTATTACTTCAACGTGTACGTTCCTAGAAATATAAGCATGAAAACCAGGTCAGGCTGTACATCAGTAGACACAGACGATGAAGAGGAAGATCAAACGACCCCTTGTTCCAAAGGGTCACGAAAGAAGGCTCGGGTCGATGGTGTGCAGCCCACCTCTAGAAAATCGAAGGTCGGTTACTTAACTGGGCGAAGATAACCTGCAGCATCCTAAGTTCGGCTCTTATCACCAGTAATGTTTTTCTTCCTTCTGTTTCTTTTATATATTTCCCTACCACAATCATATTTGGGAAGTCATATAGAAGCAGTTTTCCCTAAGGTTCACCAATTCAGCTTCATAGTCTTGCGTGTTACATACCCAATGATTATGGTAATAGATGTGTTTTTAAGCTCGTAGGTAAGACTGGTCTTGCATCGCGAACTTTGCCTCATAATACGAGTTGTAGGGTGTGTGCCATGTTTACCATGGATATATTATGATTTTATGCTATTTTGAACCCTGCAAATTGAGTTCATGACACTTTTGGCTAGACTAGTCAAATGACCAAAAAGTCATGGTTAAAACATAAGTGCTAAAAGAGGCGATCAAGAAAAGATGTGATCGGGTAAGATATGTTGTGTTTGGAAACTATGTCATGTTTTTAATGATATTTGTTAGATGTAGAGGTAACTTAGGTTTTGTATCAAGAGCTACACATGATAGGTTTCATGGGAAAAGTGTGTTGTTGATTAAGAGGAGACGACGTCCTAGGCCACTAGAATAAATGTTTGAAACCTTTTCCGCTTAGAATTAACTACATGTGGTTCAAAAATAGTGACTACTTTAGCTCTATTTCTAGCAATTTTGTGGAGAGATGCTTAACTTACTTGTGTAGGACTTGTTACGGTTCAAGGCGGTCGTTTATTATTGACCTTTACATCAACTTGAAATAACCAGTCATCTGTACGTGATGTATGCGAGGTGTATACACGTCAACCTTTCACATTCTTTTCTAGGGGATCATTAATAAGGATTTTACAGCCTTAGGTGTTTGTTCTCTTGTTTCCCTTATGCACAAGAAACTTTTGGTGTTATCGGAAGCGGCTAGGTTATATAGTATTTCATTAGAAGCAAAACAAGAGAAACATGTTAGTCTTCTTTATTAGTGAAGTTATTTCCCAAGGTGATGTTGAGATTGCAACATTGATTTCTCCTTGTATCCAAAGGGAGTTCCAAACATAGTTGTCAATTGCAAAGATAGCGTTCGCTATCGCGCACTTCATAGCGTATCAACTGTATCTCACAACCTGGGTGATTTGTGACTCCATAGCGTAATATAGCGAATTCCAGCGCCGGTGGAGTAGTTTCTACAGGAAAGGGGGAAGAAAGAAATAGGGTTGTGCTTAGCATGTGTTTTAGTCCTTTTAGGGTTTTAAATAAGTTAAAAATTTCCAATATCTTTCAATAGTTTACCTTACTCTCTTAACTTATTAGTTTTTACCTAAATTGTAAAACTAGTTTGTGTATTTAACCTTTAACAACCTCTATCTTCACTAACTTACATTTGGTCCTTAAACTTGTACATTTATACATAAAAATATTAACGCTATAATTATATAAATTATAAATAGTTGTATTTTTTATTTCTAAAATTTTCTACTACCTTATCACTAAACACTAGCATGCGTTATTTACCGCTATTTGCTACGTAGCATATAGGTAGGTTGTCGCTATTTACCGCTACTCGTAGTTGACAACTATGGTTCCAAACAAAGGCTTGGTATGTCTCAAATACTTGGTATGTGTGCATTCATAGCAAAAGGGGTGAATAGATTGTTTTTAGCACTTACCTTGTGTCCCAAATTTAATAAACTGAAGAATGAGAGAAAGGAAATTAAGGAGAGAAAAGAAAGGGGGAAAAAGGAAATAACTACTTTTGTTTCGTGTTCTAGAGTTTGAAAGAAATGAAAAGATAAGATAAGAGACAAGTTAGGGAGGAAATTTACATTAAGGAAACTTAGGAGGAAATTTACTCTTTCCGATTCCTTCCATTTTGAAAGGAAAGTTAAAAGGGAGGATTATTAAAAATGTCCATTTTTCTTCTTACAATTCCTTTCATTTAAAAAACTCAGAAACACATTTTTTTTCCTAATTCCTTTCATATCCTTTTGCTTTTCTCTATAAAAAGAACTCAAGTTGAGCAAAGTGATAGGCCAACACCAAAAAAGCTCGTGTTAAAATAACTAAGCCGGATGAGAGGTACAAACGCAATGGATCGGGCTATGTGTTATGGGCGTCATTGCCCAACCACATCAACAGCATTGGCCAACACCGCTACAAAGGAGCGTGAAAGATGGACGTCGGGCATTGGCCTGAAAGATGAGAGCTGTTTTATTAATTAATGATCAACTTATAAACCAATCATTTAGAGTCATCTCAACCAATATCACATTTCATAATTCAACTCACTACCAAACACCTTTGTGTGAATAGTAGAAAAATAAAGTGCGCATACATAGTGACTATGTGGCAATTTTTTTTAACCTTTTACCCCACCAAAACACGTGATCTTAAAGAGTAGGGTAGCGTTTGGTACGCATGAATGAGAGGCGGAATGGAATGGAGCATTACGATGGAATGACAAAAAAAAGGTGTTTGGTTGGTCAAGGTAATGGAATCATCCATTACCTCCTCCATTCCATTCCCTCTAAAAACCCTCATATTCATTTCATCCAACCCCCTGTGTTTTTTTTTTCATTTCATTCCCTCTGTCACCTTTCATCACCACTAACCACCACCACCACCACCCACCTCTACCACTAGCGCCCATTGCCGCCACCACCGACCACCACCACCACCACCACCATCGACCATTACTATCATCACCCACCACCGACCGTCGCCACCCACCGACCACCGTATGGGGTAATGGAATGGAAAAGGGAATGGAATGGACGAGGTAATGGAATGGATCATTACCATTCCATGTCTTGTTTGGTTGCCATGTGGGAATGAAACAAAACATTATTTTGTGTTGTTGGATAGGCATGAAAAGGCGAAGGAATAATATCGGTGGTTAGTGGCGGTGGTGGGTGGTGGTCAGTGGCAATGATGGTGGTGGTTATATGTGGCGGTAGCGGTGGTGGTGGGTGGCGGCAGCGACGGTGGAAGGTGGGGGTGGATGGCCGTGATGGTGGGTGGGCGACGATTGTGAGTGGTGGGTAGTGGTTGGTGGTAGTGATGGTAGGTGGTGGTGTGTGGCGGTAGCGTGGTGGTGGGTGGCGGCAACGGTGGCGATGGGTGGAGGTGGATGGCGGTGATAGTGGGTGGGTGACGATGGTGAGTAGTGGCGGCGGTGGGTGATGGTGGTGGGCAGCGGTGGGTGGTGTTGGATGGCGGCAGTGGGTAGGAGATGGTGGTGGGTGGCGGCGACGGTGGTGGGTAGGTGGGTGAAGGTAGCAGGTGGCGGCAGCGGTGGTGGGCGACAATGGTGGGTGGTGACGGTAGTGGGTGGTAGCGGCAGCGGTGGTGGGCGACAGTGGTAGGTGGTGATGACGGTGGTGGGTGGTGGCGACAGCGGTGGTGGGTGGTGACGATGGTGGTGAGTGGTGGGTGGTGGTGGCGGGTTATGGTGTTGTTAGTAAAGGATGAATGAGAGATGGAATGAAAAAAAAAAAACATGGGGGGTGGATGGAATGGTTTTGAGGGAATGGAATGCCTTGTAGAATGAGTGATTCCATTTCTTTAACCAACCAAACACACTATTTTTCATTACCTCGTAATGGTCCATTCCATTCCCCCTTCCATTCCACCATACCAAACGCTACCTCATATTCATTTCATCCAACCCCCTGTGTTTTTTTTTTTTCATTTCATTCCCTCTGTCACCTTTCATCACCACTAACCACCACCACCACCACCCACCTCTACCACTAGCGCCCATTGCCGCCACCACCGACCACCACCACCACCACCACCATCGACCATTACTATCATCACCCACCACCGACCGTCGCCACCCACCGACCACCGCCACCACTCTCCGTCACCGACAACTGCCATCGCCACCCACCAACTACCGCCATCACCGACCACCACCGTTGACCACCGCCACCTCCACCTCCTACCACCAAGCACCAACCTCCACCACCGACACTCTCCGTCACCGACCATCACCACCGACCACCACCGCTGCCAACCGTCGCTGCCACCACTCGCTGTCGCCGTCACTCCTTATTGCGACCCGCTGCCACCAACCACCACGTCACCGCTACTATCACCACCAAACGCCGCCATCGACCACCACCACCGTCACCGCTACTATCACCACCAGACGTCACCACCCACCACCACCACCCATCGTCGTCACCGCCACTAACAACCACTACCACCACCATCGTCAGCGATGCCGCCACCACCAACCACCATTACCTCTACCACCACCACTTACCACCGCTGATTTTATTCCTTTGTCTTTTCTTTCGTACCAAAAAATACAATGTAATGACTCATTTCATTCTTACGTGTAACCAAACAAGACCATGGGATGGTAATCATCAATTTCATTCCCTCGTCCATTCCATTACCCATTCCATTCCATTCCCTCGTCCATTCCATTACCTCATACCAAACAGACCCTAAAGGTGATAACGATTCCATGATAGTAGCAAATCCTACTTCTTACTTATAATAACGATTCCAATTAATGTTACGTAACATTTTACCGTTTAATCTATCTCACATATTTTTCTTATATTTTATTTTGATTAGTGTATACTTTTTAATCCATATTTCCTTGCTAAAATAAATTATTTGAAAAAATGTCACGTGTCACTATTATATTTATTCTCATCCTTTTCATTTTTTCTCAATCTCTTTCTTATTAAATAATAGTATTAGATTATAATATATATGTTTTTCCCATGTATTAAATAGTAACCTAATTTCTCTTTTAATAATATTATTATATTATATCATAATATATACAGTTATTTCTAATTTGCTTAATATTTATTTTCTCAATAATTTTTTTTTTGTTTTTTTCACTTATCAATAACCATTAAATACTTCATTCATTCAACCTCATGCATAAAAAACAAAGTAAAATGTTAGAATAAAAAATTAGACTTCAAAGTTTAACTTTTTAAGCATATATCTCTTGAAGACTGTATGTATTAATCATTATATTATATTCAATATTTATAATTCACGGATTTATTCCACTCATACAATACTAGGATTTTTAAAGGTATAAGTTATTGCTTAATATATAAAATTATATTGCTTAAAGGTATAAGTTATTGCTTAATATATAAAATTATATTGATTTAATCTGTGTAATACATAAGGTTCTAACCTAGTAAACATAATAAAGAAATACCTTCAATGTTAATTAATTTTTAGATCACTCGTGAGATAATTATTTCCAAATTTTCTTCTTTTCTACTAGATCTTCGGAGAATCGGAGCCTGCTCATATATGACATGATTCGTATCTAATCATAAAAAAGTCTCTTTATTCGAACCTAACAATCCTTTGTATTGGCTTACTTGATTGTTGCACATTTGATTGTGAATTCAAGTGTGGCATATAAATATAAATAAAAGCACAAATTTGTACAGACCAATCAGTGGTTCAAGTCACATACTCACATAATTCACTACAACCATCGGTAAAAAGAAGAATAAGGGTAGAAACATATTGAAAATGTGAATGTAAGCTTCCATTGTTTTTATGGTTGTTTTTTAGGCAACCGTTAGCCGATCACTTCCACAAACAAGGAGTTTCACCATAACTTTTGAGAGAACACTTCAGTAATCCTCAAATATACATCTCCAACGTTAAAGGTTGATCCCGAAGCAACATTTGTGATTAGAATGCAAAATATGATTTTAGTCATCTAGCTTAAAATGGGAAACTTGCTACAATTTGACTCTACCGTTTTAAAACGCGGATCTAAAATTCAAGTCACACTCACATAATTCACTTCAACCATCGGTAAAAAGAAGTATAAAGGTATAAACAAATGGAAAATGTGAATGTAAGCTTCCAATGTTTTTATGGTTGTTTTTAGGCAACCGTTATCCGATAACTTCCACAAACAAGGAGTTTCACCATAGAACACTTCAGGAGTGCTCCAATATACATCTCCAACGTTAAAGGTTGATCCCGAAGCAACAGTTGTGATTAGAATGCAAAATATGATTTTAGTCATCTAGCTTAAAATGGGAAACTTGCTACAATTTTACTCTACCGTCTTAAAACATGGATCTAAATAGACACAGTAAACATAAGATCCCCAATTATTCTCATACTTTTTATACATCGACACGCTCATGTTCCTCAAGAAATTATCTTCCCGTCTATAAGCACCACACACTCTCTCTCTCTCTTCATTTTGGAACTTATAATAAGAACAAAATTTGATGTTGGATATGATCTATCCAAAAACAAATTGTTAGCATCTAAAAAACCTTTAAATATACCATGTAAACTTTTGTTTGGAACCACTCAAAGTTTGAATCTCTCAAAACATGACCTTAAAAAAGATTGTTCATAGTGAAGACTTCATGTATTGAGCACCACTTAGTTTTTACATTCATACTAAAGACTAAGGAGTAGCTACAAAGAGTCATTGATATTTCATCAAATTTTAATAGACAACGTGATGACTTCCTCAAATACACTTCTCTAAATTTGAAGGACATGTTTCAATAGTTTCTAGTCTGTCTTATACTACAAAAATGAAGATGTAAACACAACACATAACATGAAAAAAAAAAACACTCCTTGAAATGCAATTTTTCTTTATTGAGTACCACCTAGTTTTTACATTGGTACTAAAGATAAAGGAGTGTGGCCACTAAGAGTTATTGGTATTTCACCAAATATCAATAGACAACTTGGTGATTTTCTCAATACTTGACACTTCTTTATGGACTATATTGTTTTAATAGGTTTTAGTCCATCTTGTATTACAAATTTAATATGTATGCACAACATTTAACAAGAAGAATAAAAAAACTTAAAAATATAATTTTTCCTTTCATTTCCTTTTACTTCTTTCTTTAAAAAGAACTCGAGTTGAGAAAATTGTTTTGCTAACACAAAATGCCAGATGAGTGGTAAAAACGCAATGGATTAAGCTATGTGTTGTGTTGGCGCCATTGCCCATTCACATCAATAGTATGGGTGCCCCAACAAATTTAGTATTGGTGCCCAAACAACATTTTGAGTGAGGCATCAACCATAGATTGCGGAACTTATTCAATGATAAATGTCAATCGAGGGCACCCTCATTTCCAGAGAGAGAATCAAGCTGCACATAAGGGGGAAAACCCTCCTACTAAGCAAGATCATTCATTAATATTAATAAGGAATCACGTAACATAGGGCAGCCAGTCTCACTTCACATAGCACATCGCCTTGCTATTTGCATTCATCCTTGTAACTTACCAGATGAGAGTTGTGTTTTTAATATATTTAACATATAAACCAATCATTTAGAGCCACCTCAACCTATACCACATTTCACATTTCAGCCACCACAACACACCTTTGTGTGAAAGGTGGAAAAATAAAGTGCACATACGTAGTGCATATGTGACAGTGCTCCTTTTAACCTTTCACCCCCAAAAAACCAAGAGTAGGGGTGATAATTTCTAACAATATTTGGAACTGTCATGACTTGTTGTCATGTCTAAGTTGTTTAATAAGAATGTTTAACAAATGCAATTATAAGGGACTTGTTTGGGTTGGTGTGTTCAATCCATTTAAGTAAAAACCTTGTCAATGTGTTTAAGATTCAAATCAAAAGTTAATTTTCCAGGAAAACATGTGCACCCCATTATTAAAATGCATCAACATGTTTTGACTTGTTTACATCAACAAGTTACATTCATTGTCCTTTGGTTACATCTTCGGGATATTAGCTTCCTAGTGAACTATATGGTTCATGATAGTAGTAAATTATATTACCCACTTATAATAAACGATTCCAATTAATATCATGGCATTCTCTTCTTCAATCTAGTTCACAAATTTTACTTATATTTTAGTTTGATTATTGTATATTTTTAATCCTTATCTTTATTATAAATGATTTTAAAAAAAATGTCACATGTCACCAATATAATTAGGTGCTGTTTGTTTTTTGCTCAGAAGCACTTCTGACCTCTTTTGTCTGCGCGATGCAGATGCGTGCAGACGTTTGGGGTCTGCAGATTGTTTGTTTTTTGGAAGACCTTTCACTCAAAAAGGTCTTCCTGACCTCTTCTTGGTGCAAACTTGTTTCAAAATCTTCTAAGGTCTTTAAAGGCCTTCTCCACTTCTTTTCTCTTCACCCACCACCACCACCACCACCACCCACCACCACCACCACCGTCCACCACCACCGTCCACCACCAACCACAGTCCACCACCACCACCACGGTCCACCACCACCTACCACGGTCCACCACCACCACGGTCCACCACCACCATGGTCCACCACTAACACGGTCCACCATCACCACGGTCCACCACCACCACGGTCCACCACACACCACCACCACCACCACCCCCCACCATCACCCACCACCATCACCATCACGGTCCACCACCACCCACCACCACCACCATCACGGTCCACCACCACCACCAACCATGGTCCACCACCACCACCACCGTCCAGCACAACCTACCATTGTCTACCACCTACCACGGTCCACCACCACCGACCACGACCACCGTCCACCACCATCCACCACCACCGTCCACCACTACCACCGTCCACCATCACCACCACCACCACCACCACCGCCCACCACCACCGTCTACCATCAGACGTCTGTAAAAAAATCAGTTTATTTAAATTTTAGTTTATTTCAGCAGTCTGCAGACATTAACAAACAAACAGTCTTCTTCTTGTAGACTGCAGACCTTTAGTCCACCTCTTCTCCTACAGATGTCTGCAGATGTGATCCGCAGACTGCAGACCTTTTCCTGCAGAAAAAATAAACAACACCTTAATCTCATCCTTTTCAATTTTGCTCCATCTAAATCTTAGTAAATAATAGTATTAAATTTTAATTAATCTCATCCTTTTCAATTTTGCTCCATCTAAATCTTAGTAAATAATAGTATTAAATTTTAATTTATATGTTTTTCTCTTGTATTAAATAGTAATATAAAGTCATATTTTTTCACTTTTTATATGTTTTTCTCTTGTATTAAATACATGTAATTCTAGTCTAGTAAACATAATAAAGAAATACATTTGATCTCAATCAATTTTTCGGTCACTCATCATGATATTAATTTTTAAATTGTCTTCTTTTTTACTTGATATTAGGGAGCCTCCTCCTGTATGACATGATTTGTATCTAATAACAGAAAAGATGCTTTTTAAGTGAACCGACCTATCCTTCGTATGGGCTTACGTGATGGTTGGAATAAAGACACAAAGTTGTACAAACCAATCAATAGCTCAAGTCACACTCACATAATTCATTACAACCTTCAGTAAAAAGAAGTATAAAAGTTGAACAAATGAAAAATGTGAATGTAAGCTTACTTCCAATGTTTTTATGATTGTTTTTTAGGCGACCATTTTCTAATCACTTCCACAAACAAGTAGTTTCACCATAACTTTTGAGAGAACACTTCAATAGTCCTCCAATATACATCCCTAGCGTTGAAGGTTGATTATGGAGCACCAATTGTGATTGGAATGCAAAATATGAATATAATCATCTAGCTTAAAACGAAAACGTACTACAATTTTACTCTACCGTATTAAAACGTGGATCTAAAACGAACACATTAAACATAAGAACACCAATGATTCTCAAACTTTTCATACATCGACATGCTCAGTTCCTAAAAAATATCCCCAACTACAAGAGCCACTATCTCTTTTTTCACTTTGAACTTTTTAATAAGAACAAATTTGAGATTGGACATGATGTGCCCAAAATCAAATTGGTAGCATCTAAAAAACCTTCAAATACACATTGTAAACTTTTGTGTGGAACCACTCAATGTTTGAAACTCTCAAGATATGAACTTAAAAAAAGATTATTTATAACGAAGAAGTTCATGTATTGAATACCACCTAGTTATTACATTCATACTAAAGAATAAGGAGTGTGGCTACTAAGAGTTATTGATATTTCATCAAATTTCAATAGTTTCTAGTCCATCTTGTACTACAAAATTTACATGTGAGCACAACATATATCATGAAAAAAGCACCCCTTGAAATGTATTTGTTTCTTTATTGAGTACCACATACTTTTTACTTTGTATAATATCTTTAATACAAAGGTTAGTGGGGTTTCCTACAGAAGACTCCCCCAACTTTTAAGTTTGGTAATTTTAGCTTTTGTTTTCTTAACTTTCACAAATGACAATTCTAACCCTTATAGATCTACTTCATTAAAAAGTTTTGGTTTTCAGTTCACACCCTCAAACCTTAGACATGAAATACTATTAAACGTGATCTTTAAATAAGTTACACATTCACTTCTAATTTTTCTCTTAAAAAGGATATTCACTACTGTGTCGGGTATATAAAGGGTCAAATAGTCAAACTTTACACATTTTCAAATAAAAAATCTCCCAACCATCCCTATAGCGAAGATAGTAAACCCATAATAGATACTCTCGGTTTTTGATGAATTTAACCAACAAAACATGTATGGATCATGGTTTTTGTTTTACTTTATGATTCTACTTCAAAAACCTAATCGAATGAGCCCATAAACACCTTATTTCGTTCGTAAATCATAAAGGTTTAATTAGGGTTTTAAGTTTGAGTATAACACCGAACAATAGACCCCTTAACTATGTTTAAAACTGAAAATTTTGCCTCATTATGCCATATTTGGACAATTTAGGATGTTATGGTATAGTCGGATTGTGAAAGCTTCGTCAAAATAATAATCTGGATTATTAAACTGTTCGTTAGGCAAAGATACCTGTATAGTGAAGATGGGTCCTTAGCGAAGATGCTAGCATCTTTGCTATCAAGCTAACTTCCCTGTTGTAGTATCTTCGCTCAGCAACCTTCTACGCTATACCGGCTATTTTGGGACTTAAGTGTTAGCCTATCGTCTGATTATCACCGACCATTGCTTATGTTATCTTGTTTTACATGCAGGTAATGGCTTAAGCACAACGTCAGTTATACAATGTCCATAATCGTACTTTTGGGATAGCACTGGACGAGGCAAACACGGAGTATATTGATAATTTGCTATAGTTTCTTTAGCGATGTCGCATTAACTATGATTTGACTGCGTTTCCAACAATCTGCTTGACCTACATCAGAAAGTTCTGGGATACAGCAGAATATGATTGTAGAGTTGAACCTAAAGTTATGCGAGCAACGGTTAACAATCAAGTGATCGAGTTCAATGTTGATGTGATTAGACGTGCTTTGAGGTTAAGCGTTGTAGCTGAAGAAAATGGACTGACAGAGTTTCCAACAACGATGCAAACGGGAGCTTTTCTTAGAATGGATATTGACAGTTCCAATTATGATGATAGTGAAGGAACTGATTCTGATGACGATGTAATTATTCCTGAATCTCCTCTACCGAGATCAGCACCTCCTATTGAATTGGCTTGCGAGAAAAGGAGGATAGATGAGGATGAGATAGTTAAAGATTATCAATTAAGTTAATATGATGATGATGATGATGATGATGATGATGATGATCCTCCTGCTAAACCATAGAAGAAGCAAAGAGTAGTGAAGTAGAAGGGTATTGTTATTCAGGAACCGTTAATAACAGAGCCAATTCAGGCTGAGTTCCAAGTTACATCAGCAACAGTATCAACAACAACTACTACAATTTTACCTACCACCACCATACCATTCTCAGGGATTTCTTCTGCAACATTTTCAGAAATGCCTATTACTACCATAGTACCATTCGTTGGGTCTGTTAGTGAATCTTCACTTTGGGTTTCTGCACCTACAAGTTCGCTAACAATTTCCTTAGTGGTCTCTATGTTTGTGGAATCCATTGTGGTTACACCAAAGCCACTTTCTACTGTGCCCCTAACTACAACTATTACTACATCAACTCCACTACTCTCTTATGAATTCCAGTTTGATATTTATACCTTTGATTTTTCTTTTGATACTAACTTGCCTAATAGGGAAAAAATTACAAGGTTAAAGCGTAGATTTTCAGAGTTGAATGCACAAGTGGTAATTGCCAGTCAAACAATCACTAAGCAAGTTGAGTACAATGAGCTAAAGTAGAGATCCAAGGCACACGATCGCGCGTTAATTCAATCTCTTCTCACTCGAAATGCAGAGTTAATGAAGCGATTGATGGCTTAGGGGGAGAAAGGGAGATGAGCTAAGATAACGTGAGGATGATCCGGACGATGATCCAAACCATTTTTTTGTGCTAGCTATTACTCAGGGGGAGTCTAGAGGAACCGCATGTCTATCTGAAAAGGCGCAGGGCAAACAACCAGCATATACCGTCATTCCATTTTTTGATGATATATTTCTAGAATTAGAATTTCACTTTGATACCTTATTCAAAGAACAAGTTGTTCCTGATTATGATTCCATTGCATATAATTTTTTGAGACGAAAAAAAGATAAGTTTGGGATGTGATGTGTGTGTGAAAACACTTTCTTAATATGCTAGTTTTGTATATATCTTAGTGTGTGATCAGTGAATTTTTTTCTACATAATATTTTATATTAGTTATAGAACAAGTATATAGATATTATTATTAAATATGTTACTTTAGGTTGTTTTTTTATTTTACCAAGGTTTTAATAAAATAGTAAAGTTTTTTTTTTGAATAATAACTTTCATTAACAAAAGGACGAGCCCTCAAAACGAGGACCACCACACAACCAATTACAACATGTACAATGGATATTCAACCCAATCTTTTCAAACAATATCTTTAAACCGACTCCTATCCTTAATCCAAAAGAACGCCATAGACTTGATGTTCTAGACAACCTCGTGAACCTTCGGCACCTTGTGTTTAAAAATCTTCTTATTTCGAGCATCCCACAATAACCACATTGTAACTATGAAGATACTAAGAATAAGCTTTCTACCTCGTTTATCATCCAAATATTGACTAGCCATATCAAAAAAGTCTTTAACTTGGAAGGCTAACATCGACCTCAAACCACACCAAACTTTCAATAGCATTCCAAACCCCAAACGAAAAACCACAGCCAGAAAATAAGTGAATCGAGGATTCCTAATCAAAGTCACAAAGGATACACACCTGATCTTGAACGAAAACATTCCTTTTAGATAAAGTGAGAGTTGTCAGAATACGATCCATCTCGGCCCGCCATGTGAAAAAATATTACATTTTAAGGGGACACAAAAAATATTACATTTGAAGAACTAACAATTTTTACAAGAAAACTGGGAGAAGGTTTCCAGGGTTAACTGGCAGGTCAAAAAGTGGGGTTGGATAAATCAAAGATTAAGTGTTATAAATGTCATAGACTTGTTCATTTTGCTAGGGAATGTAGGAGTCAACATGGTACACCTATGATTACCTATCCAAATCAAAGGCCACAGACCAACACTTATCAAGTTTCCCATAATACCCCTGGACCAAATGTGCAAAACACTGCTCATTTTGCACAGTCCTCAAACACTGTTCCTGTCCAGTTTGTACAAACCACTGTTCCTCAGATCCACTATGTGCAAACACCTGTTGCTCAGGCACAAATGCCTATGACTGCTTCTCCACCCTCTGCTCTTGCAGAGACCAGTCAACAGAGTTTCTTCATACAAGGCTTTGTTGATTGGAGCAGTCTACCAGATGAGTTAACAGATGAAAATTTTGCACTTGTTGCCAAAGCTGAAAATGAACCAGAAAATTTTTGTTTCATGGCTATGGTAGAAGAGGTTGAATCTGAGGAGGTGGTAACTGAATTTGTAGTTATGTCTGATGATATTGTTGATGAGGTAGTTGCAGGTAAAAAATCTGAAGAAGAGGTTTTGAGTCTCTTAGATCCCTAGGGTGCATCTGATGATTGTGAGTGCAAGTGTGATTGTGTAGTGATGGCTGCTGCTAAGGTATCTCCTCAAATCCTTAAAGATTTGTGTTCTGACAAATGTGTAATAGCATTTGCTAACATCAAAGAGGTAAATGAAAACCTTAGGAAGAAAATTTTAGATGATGAAGTTCAATTTGAAAAACTTTCAAAAGAGTTAAAATCAAAATTGACTGAAAAAACTGAAATAAGCAGCTAAAACATGAAGCAACCATAACCAAAGACCAGCTCCAAACTATGATAACTAAATATCATAGTTGCAAGAGTGAGCTTGAGACCACCCAAGTTGAATGTCAGAAATGGGTGGAATCACGCAAAGGTTTTGAGATGCTCCTCAACAAACAAACCAAAAGTCATGTGAAGTTTGGTTTTGGTTTTAAAACCACTGCTCCAGCTTTTGAAAACACTGACAAAAGGGATCAAAAGTTTGTTGAGGTAGTACCAACTAATTTGAAGGGTTAAGAGATTAAAATCACTGAACCTAATGGTAAGAAAATTGTTCTTGAAAAACCAGAAGGTTCCTCATCATTCACTGAACTTGAAAAATATGAATTTAAACCTACTTGGTCTGATGAGTGTGGTACTCTTGAGAACTTCAAACCAGTTGACTTCAAAACCCCTGATGGTAATAAAGCACCACAGGCAAAGGTCATTCCCTTGATAGATCTTCCAGCAGATGATCAAACATCTATTGAAAAGAAGACTGAAAAAGGGAAAAAGAAAGAAAAGTCTGTTCACTTGTTCTGTGATTTCTGTGAAAAGAAGAATCATGTTACTAAAAACTGTTTTCTTCTAAAAGCATATGATATCAACAAAGGAACAAGTGTGTGTGATTCTAAGACCACATGCTCAATATGGGGTAAGAAGAATCACAAAACCAAAGAGTGTCTGTATCTCAAATATTTTGATGTCAAAATACAAGAGTACAAGGCTAAAACTCTTGCAAATCAAGTGGTGAGTACTTCAAAAGGAAAACCCAAACAGACTTTTTCTCCAATTCAAACATCTGTTACCAAAAATTTAGAAACATCTGTTTCCAGGGATGTTCAAGTAACAGATGCTCCACCCACCAACAAGTATCCAAGGGGATATGGACAACCACCTTGTCATAATCTGTCACATGTTTATGAAGAACCCAAAAGGCCTTCTAAACCAAGAGTGAACAGAAATCCCTATGGATACTATCATCTGTCAGGAAGTGATCAAACATGTGTTGCACCAAGTGTTGACATCCAAGCACTGGCAAATGGTCAGCAACAGTTGTTGAACTTGATTCAAAAACTAGTTCAAACCACTGATCACCTTCCTAAGCTTGAGGATGAAAAGTTTGTGGACCCATCCAAAGCCAACTTGGCTTTGGACACTCACCAAAACTGATCCATTACTGATATGCAGGGAGCTTCTGCTTGCTTAGATAGCCTTTGGTATGTAGATAGTGGAGGCTCCAGGCACATGATAGGATGTAGAGCCCTTCTTCTGGACTTCTTTGCTCATGGAGGGGGTGACATATCCTTTGGAAATGATTCAAAAGGTAAGGTGTTGGGTTCAGGGACTGTTCAGGCTGGGAAACTCAAGTTTGAAAATATCAATCTTATTGATAATCTTAAATTTAATCTTCTTAGTGTATCACAAATGAGTGACAAAGGTTATGGCTCATTCTTCACTAAGAAAACATGTAAGATTATTGGGCCAGAAGTGGTGAAAAAGATTGATACTATCATTTCTGAGAGCAAAGCACAACTTCTTGCTCATAGGAGTGGCAATGTGTATGTGGTTGATATGTTGAAGGACAATCCCATGGCAAATGTCTGTCTGTTTTCTACTTCCTCCACAAAAGAGACAGAATTGTGGCATAGGAGACTGGGTCACACCAACCTTCAAACTATCAACTCACTATCCAAACAAAGCCTTGTCAGAGGTTTACCATCAAAAAAGTTCAAATGTGATGAGCATTGTGTTTCCTGCTTAAAAGGAAAACAACATAAAAGCTCTTACAAATCCATTGATGAGTCCAAAACATGTCAATGTCTACAATTGTTGCACATGGACTTGTTTGGCCCAGTTAAAATCATGAGTCTAAGAAGAAAGAGATTTTGTCTTGTCATAGTTGATGATTTTTCTAGGTTTACATGGATTTACTTTTTACACTCCAAGGATGAGACTGCAGGTATCTTGAAGGACTTTGTCACCAAAGTTGAAAAACAATATGACTTGCCAGTAAAAGTCTTTAGGAGTGACAATGGAACAGAGTTTAAAAATAAGGAGTTGGATGATTTCTGTGTGTCAAAAGGGATTGTGAGGCAGTACAACATCCCAAGAACACCAGAGCAAAATGGGGTGGTTGAGAAGAAAAATAGAACTCTCATTGAAGCTGCAAGAACCATGCTAGCAGATTCTGGTTTGCCACTGTCCTTCTGGGCAGAAGCTGTAAACACTGCTTTCTATGTTCAAAACAGAGTTTTAATCAACCCAAGACATCTAAAGACTGCTTATGAAATTTTGTTCAAAATCAAACCACTAATCTCATTTTTCAAAATCCTTGGCTGCCCATGTTTCATTTTAAATCTTAAAGATTCCATCTCAAAATTTGCAGCCAAAGTAGATTGTGGATATTTTCTGGGATACTCTTCTACTGCCAAGGCCTACAAAGTGTTTAACACAAGGACCAAGACAATAGAAGAGACTCTGAATGTAAAGTTCAATGAACTTTCATCCCTAAAAATCCCAGCAAATCCTGCTGAGTTGTTTGATTTAGATAAATTTAAATTTGAAGATATTACTATCAAAACTAACAGTGCAGGTATTTCACAATCT
Source organism: Ambrosia trifida (assembly GCA_028751855.1). Taxonomy (NCBI): domain Eukaryota; kingdom Viridiplantae; phylum Streptophyta; class Magnoliopsida; order Asterales; family Asteraceae; genus Ambrosia; species Ambrosia trifida. Next base: position 53,061,023 of record CM054129.1, on the reverse strand, counting down.
CTCCACAACAAGACTACAGAGCAAATGTTGTGATTCCAAGTCACTATAAAGTCTATTCTGTATCAGGGGAAGCAGCTGTTCAAAACACATGTCAAAACTCTGTCACAGCCGAGTCAGCCACTCTTGGCTAGTCTTACCCTCAAACCACTGCTTCACCACTTACATCCACTGCTCAATCATCTGTTGACAAAAGTCAAACAACTGTTGACAAAAGTCAGTCCAGTTTCACACCACTTAGACCGATTCCCCACCTCCATTTCAAACATCTGTTGGTACTACAGAAGTGCAAACAAATGTTACATCAACAGAGTCACCAAACCTCTGTCCTTCACCTCAAAATGGCATCATACCATATCAGGGAGATCTAATCTACCTAAGAGCTCATCCACCAGATCAAATCATTGGCAACATCAGAGAGGGTGTGCTCACAAGAAGCCAATCCTCAAATATCTGTCCTTTTGCAGGTTTTCTATCTCTCACACAACCTGTCAAGTACCAAGAGGCACTAAAAGACAACAGTTGGGTAGAAGCCATGCAGGAAGAGCTCCTTCAGTTTGAAAGACAACAAGTATGGGAACTTGCACCACTGCCTAAGGATGTTTGTCCAATTGGCACAAAGTGGGTCTTCAAAAACAAAACTGATGAAAGGGGTATAGTTGTCAAGAATAAAGCCAGGATTATAGTTCAAGGCTTGACAAGAAGAGGGGATAGACTATGATGAAACCTTTGCTCCTGTATCTAGGCTAGAAGCTATCAGACTCTTCCTAGCCTTTGCTATTAACCACAACATCAAGATGTATCAGATGGACATCAAATGTGCATTCCTATATGGCAAAATTCAGGAGGAAGTCTATGTATGTCAACCACCTGGTTTTGAAGACACATTCCATCCTGATTATGTATACAAGCTGAACAAAGCTTTGTATGGATTAAAACAAGTACCTAGGGCCTGGTATGAAACTCTTTCCACCTTTCTCTTATCCATTGGTTTCACAAGAGGTAAAATTGATAAAACCTTATTTTTAAAATGGAGAGGGAGAGACTTAATGATTGTTCAAATATATGTGGATGACATCATTTTTGGATCCACATGTAACAAAATGTGTGAATAGTTTAGGGAACTCATGACAGCAGAATTTGAAATGAGTCCTATGGGTGAACTTCAGTGCTTCCTTGGTGTCCAAGTGAAGCAGCTGCAAAATGGCACATTCATTCATCAAAACAAATAAGTGAAAAATTTGTTAATTAGATTTGAGATGAATGATTTTAAGCCATGTAGTACACCCATGAGCACAGTCAAGCTACTCACTATTGATGATAAGGATGAACTGATTGACCAGACACACTACAGATGCATGATTGGGTCTTTATTGTACTTAACTACATCTAGGCCAAACATTATGTTTGCCACTTGTGTTTGTGCAAAATTCCAAGCTTCACCCAGAAAGTCAAACCTTATTGCTGTGAAAAGGATATTCAGATACCTAAAAGGTGCTCCCACACTTGGTATCTGGTATCCTGCTAATGGAAACATTGAGCTTTCAGGTTTTTCAGATAGTGATTTTGCTGGCTGCCACACCACAAGGAAGTCTACATCAGGAGGGTGCCAGTTTCTAGGGAATGCCTTAGTCTCATGGCAAAGCAAAAAGCAAGCAGCTGTTTCAACTTCAACAGGTGAGGCTGAATACATTGCTGCTGCAAGCTGTACAACCCAACTCATGTGGCTTCAAAATCAACTGTTGGATTTTGGGATAACTGCACTAAGGACTCCACTCATGTTGGACAGTCAAGCTACTGAAAATATCATCAAAAATCCCGTATCTCATTCAACCATAAAGCACATAGACATCAGGCATCACTTTGTCAGATATAGATATGAAAAATGTTTGATTTCTCTGCACCATGTTCCAACAGAGGATCAGTTGGCAAATGTGTTAACAAAAGCTTTAGACACATCTACCTTCACAAATCTGATTTCTAGAATTGGTATGCTAAACATGGACTAAACAACAAAAATGTTTTAAATAAAAACATTAAAATGTTTCAGAAAATCAAAATTCATCTTTAAAAATAGCATTTTGGTTGAAAAATATGTTAAGGATAAAACAACCATTGTTTCATTCATTCTATCCACTGTTAGTTGAAAAATATGTTTCAAGCATTTGATCAGATAAAACAACCACTGTTTGGTTGAAAAATTTGTTTCAAACCTCTGATCAGATAAAACAACTGGTTCATTATATATATATATATATATATATATATATATATATATCTATCTATAATAAAAAAAAACCAAGTGTTGTTAGCATTAGCACTTTGGTAAGACAACAGCTGTTTGCATCAGACCTTTGGCAACAGCTGTATGTCACCAGATGTTTGCCACGTCTGCTCTCAAAAGCAGAGTTTTAGCCACATCAGCGGTTTCACCAGAGCCTATAAAAACCCTGTTTTACCACAACAGTTGTTACACTATCTCATTGTATTCAAAATACTGAAACCGCCTTCTTCAAACTCACACCCTTACTCTAATTCCTCTCATCCTCACACTCGAAATCCATTACAATGGATCTTCAAGCCAAAGCCACCCACAATTATCTCCCATATCTGGTCAAAACAGATGAAAACGTTCCATTCCATACCACCATTGACATCATCCTCAATTCCAAATACCTAAAAATCCTAACCGCTGATGCTCCCATTTATCTCGACAGCCTCCAAGAATTTTGGTTAAACGCTGAGTTCCTTCTTCAAGATAAAAAGCCTAAAACCATAATCTCAAAAATTGGAGAGACAAATTTCGCCATTACCCCCGAATTGATATCCACAACCTTCTCACTGAATGACCTATCAGGTAACGACTCTTTCCCTAAGGCTGAACTTCACACAGAGTTTCAGGAAAGAGGCTATGATGCACAAATGACTGGGTCAACTTTGTTCAAAACGTTTTTCCCACCAGTCATGAAATTTTTCTTTCATACCCTCCTTCTCTGTGTCTCTGCTAAGTCCACTTCCTTTAATGAAATCCCATTGAGGATTCAGTACTTGGGATATGCTATGTTGTCAGACTCAGACTTCAATGTATCCCAGGGCTTGTTTATGGACATAGTATCAAATATGAAGGTCATAAAGTCTGGGTCTAATAATGCTTTTCTGATTTACCCAAGAATTTTAAGTGTAATCCTTCAAAAGGTTTTACCAGAAAAAGATCATAAAAAGGATAAGTCTTTTCAAATGAAGAGTCTAACTGATGAAACATTCACAAGAATGTTGGGTTCAACCACCCAAGAAAAAGTGTTAAAAGTTTCAAAAGTTTCCAAAACATAAACAAAGAGGACTAAGATAACAACTGTTGTCCAAACCTCTGTTATTGAGCCCACTGCTCCTGGTGATCATGGCACTACATCCAGTGCTGTGAAACCCACACCAGCCACCTCCAAAAGAAAACGTCCATCCACAAAAACCACAACTAAACCCAAAAAGGGAACTATGGAAGATGAGATACCAGAGGAAAACGGCAACATAAAAGCAACAAGAAACCATTGTTGTTACTTCCTCACAACAGATGGATATATCTCAACCTGAGCAAACTCCTCATGAATCCTGACAAAAGGATCATGTTGTAAGCCAAAGGGACTCCCATCATGATACATATGAGTCACTTGACCATATAATCATCAGCCCTTCTCCCATGGTTACTTCTCTTTTCACTCCTCAACCCTCACCATCACATGTCCTTCCAACTATGTAACCACTGTTTGAGGTTATTGATAAAACTCAGGACAATCCCAGTTCCTCTCCTTCACCCATCAATGAGAGAATACTTCAACAAGTGACTGGGCCTGAGGAAAATCAATCAGCTATCCCACAAGCAGAGGAGGTTACACCCCTAGAGTTGAATGAAACTCCAGGTGAGTTTTCAAGTGAAGCAGCCACTACTGATGTAGAGACCATTGTCTCACAACAGGACAGTGGTTACATAGCTAAGACTTCCTTGAAGGCAACAACTGATGAGGCCACTATAGTGTCCCCAAAATCAGTTGGAAGTCCCCAGAACCAAGACAAAGGGGTATCTGGTTCTCATCCTTTGGACTCACCTCCTAGGACTGCACCAGATACAACTACCACTGGTAGGAACCCAGATGATCCTATTAACTTAGGTGATGGGTTAAAATACCAAGAATTGCAGCCAGAGTACAATCCATAGAAACCTCTGAAACTGATATCAAATCAGATATCAAGACAATATTGGGATCCTTGGCTACTCTAACCAAGAGTCAACCATCCACAGAAGATATTGCTAGTGAGCTATGGAAATCTGTTTCCCCCATCATCATAGCTCATAGAAAACTAGCAGATCAGACACATGAAACATACATGGCTCAAATCAGAACTATAGTGGATGCTAGGTACAAAGATACCCAAGCTGACATTAAAGCCATTAAAGACCATCTGCTGAAGACCACTGTCTCTGCCCCTACCACAATTCTCAGAGATGAAGATGATGATGAATTCATTGCTGATGATGCCAAAAACGGGGAGAGTGGTAGGGATAGATTGCTAAAGCTAGATCCCGTTGGTTGTCCACCCTCACAAAAGGGAAAATCAAAAGCTGCCAACAAACCAGGGTCTACCCAAACAGCACCACAACAACAACAACCAAATGTTCAAACCTCAGCTGATACTGAAACTGTCAAAACTAGCAAAGCAAAGGAAGTTGATACTTCAGCTAATGACAATGCTGCTGAAGAGAAGCAAAAGAAGGCTGATACTTTGGAAGTCAAGGCAGAGTTTTTGGTGCAAAGAAAGAAAGAGCAACAGCAAGAAGTTGAGGATGTGGGTTCCTCTAAAAGGAAGAAAATGCCTGCCAAACTTGTCAGACAACTACCATCCAAACTTGCTGCTAAAACCACTGCTGCCAAAACCACTGCTGCCACCAATACCACTGATACCACCACAACATCTGATCCTACCACTACAACCACCAAACCAACCACTAAACCCACTACCACAACCACCAATACACCACCTATAACCACTTTACCACCTAAATCCCAAACATCTGCTGGTTCTACAAAAGTGCCAACAGATGTTAACACAACCACTGCTGCAACACCACCATCACCAAAAATCTTGTACAAAAGGAAGAGAAAATCTACCTTTGTGGTACAGGATGAAAATATACAAACATCACCACCTCCTACTTCAACCACCACACCTACACCCATACCTGCCATTTCACTTTCATCATTCTCACCACACACTTCACAATTCACATCTCATAGACCACCACCAACTATCACACCATTGGTTGTTCAGTATCCTCTTGAGCTTGATCTACTCAAGGGGGAAATTCAATCCTTCTATAATACTGAACATCCATCTGAAAGATCTTTCTCATCTCTACCAAATTTTCCTGTTCCCTTGAACTTAGACACATATCTTAAATACAAAACTGAACAAGCAGATTCCATCATCAAAGAGATATGTAAAGGGAAAGATGACAGGACTGCTCAGGGCATCCATTCAGTAGAACTTAGCAAATTGAGAAGGATTGAAGATTTAGCTAAGACCCTGAGCAACTCCATGTCTACCATGCCTCTCAGCAGTGACATGGAAATGGTGGTTAGGGAATCACTTCTTGAACAAATCTTGGCAAGCATGCCCTACAAAGCAAACAGGAAACAGTTTGCAGGCTGGACCACTCATGCTCTCAGAGAAGAACTCATAAGAATTGAGGACATGACCAAGAATCCCCCAATTAAGGTCTCTGCCCCAGATTTTAGTAAAGGCAGAGATCCAGTCAGAGCCTTAAAGTTCAAGAGAATGAGACAAGAGATTGTGGGTGCAAAGTTTGGGGAGATGAAGTCTGTTGCAAGATGGTCAGAGCTAAGGCTGGTTGAAACTTACAAGAAGTTGGAAGAAAACAGGAAGAAAGACCCTACATTGCCCAGAAAACCTGTCTACTCTGATGAACCAATGATGAAGAGACCTCAACAGGCTTTTACATTAGACAGCGTACTTGACACTTCTGATCTATCTGCTGCTGCAAGAAGACAGTTCAAAAAGAAGAAAGAAATGTCTGAAGAAGATCAGAAGAAGTTTGCTGATACTTTTATAAAGGAGGGCCTCTACAATCAAATACACTATTTCTCTGATCCCACTACTGAAGAACTCAGAAGACTTATTGGGAGACCTCCATCACCAAACTCATCCAGAATAAAAATGCATCTCAGCAAATCCTCTGATTCAAAAATTCTAAAATGGAAGGTCAGCAAAGACACCCATGAATTGACTCTGATCAGATCAGATGGAGATGCTCAAAAGTTAAGTATGGATGATGCATATGGCCTGTGTGCAGATGACCTCCATACACTGCTGAACCTTGAGCTTGAAAGAGATGTAGAAGACCTCTAGTCATTGAACTTTGAGTTACAATTCAAAGGTCAAATCAGAGAAAGTCTGATGAGGAAATAAAGATCAATAATAAAGCTTAGTTTAGGCATCATCTGTTCTAGGGGAGATTGTTGGGTCTGCTGACCTGGAGAAGAACAGATGATTGGAAAGCCAAAACATACTACTTAATTGATCCTTAGCAATAAATAGCATTTACAAGATACTTCTCCCAAAAGACTGTTGACCCTAACATCTACTGTACCCAAACAACTGCTGTTGTAAAGGACTGTTGGATAACAACTGCTGACTAAAGGTCTGATGAAGAACAACTGCTGATCAAAGTGCTGAAGACTAAAGGTCTGTTGGAGCCAACAGCACTTAGGCTCCAACAGATGATACAAGACCATTAGAGTTTTCTCAAAAGCAGTTTACCTTTCAGAGTTTTACAATGTAATAGTAGTTTGTATACAACAGATGTTTTATGTTTGTTATTCTATTAGAGGTCGCTGTCTTAGGTGACGTCAGCTTAGATCATCAGTGGTTTTGATTTGTCTATAAATAGAACAGTGCTTGTACTGTTCTATTCATCACTCGAAACATTATCTCTGACAAACAATCACAGAGTGATCAGGCTGAGGGGGAGTACTTGTACTATTGATTGTAATCATTAGATTTATGAAAGCTTTCGATTGAAAAACATTTACTCTCTTGTTTTGATTAATAGTTTATTATTCCGCTGCACTTTCCATTTATAATTCACTTCGTTCATCACATCTTTAGTTAAACAATCAAAAAAATCAAACTCAGATCCTAACAAACCTAAAACACGGGCCTTTCTTTAACATATAACCGGCTCCCAATCAAGTCTAGATTTCTTGTGATACTCGGCTATTAACTAATGTAGTCTAGTCCCTTGATGTTGATCTTAGAAGCACTATGCACATACTCACTTATAATCGGCTAGCTATGATCACATTGTTGAGAAACATCATTTGATCCATATCCATCGGTCATAAGGGATCAAGAGGTGTTTTGATCTAAACATCACATGAGATTTCCATAAAGAAAGCCGATTTTTATAACAAAAGGTTATTTTGATACAAGAGTTCATAAACAAAGTCTTATAACTGACTTTATTCACCAATTCGCCTTGTAATGGGTTAAAGATGCTTGATAGGCTTCAATCACCAATTTTGAACCTCCAAGTGATCAAATTTTGAAGATATGATATGTGTTATAATAGGCCATTACACACTAACACATGTTAGTTCAACAAAAACACATGTTAACACTAGATTGATCATATTAAAGGCTAGCGCATGTTAAAAACACTTGTTTTTATAAGTAAAATAACCTTACGTGGTAGATTAGAGACAATATGTGGCCCATGACTCTACATGGGGCACATATGGGTCCACTTCATAACCTACTATAAGCCTCCCGTACATAAACATGATCCACATCGAATGACACGATTCACAATAACGGGTGATCCACTTGTATGATAAACGAGAACACACAACTTACTATGTCCTTAATAATCATAGGGAAATTACTGTCTGGACGATAGTTTCTTCATATTTCGGCTTCACTAGACCACATACGTGTTTATCAGGTGAGTTTTGACAGCCCCATTTTACTATTTTCACGTTTTCAGGGGAAAAATTGCAACAATTGGAACATTATCATTTGGTGTGTATATTCTATCTTGACTTCCATGTGGAACATGAGACAATTGGTTCATGAGATCTCAATTGTTCTCGTCCTCACATATATATCTATTGGGTTGACACCCCCACTATTGGTTAGTCGCTCTAACCGGATACATACAAGAGAGTGTTAATATTCTACTATACATACATTGTCTTTAGTGTACAATGCACGAGGCACAATAGTCAAGAGGTTTGGTTACGGGACTCATGGTTTGCACAGATCATTCGCTTAGCTAGCTTATGATTGGTCATACATGAATTACACGAACATTTTACTTGTTACATACAAACCTGTGAACTCACCAACATTATGTTGACAAATCTTATATGCATGTTTTCGGGTAACTAATGGAGAGCATCGGGGGTTTGAGAGAGGGGTCCAAGCATGAACCAGATGGTACCACTATGGATTGAGTTTTGTCAATCCCGTAATGTTGTAATTTCAGTTTCATGAATTTTAGACAAGTTACTTGCTTTCAGACAATGTTACTATGGTTTAAATAAGTTTTATGACAATGTCCATCCGTTGATGGTACTTTTTTATAAATTTGTGTTTATTGCTTGTACCTTGTGCTTGAAAACCTTTCGAGATCGTATCCCCGTGTTTCTGCCTTGGCGGGGTGTGACAGATTGGTATAAGAGCATAAGGTTATAGTGAATTGAAATTCTTTTGAGCCAACTATAACCCAAAACTATTTTTGAAATGTTTTCACAAAGTACCAGACTGTCTCGCCTTGCACCTCTCAAATCTCAAGCTGTTCCACGATGATGCACGGGTATGGTAGTTTATTTTTCTTACATACATGTTTATTTACATATATATGTATGCGCATGAAAGGATCATGGCCATTACTGTTGACCTCACAAATTATGTCCGACTCTAAGCCTGATTACTTGGTAGATGACACACCTGAGGAGGATCTCCCACTCACCCAGCCTGTCCCTGTCCCTTAAGCGGCTCCTGACTTCCCTCATCACGGAGGAGGTTGGATCTCGGACTCTGAGATGGACATAGACCCGGCACCCCTGGTTAGTCGTACCTCAGTGATGACACCGATGATGACGTCCCACTTGCTGACCCGTACGTCCACCATCCAGTGATTCCTTCCACTACCACTACTGCTTCGAGCCTGGCCCCATCTTTTTGCATCCACTATACGGGTAGTACCCTCCAGCGGTACACTCCCCGTAAGAGGGTGCGACAGACTGTGGCCATATCTCTCCCTGCTCGTACTCTGGTTGTTACCCTGCCCGCTGACCTGTCCCTACCGGCGAGCCTGTTTTTCCCACTGTTACCATACCGTAGTCCCGTACCATGGTGGCACCCGTACCGGTGTTCGAGCCATCACCGAGACTGAGGCGGCGCTCACAGGCCCACAAACGGCCTTACCTTCCTAGTCTCACCGGTAACCTTATTGAGACTCGTATCCAAATTACTACTCCTACATATTTTCTGAAAATATTATTTGATCTATGGACGATCTTATTTTCTGACCAAATGACTCAATTTTCGCTAGGTAAGGTATTGATATACAATTTTCAAAAAGTGAACAATGTTTTATTGTGGCCATGGCTCTACCAAATGATACCTTACCTTCCCAGAAAAGACATATATGTCCAGTTCACAATACCTTCCCAGAAAATTGAGTTTCTAGAACGTGTTTGTTTATCCAAGGCTACTGAAAAAGAATCTATCATGTGGCACATAAGGATGGGGCATATTCACCTAAGAAAGATTAATCATTTGGTGAAGAACGGGCTTGTAGAGGGAGTTAATGTGAAGCATTTCCATTTAAACGACAAATGTGCGAGTTGCAAAAAGGGGAAACAACACAAACAGTCCGACAAACCCAAGAAAGTATGCTTGTGGCCTAGTGAAGCCGAATTACGTAGCTACTAGTGTCCGGACAGTACTTGCCCTATGATTTGTTAAAGCATTGTAAATCACAAGTTTTGTCATACAATTTGTCTACCTGACACTTGTGGACTTGGTTATTGAGTTATATGAACCTTGGTTTCGTACTTGTGATAGAGTTAGGCATCTTAACATGTGTTTAGGGCATTAATACACCTAAGTTGAGATTAACACATGTTCTAGTCTTGTTGACACATGTTATTAGATGGTAGCCGATTGTAAAGCTCCTCATGGGGCTTCAAGCCGATTGTAACATGGATTGAGCTTGTATGTTTGGGTTTAATAATGCCTTGTGAAGTATTATTGGCGAGCTCTTGTGTGAAAACGGGTTAGATTAACACCACATTAGCCTTTAACCTTAAGCTTGAATTAAGTGTGTGTTTTATTACAAACCAATTCTATACATGGTGCTACATGTGATCATTGTGATATAAAAACATAGTTTTCGGCCTCCCAAAGATGTAACAAGGCCGATTAATGTAGTGTTAAATCAATATGTTCACTAGTGAGCAAGATTCAAGCAAAAGCTATGGCAATGCGTGTGTGTTTATGTGTTTAAATCAATCTAAGGCCGATTAGAGTGGGGTAGACTAGGCTAGATCATAGTTTAAGGGTATGGAAACCTTACCTAGAAGTTATCAAAGGTTGGATAGTCTCCAAGACTCCTCCAAGAGCTTGTAAAGCTTCGGCTCCAAAGGAATGTTAACCGAAAGTTTGAGAGATAGAATGAAGTGTTTGGTGTGACATTTGAGAGTGGAATGAGGCCTCTTTATATAGGGGTCGATACATGTGGTGACAAGAACAATCTTGGCAAAGTGAAACATCTTGGATGAGGTTCATGATGGACATTCTTAGCATTACTTGATGAAAGAAAGCCTCCTTGGCCGATTAGTGATGGATTTAGCTAGGAAAGGCAAGCTATAATCTCTTGGTTTACTCCACTTTTTGTCATGATCCTTATTTGGTGTAATTAATATCATGCTAGGTGATTACATCATGCTCTAGCCTTGGATAATGTTTCGGTCGATGCAAGCTTGAAGGAAAGGGACTAGTCTTTCAAGTAGGTAGTTTTTTTTCTTGTTATGTGATGATGATAGTTCCTTGTCTTCCTTTAATCCGATTGGTAGTGGGTATTTTAGGAAGGTTCCAAGTGTAAAAATGGGGCTCCTCTTAGTTGTCTTTTACCCAAAACATAAAACCTTATGACAACCATGTGTGATAGGGACTTATCTTGTAAACAATGAATGTGATGTTTTCATGCGGACGATTACTAGGAAAAGGAAAGGTGTGGGAGTTTGTCTTAATTCACAAATGGAAGCAAGTGCCTTGTAGTGATTGGTGCTTCATGTTTGTAGCTAGATAAGGCAAGATTATGGGATAGGGACATGACATTGAGTCCTTTTGGTGAGCTTTTGGCCGAGACGTAGACAAAGAAGATTAAGAGGTTAGTTCTAGGGTATGCATAGGTGTGTAAGAGGTCTTTGTCTTGCTAGTGTTTTTGTCTCTTCTCTTCGTTGTTTTCCATGCGTATATATATATATATATATATATATATATATGGATCAATCGACTTCTAGAAGGCGTTCTAACAAAGATATAGTTTTCTTGGGCATAGCTAGATAGTATAAGTCGGTTTAGTTGTTAGTAGTTTTAGTAAAAACTAGCTAAATTCTTGTCAAAGTCTAGTGTATGTATCGTGTATATATATATATATATGAGTACATATAGGGGTATAAGAGATCGATTTATATGTATATACATAGAGTTATATTTGCTGGTTTTTATAGGTTTAATCATATGTTTGCCAAGCGATGATATGTGGGGTTTTGATGACGACATTAACATGTATTTTGTTTCATAGGTATCATATGTTCATTAGATGATAGCCCATAGGTAAATATACATCTCATGTGTGCTCGTGTGACTTATTTAGCTAACCTTAGCTAAGTAGAATGCAAGGAATCTAAGTGCAAGTAACTAGAGTCTAGTTAAAGTGAGAACCTGAAATTGGGGGGTATCACATCATCCCGAAGTTGAAAAGAATTTCGTCCCGAAATTCAGTAAGTAACCAGTAAAGTTGGCTTCAAGTGAATGTCAAGTGAGAGAAAATTCCGAAAAAATTTCTGGGTGTCATAGTTTCTCATTCGAGTTCATTTTAGGGGTCGAACCATCTATTTCTAGTTCATTCGAACCCTCGATCGCTTGAAGAAGGTCGAACCAGATTCTGATTTTCAAGATTTTCTAAGTGTTGACATTCCGAACATCGTGGACAACATTTGGGGATTTCCAATGACACTTAGACATGCAACATCACAACCACAACAAGCACCTTTTAATCCTTGGACAGTTGCAGCACAGATGATAAATTACCTTGCCACATCAAGTTCAACACAACCGACTGTTACTCATCCTCCACAACAAATGCCAGACTATTGGGGAGTTTCAGTAGTAGCGGTAGCTCAAAATCAGACTTAAAATGCGATTACTACTTTGATTAATGACTTATCATCAGGTAGTGGTAATCGTCCACCGAAGTTATTGGATATGTCCGAGTATTATATATGGCAAAGGAAGTTTAAGATACATCTTGAAGGCATGGGATTGGAAGGTGGAGAGGCATCGCAGATGATTATGAAGGGTTATAGTCGACCGATGGTTGAGAACACTAATGTACCAATTGCTCTTTAAGACTTGAAAAACGATGAGCAGAAGAAGTTTGTAGTAGAGAAAAAGGTGGTTTCTTAGTTGTCTCAGGACTTAACTACAGATTTGCTACATCAGTTTGGATCTTGTACAACTTCAAAGCAATTATGGGATGTTTTAAAGAGTCGACATGATGGTAATGATAAGACTAGGATAATTCGCATGGAAGAGCTTAGAAAGGAGTTTGAAAATTTTAGTTACATTGGGAATGAAACATTGTAGGAGCTTATTCCAAGATTCTGTCATTTGTTGTCAGAATTATCGAATTATGAGATTACTATTCCCATGATAGAAATTGTGGACAAGTTTGCTGATTCGTTGCCTCCGTATTGGGGACAGCATGTTGAGGTACTGAAGTAAAAAGATGCTTATCAGTACTGGACTATCAGTGAGTTCATATAGAAGTTGGAGAACAGAGAGATGGAAGAAATGAAGAAAGCTAAAAGAGCACAGTTTCCACAGAATCCAGAGTTGTATCATGCTACATCATCTACTTCTATTTCTAATCCATCTGTAGGAGCAAGTGTTGCACCTCAAACCGCTTTTGTATCAAATGTTGAGCCATATATGGGTGCAGCCTATTACCTCCCAACACCAACTTCTTATACACTAAATCAACCTCATATGTCAGCCGCTTGTTGCACATCATCTGCAAGTATTCCACAACAACAACAATCATATGTTGCACCGATGATGAATCAAGTTTCCTCAAGACAAAGTCCAATCGTGTTTGAAACTTCCAACATAAAGAATGTGACTATAGAAGTGGCACAACAACATGTTGCTTTATACTCAACAATGGTCGCTTCATACGATGGATTGGTGGCAAGTCCAAATAGGCAACAACAATCTGACTAATGAGGATTATGCCAAAATTGACAGGGAAGAAATGGAACTGATTGATATACAATGGGCGTTTGCAAGTGTCATGAGGAGAGCTAAAGAATTCATTGAGAAGACGGGCAGAACAGATCTTGCTACTTCACCAAACACTACCTATGGTTTCAACAAAGCCAAGATTACATGTTTCAATTGTGGAACAAGAGGACACTTTGCTCGTGAATGCACCCAACCAAAACAACAAGGTAACCGAAATCCTTTCAATTCTAACTATCAAAACCGTCAAGGCCAAGATCAAGTTACCTTCCAAAGTCAAAACAACAACAACTATCATCACCAAAACAATTACCAAAACCGACAAAACACCTCCCAAAATACAACTCAAACAACACCTAATCCAACCAGAACCATTGTTCCTATCACTACACCAAACACTCAACCTCAGAATGAGCATCAGGCTTTGGTGATACAGAAGGATGAAGGTTTTGACTGGAATACCATGCTACTTGGTGTTGATGAGACTACTGTGGGAATGTGGCATGTTTTTCACAAGAAATGGATAGAGAGGAGTCAGTGATAGTTGATGTTGAAGAAAAGAAGGTTTCTGAGAAGGTAGTTATCGAAGAAATTATTGAGGAGGAGGTTTCAAAAATTATTGCTGAAAAGGTTGAGGAACCGGTGACTGAAATAGTTTTAGGGACGATTATCGATTCTGTTGTTGATGTCTCTGATGATCGGGAGTCTGTCTACTTGGATTCGGAAAGTGAATCTGACTCGGAAGCTAGTGTTAACTCTCTTGATGATGACATTGATCAACTGCTAGTAGAAGCAAACTTTCTAATGACGAGGAAGTCGTGCATGGTGGATGATGCTTTCACGAAGATTGATTATTCTAAGTTCTTTGTTGGAAAAGAAGGTCATTTTTCTCTAATGGCCATGACATATCCTCCGAAACCGGTAAGTCCTAAATATACTTCTAATGAAAAATATTGTGGTACTTGTGATAGATTAAATGATGAGGTTAAGCGAGTTCTAAAATCGTCATTCAGTCGTATCGTAAGGATGAACATGGTTTCAACAAAACACTTGAGGGTTATAAAAATGATGTTTCTGAATTAACTAAAACTCTTTCATTAAAACAAATGGCTATTAATAATTACATTAATGAAATTGAGGAAACTAAATTGGAAATGGCTAAAATCAAGTGTTTAGCTGAAAAGATCAACAAGAAGTAAGAGAGTTATAAGAATGTGGCGTATGTGTTGGACCACATTATTGAAGAACCATCTCAATCCGGTAGTGCAAACTACAAATCTGTTCCTTCCCCAGTGTTATTTGAAAATCATAATCTTAATTCAGTGACACCGGAGATTTCAGTTAGATCGGATTCCTCATCGGAAAATGAATCAAACACTTCAAGTGTTGGTGATCCAAATTCTGATGTGAGACCGATTCTCGGGTTGAATAATGAGGGAGTGGTTGTAGTAACTGATGATTTAGATACTGAGAGTGAGGAACCTAAGAAGAATAATGATATTCGATTGGAAAATCACATTCGAACGAATGAGATTCTATCACCTTCTTAGGTTCCACATTCTTAAAAGATTGAAAACAAAAAGAATCAATTAGTTAAACAAGTTGAAAAGAATGAGTCAAGTGACAAACCCGTAAAGGTATTTTATCGGATGGAAGGATTCGATAAGATAATTCCGGATGATGAGTATCCCATACAGTTTGCTAACTATTCTAAAATCGAGAAAATTTGGCAAGAGAGTACCATTTGGTTTCCAAAACATGAACGAACCAATGATATTCCACCTGAACTAATCAAGCGACTGTATGGTAATGACTCTAAACAACCCAAAGTTCATGTCACTGAATTTGTGAAACCGAAAGATAAGATTAACGGATTTTATGTACCGGCTTACTCATTGGAGCCCGCTCCAGAGAGTTTAAGGCGAGAGTGTGTTGATGATCAACACCCGGTTAAATCATTCGCTAATTCTTTTGCTAAGAATTCATTTGAAGAGTATCGTGCGTATTACAAAAGTGGGGAGAGAGGGCATTTACTTGCTCACTGTCATATGTGCGACACAAAAGGCACGAAGTTGAGAGCAGACAAAATCAGAGGAATTCAGTTGATAGTTTTTCTCATAGATAGTCTATCCCACAAAGACAGTTTTACCCTCAAAGACAACAATATTATAATCAAAATTGCTTTTATCCAAAGAGGGAAAACCATCCAATTATCTATGACAATAGAAAACAAATTGCCTTGGAGAAGAAACTAAAGAAACCAATGGTGAACTAGACTAATGATAAACAAAAGGTTTACCCAAAACCTGCTGTTAAATCATCAGCTAGACCTGTATCTGTTAAATCACATAAGGTAGCCAAGAAAGTTTCGTTTAAGGACGATACAAAGAAACCTGTTGAGGTTAATCAACCTCAAATTAGGAGTCTTAAACGTTCGGAACAGACTTGGACACCAAAGGGTTCTCCAGATGCTTCTACGTCATCGCTAAAGATGAAATTAAGAATGAGAAAGTTTTGAATGACTAGAAAAAGGTTGATTCAAAATTGAAAGTTTGTGATAAGGAATCTTTGAATGTTAGCACTCAAAGACCCAAGACCAAACAAATGTGGGTCCCTCGTAAAAACTAATTGTGTTTTGATTGGTGCAGGGAGCTCCGGCTGGCCCTGTTAGCAGCCTCTGGATTAAACGATTACAGCTCAGTTTCAGATGGAGATTGGAGATGAAACAAAAATAGATGAAAACAATGTCAACACAGATTCGTATTACATCAGAAACCGTTACGGACACTATCATCAGTAGGATAAACATCTATCTCGGGGATGGGGGAGGTCGGGCATGACCTCCCCCTTGAGAGCATTCTAAGCACAAACTCACAATCTTAATGAAACACAAAACATGAGATTGCTATTTATAGGCCCAGTTGGTTCGACCCTTGCAGGGTGCGAACCAACTGGTTCGACCCTTGCAGGGTGCGAACCAACTGGTTCGACTATGTCAAAGCACGAACCAACACATTATGTGTTGGTTCGACCCTTCTAATCCTGGTTCGACCCTTCGATGGTACGAACCAACTAGGTCAACAGTAAACAAATACGTCAGATCCATAAAATGCCCTTATGGATCACCACAATCTCATGATATACAACACACGACTTAACCCTAGTCTATTCGACA
Source organism: Ambrosia trifida (assembly GCA_028751855.1). Classification (NCBI taxonomy): domain Eukaryota; kingdom Viridiplantae; phylum Streptophyta; class Magnoliopsida; order Asterales; family Asteraceae; genus Ambrosia; species Ambrosia trifida. The sequence continues at coordinate 53,044,246 of CM054129.1, read as the reverse complement.
TCAACGACCACATACAAAGTGCATCAACAATCTCCCCCTTGGACGTTGCTGGCGAATCCTGAAACCTCTTGCACATCATCAGTCAATATCACATGTCACCCCGTCAATACATGCAATATTTCATTGAGTAGAAATACAACATCTTTTGTGGACCGACCAAGTAATGCATTACGGACCCTCAGCATCAATATGCAGGAAGTCAGCTAGACCACGTATATCATTTGCGAACTCAACCGGCACGCTCACCTGAATTACAACTAGATCACCTAGTTACACCAATGTGAAGTCGACAATGTAATGCACTACAGTCTCGTAGCATCAATACCCAGGGATGTCATCTTGACCGGTACATCACGCGAAATCCAACTAGTCTAACATGTAGTCTAATAAGACCCCTGTAACACCCCAACCGATGGCGGAAACATCGAGGTATCACGTAGTGATGATTGTTCAATAGCTCATGGTACTAAAGTGTAAATTTGAATACATTGATTTGAATAATTTTACATTGAAAGGAAATTACAGTATACAATAGTTCTAAAGCGTCAAGTCTAACTAAAATACAATAAAGTCAAAGCTTAAATATAAATCCAAAAGCTAAAAAGAAGCGTCGCAAAATAACCTGAAACATGTACGAAAATAGTATATGTCAATACAAAAATGTATTGGTGAGCATACCCTGTTTGAATACATATAATAGAAAAGTGTTTCGCAATTCATGTGTTGTATACCGTTTGCAAATATGTAATAAGTAGTATCGGTCAAAACCAAACCTGAGAATAATGACTAACACATGACTAACAATCTGAATAATGAATTAACAAAACAATGACCAAGATCCTCTCAACAGAGTCTCAAGGGGGTATACCATAGTACTATTCATTGAAATGCTAGGCCGCCCAGCGGTTAATGATTAAGCATAATACACACCAAATCACATAAGGCAAACACACATGAGAATTGCATTAAGTATAAGAAATAAAACTTGATTAATAGGTACATGAATCATCCCAAAATAGTAAAACAGTAAGAAAAGGGAAAGATATACTCACCTTAATTGTGATGATGAACTCGCGAGAAATCAACAATAATCAATGAGTTATGCTTGAACCTTAGTAAATTAAGAATAATAATGATTCAGTGTATTATTTTATAGTTACCGGGTGTTCGTGGAAAATATATAACTTTTGATTTATTATAATTATTGTTATTATTATCATTAAAAAAATATTTGACCATAATCTGAAGTCTAAGTGGTGATATATACATATTAACACAATTATTATAATGTGTTCTCTAAAGTAATAATTCGTTAGCTTGATTTATAAGGATGTATATTACATATACTCTTATGTACTAGATTTCCTTATTGCTAAAATAAGTCTTAGGATTTGTGTATTGACTTATTTTATTTGAACCAATAGCACATCTTGTGAATTTAGATATGTGCATCTTTATAAAAAAACATCTAATATAAATGACAGTAATAATGGTAAAACAAATACTAGTATTTGACATTTAAGACAAGAGACATTAATATGCTATTATTATTGATATAGTTATTTACAAAATTCAATGCGTATTAATGTTAAAATAATTATTGATTGTAGTAAACAATAGGATGAATTAGTGATTGTAGTAAAATAATTAGTGATTGTAGTAAACAATACGATGAATAAGGTATACATGGCCAATATTTCCACTAACATTGGACTTGATATTCTATATGTTGATTAAAATAACAATAGCGTTCACTTAGGTTGGACTCGATGTATGAATGTGTATTAATTGGATGTAATTAGAGAATGAAACATAAGCATTACCTTGTATGAAAACGAAGTGTTCTATAAGGTGCGACTGTTGAAGTCGTCCAAACAAGCGACAATGACGGGCGTTGTTATTGGCAACGACGGTGTGATACCGTGTAGCACGAAGGAGACCAGGAACTATGCGGGTGTGTTGTGGTGTATAGATGTCGTCGTATTGCGGCGGACATCCGGAGGCAAACAGAGAGCATGAGTTCTAGAGAGGAGAAGCAGACTGTTAGAGGTGAGGGTCAAGTTCGAATTGAGCAACATGTTGTCCATTTATAGGATTAAGAAGTGGGTTCGGTTTCATGGTATTTTTCACTCTTCATTAAAGGGAAATCAATGCCATCATTTACTAATCACTTCATATGTTTCAAAATTAAAATTTGGAAATCATGGGTCATGACAAAATAAAACAGTTTGTCATCATTTACTATAATAAGGTTTCTAGAATTTTAACATTAGTTTTTAATTACCATGTATAATTATTCAAAACATAAATCACTTGCATGTTATGTTTCTTTTAGTATTAGGTATAACATCAACGTATTTCAAAATCACATTAATAAGGTTCAACAAGATTTAAAATACCATCCACATTTTTTATAAACGTTTAATTGCTTTTATGAAAGATTAAATCGTCAAAAATTCAAGATAATAGGTCGAAACTATTAGAGTATTTATTTTATTAGAGTTTAAAATTTATGGGTGTTACAATTTTACCCTAATATTACGTTAAAGCATGGTTTGTGCTATTTTAAAGTTTGTGGATTAATGTCACTTTAGGTCTCTAAATTTATTATTGAGAAAAATAAATTACGAATGTTACAACCCCTTCTAGAAGGATTCCCTACTAACGGGTCAGATATTCAACGTTACATGTAGGTACCACCACCCATTTACGTTTCCTACCTGCACTTACCCTTTGCATCACCCTTCACACCAACTGGAGAAATCTAACTGTCAGTACCCAATTAAAAATATCAAATGTGACTCTATGCAAAACATTCCACTCGGACACTGGTACTTCTATGAAAATCTTCATCTGTGCAGACTGTGATTGCATTAACACTTTCTTCTCTTTGAACAAATTCCCTCAAAACAAAAGGGAACTGGGTTGGTTGTTCATACTTGCGGAATAAGATCTATCTGTTTTGGCCCATAATAGTCATTTGAATCGGATCATCGTACCACAGTACTCTTGATTCAATTGACTACCCCACAATATCACGTTTCATCATCAGAACCGCCTAATAAGAAACTCATCTGTTACATCACTAAATCTGTAAATCAATATCTCAATCCAACATGCTTGAACTTTGTGTAAAGAAGTAAGCCAGAAATAAACTCGTATCCTAGATGAAGTATTCCAAGTGTTTAAGTTTGAAACCTTATAAAGAAGTTTATCCCGATCACTCGTATCCCATATCAAGATCTAGAGCATATCTTCTAGAAATATCACATAATACATCAGAACCAGTGATTAACAGGTGAACACTCGATACCAGATCAGTTTTGAATTCGAACATTTTAACTTCACTTGACAAATCTGGAATTTGGATCATAATCTTCCTGCAATACCATTTCTCTCAACAACATGTATGTCCACCATCAAAATTTTCTCCCAAAATCTTCAAAAATTGCCCCTCGAAACTTTTTACCCCTAAAAATTCCAACTTTCATTCTAACTGTCGAAGGGTCGAATGAATATCTTGATCTTCCATTCGAACCCTCATAAGGTCGAATGAATGTCAAGTAGCACGAACGAGTCCTATTAAAGCACAAATGAAACTGAAATTTCTCGTTCGACCTGTCCTGAGGTCAAATGAACATAACCAAACTGGTTCCACCTTTGTAATTACCACAAATGAATATGTAACTAATTCGTTCGACCTATAAAACACTCATTCGACCACTCGAAGGGTTGAATCAACTTCTCATTCGACCATTTGTAGAAAAACGTGCTCATCTTCTATATTTTCTGCAAATCAGTACATAAACACTCTAATAGTTCGAATTCGATGATGGATTTATACAGAAAGGTGCGGAAATGAAAACCTAACCTTCGAATGATCAAAAACATGGAAAAATCACATGATTTTATGTTCGATTAATGATCTAGGGTTTCTAGGGTTTCAACCTTTCAAAAAATCCAATTTTTAAGTCTGAAAACCATGAAAAACGAGTTGTGATTGATTGAAACAACTGTTAGATCGTTCAAATCAGTACCATGGCTCTGATACCACATGAGAATTCGGTTTTATAGTTTTTCTCATAGACAGTCTTTCCCACAAAAACAGTTTTACCCTTAGAGACAACAATTTTATAATCAAAATCGCTTTTAACCAAATATGGAAAACCATCAAATTTTCTATGACAATAGAAACCGAATCGCCTTGGAGAAGAAACTGAAGACACCAATGGTGAACTCGACTAATGATAGACAAAAGGTTTACCCAAAACCTGCTGTTAAATCATCAGTTGGACCTGTATGCGTTAAATCAGATAAGGTAGCCAAGAAAGTTTCATTTAAGGACGATACAAAGAAACCTGTTGAGGTTAAACAACCTCAAATTAGGATTCTTAAACGTTCGGAACAGACTTGGACACAAAGGGTTCTCCAGGTGCTTCTACGTCATCTGATAAGGATGAAATTAAAAATGAAAAAGTTTTGAATAACCAGGAAAAGGTTGATTAAAAATTTAAAGTTTGTAATAAGAAATCTTTGAATGTTAGCACTCAAAGACCCAAGACCAAACAGGCTTGGGTCCCTCGTAAAAACTAATTGTGTTTTGATTGGTGCAGGGAGCTCCGGCTGGCCCTGTTAGTAGTCTCTGGATTAAACGATTACAGCTCAGTTTCAGATGGAGATTTGAGATGAAACAAAAATAGATGAAAACAATGTCAACACAGATTCGTATTACATCAGAAACCGTTACGGACACTATCATCAGTAGGATAAACATCTATCTCGGGGACGGGGGAGGTCGGGCATGACCTCCCCCTTGAGAGCATTCTAAGCACAAACTCACAATCTTAATGAAACACAAAACATGAGATTGCTATTTATAGGCCCAGTTGGTTTGACCCTTGCAGGGTGCGAACCAACTGGTTCGACTATGTCAAAGCACGAACCAACACATTATGTGTTGGTTCGACCCTTCTAATCCTGGTTCGACCCTTCGATGGTACGAACCAACTAGGTCAACATTAAACAAATACGTCAGATCCATAAAATGCCCTTATGGATCACCACAATCTCATGATATACAACACACGACTCAACCCTAGTCTATTCGACATCAACGACCACATACAAAGTGCATCAACAATCTCCTCCTTGGACGTTGCTGGCGAATCCTGAAACCTCTTGCACATCATCAGTCAATATCACATGTCACCCCATCAATACATGCACTATTGCATTGAGTAGAAATACATCATCTTTCGTGGACCGACCAAGTAATGCACTACGGACCCTCAGCATCAATACGCAGGAAGTCAACTAGACCACGTATATCATTTGCGAACTCAACCGGCACGCTCAGCTAAATTACAACCAGATCACCTAGTTACACCAATGTGAAGTCGACAATGTGATGCACTACAGTCTCATAGCATCAATACCCAGGGATGTCATCTTGACCAGTACATCACGCGTAATCCAACTAGTCTAACATGTAGTATAATAAGACCCCTTCTAGAAGGATTCCCTACTGACGGGTAAGATATTCAACGTTACATGTAGGTACCACCACTCATTTACGTTTCCTACCTGCACTTACCCTTTGCATCACCCTTCACACCAACTGGAGAAATCTAATTGTCAGTACCCAATTGAAAATATCAAATGTGACTCTATGCAAAACATTCCACTCGGACATTGGTACTTCTATGAATATCTTCGTCTGTGCAGACTGTGATTGCATTAACACTTTCTTCTCTTTGAACAAATTCCCTCAAAACAAAAGGGAACTGGGTTGACTGTTCATACTTGCGGAATAAGATCTATCTGTTTTGGCCTATAATAGTCCTTTGAATCGGATCATCGTACCACAATACTCTTGATTCAATTGACTACCCCACAATATCACGTTTCATCATCATAACCGCCTAATTAGAAACCCATCTGTTACATCACTAAATCTGTAAATCAATATCTCAATCCAACATGCTTGAACTTTGTGTATAGAAGTAACCCAGAAATAAACTCATATCCTAGATGAAGTATTCCAAGTGTTTAAGTTTGAATCCTTATAAAGAAGTTTATCCCGATCACTCGTGTCCCATATCAAGATCCAGAGCATATCTTCCATAAATATCACATAATACATCAGAACCAGTGATTAACAGTTGAACACTCGATACCAGATCAGTTTTGAATTCGAACATTTTAACTTCACCTGACAAATCTGGAATTTGGATCATAATCTTCCTGCAATACCATTTCTCTCAACAACATGTATGTCCACCATCAAAATTTTCTCCCAAAATCTTCAAAAATTGCCCCTCGAAAATTTTTACCCCTAAAAATTCCAATTTTCATTCTAACTATCGAAGGGTCAAATGAATATCTTGATCTTCCATTCGAACCCTTATAAGGTCGAATGAATATCAAGTAGCACGAACGAGTCCTGTTAAAGCACAAATGAAACTGAAATTTCTCGTTCGACCTGTCCTAAGGTCAAATGAACATAACCAAACTGGTTCCACCTTTGTAATTACCACAAATGAATATGTAACTAATTCGTTCGAACTATAAAACACTCATTCGACCACTCGAAGGGTCGAATCAACCTCTCATTCGACCTTTTGCAGAAAAACGTGCTCATCTTCTATATTTTCTGCAAATCAGTCCATAAACACTCTAATAGTTCGAATTCGATGATGGATTTATACAGAAAGGTGCGGAAATGAAAACCTAACCCTCGAATGATAAAAAACTTGGAAAAATCACATGATTTTATGTTCGATTAAGGATCTAGGGTTTCTAGGGTTTCAACCTTTCAAAAAATCCAATTTTTACGTCTGAAAACCATGAAAAACGAGTTGTGATTGATTCAAACAACTGTTAGATCGTTCAAATCGGTACCATGGCTCTGATACCACATGAGAATTCGGTTTTATAGTTTTTCTTATAGACAGTCTTTCCCACAAAAACAGTTTTACCCTTAGAGACAACAATTTTATAATCAAAATCGCTTTTAACCAAATATGGAAAACCATCAAATTTTCTATGACAATAGAAACCGAATCGCCTTGGAGAAGAAACTGAAGACACCAATGGTGAACTCGACTAATGATAGACAAAAGGTTTACCCAAAACCTGCTGTTAAATCATCAGTTGGACCTGTATGCATTAAATCAGATAAGGTAGCCAAGAAAGTTTCATTTAAGGACGATACAAAGAAAACTGTTGAAGTTAAACAACCTCAAATTAGGATTCTTAAACGTTCGGAACAGACTTGGACACAAAGGGTTCTCCAGGTGCTTCTACGTCATCTGATAAGGATGAAATTAAAAATGAAAATGTTTTGAATGACCAGAAAAAGGTTGATTAAAAATTTAAAGATTGTAATAAGAAATCTTTGAATGTTAGCACTCAAAGACCCAAGACTAAACAGGCTTGGGTCCCTCGTAAAAACTAATTGTTTTTTGATTGGTGCAGGGAGCTTCAGCTGGCCCTGTTAGCAGTCTTTGGATTTTCAACAGTGGAGCTTTTGGGCACATGACCAGTGAGATGTCGCTACCCTTTGTTATCAAGGATATTAACGGTGGATATCTAGTGTTCACTGGTAACAAAGGAGGTTATATAACGATGGAGGGAAGTTTAGCAATGGAATTGTGTGTTTTGAACGGATATCTTATGTGAAGCAGATAGATTATAATCTGCTAAGTGTCAGTCAGATTTGTGACAAGAAGTTTTCTGTTCACTTTGATGATAAATCTTGCAACATCTTGAAGCCTTGTTTCATTCTTCCAAAAGGGTGGATCGTGCTAAAAGCTCCAAGAGTGAACAATCTGTACATTCTTGACATGAGCAAGGCAACCACAACTCAGGGCCAAGTAACGTGTTTTCTGTCCAAAGCTACAGAGAAAGAATCTATCATGTGGCACATAAGGATGGGACATATTCAGTGACACCCCGCATTTTCAGGTTCCTACCTTAACTAAACTCTAGTTAACTTGCATGTGCATACGTGACTAAACACTTGACTAGGGTTAGTTAGGAAGGTCTTCCTGTATGTTATAGGGTAATAACATATGTTATGTGATAATAACATATGTTACATTATTATAAGTAAAGTTATCATCACAATGCACACACGAGTCCTGTATCCCGAACGTTGGTGATTAGCATACATGATAATGTGTACAATTGAAATATGATGAACGTGAAGTAACATGTTTATGTGAATTAAGTGTTTATGCGAATTACTACTTAACTGATAGTTAGTACGTAAACCATGCAAATTATGTGCACTCTATGATTAATATGTTATGAGATGATTAAAACAATGATTTTTTAAGTAAGTTAGGGTGGTTAATATTATCGGGCCCGGTATTGGGCTAAAACATGATTAACGGGTCCGGTTAGTAGACTAAAAGGCCCAAATACCCAATTACTTGGGCAACAAGCCAAATCCAATTATAATTATTGATGAAAAATAAAATAAAATCCTAACCCTAACCCACCCTTGCGCCGTGAATACCCACACACACACACACACACACTCACAATTTTCAATAAACATCAATCTTATTCATCTCTTCAAGCTAATTTGAGTGAAATCTCTAGGCTTGGAGGACTCTTGCGTGGAAAGGTATAATTTTCGCATGTTTTATAATGATTTATAATGCTTGAAAAGTTTAAAAATCATAGAGTATACGTATATATAAAAATCGCATATAGGGTTATGTGGGTGTTCTTGAATGTTCATTGTGATTTGATGATGATGGTTGTTGTTAGTGATCATAATTAGGGTTTTTGTATGGTAATATAGGTGTTTAATCAGAATAATATGAGTTATGCATGTATTAGAGATTTTTATGCATGATTAGGGTTTGTGAATAACTTGGGGAGCAAGTTTCAGTTTCTGGCAGATTCGTTATGATGTTTTGTAGGGTCTGTATTGTGATGTTAAATTGATTGTTTTGATTGATTCTTTACATGAATAGATTTTACATGGTCTTAGCTTTTTAGAATGGGCAAAATCATCTGATTTGGATGTCGTTTTGATATGTTTTTGGAATTTTATTTGATTAAAGGTCATATCAGATTTTCGGAATTATAAATTGGGTCAACTTTAAACGGGTATAACTCGGGTTTTACAAAGAATTAAGTTGTGAAATTTGGACAGCAAGTCAATATTGGAAAAACTTGGATTTTCCAAGTGGATTCACCTCGTTTGGATGAATACACGATTTTTGGGATTTTTCTACTAACCTGACCTGCTGTAGAAACTTTCTGGACATATCTGTGATGTACGATTTTTCATGATTTTTGTGTTTGGTTTTGAGACAAAACAAAAATACGGATTATCAAATGAATCCTAAATAATATTCAGTAAAAATTTGGGAGTTTAACTCACTGATTAACTATTTTAAATAAATTAGTTTTGATGACGTACAATCTGTCCTAAAAACACAGATTGTGTATTATGTGTTTATGTGATTAATTGAGGTCTTAGGTGGTATGTAATTGATATGTAACTGAACGGACACTTGTATGAGACGCATATGGAATGTAAAAACTAATTATAACCAACACATTCACCAACGGGTCCGTAGGATTTACTTATGCATGTAGAGTCACTAGGTGTCACTACACGATTTGAGCTTTAGAAGTTTTGGACAAACAAATTGCATGATGTGTTGGTGTGACGTATACTCACCTAGTGACACTTGTAATAGAGAGTCGGTAGCTCATTACTGTTTGAGGGATTTGGATCATTCACGTGCAACCTAAGGTGAGTTTCACTACTCTTTTCTCAAAAGCATGCGTCTCGGGTTGAGACAACTTACTTAACATTTTCTAGTCCAGTTTGGGACTACTTACATATCCCTGGTTGGGATGCTATGGATCCTGGTGTGGGTCGTTTACTTTGATGGATCCTTGTGTGGGTCGTTTACTTTGCTAGTTCGCAAACTGTGTCCTTGATGAACTAAACCAACTCTATCATTTGTAAGTCCTCACATACCGAATGAGTTGCCGGGATTGGCAAGCGGGTTATTAGTTGATAGCGCTATTAGGTCTTACAAACCTCACACCGGCATAGGGAGCGCGGGCGTGAACTATAACTTAACGAACTTTATCATTGTGGATAGACAATGATGTCAAGCACGCGGCTCACATTTGTGACTACACGTACATAGCAGTTCGGTATATTCGGTGTTAGTTATCATGAATGGGCTAGCTACCCTTGACATGCGACGAACTAGTGGTTACACGGTTCTAGGAACCAACTCAATTACTTGTCTACGTGGTTTTGGAAACCAGCGCACTTACATACTCAATTACTTTACCTTGTGAACTCACCAGATTTATGTTGACACACGATTTACATGCTTTTGCAGGTAGTTAGCTTCCGGTGCCAGGATTAGAAAGCACTGTACACTTCACTGCATTTGGGGTCTTCGGCATACACATAAATTACATATTATGCTTTTACTTTTCTCTCATATGGTTTTAATTTGGGCGCGTTGTTTTGCGCATGGTTTTTAAAAAATGTTTAAATTTGGTTTACGCTTCCACAGCTTAACTAAACTTGGTTTTTGAAAACGAACTAAATGGTTTGGGCATTTAGAGTTCGTTCATGTGACTTATGGCTATGGGATCCTGGTTTGTCATGCGCCTCGCGGTATAAACCCCGCAGTGGAAATTTGAGGGTGTGACAGATTGGTATCAGAGCCATTGGTTATAGTGAACTAGGACTGCATGTTGAGTCTAGTCTATAATCATCATAGCATAAGTACACTCACTACTTAAGTGCACAAATAGCTTTTAGCTACATATATCTACAACATATGATTTCGGGAGATATGTTATCTTCTAGTTCTAGACCTAATTCTAAACACGTCAATGGTGGGAACCCAGGGTTACACCAGGTAGCGCATTACTGGTAGTAGTATCCTAACAAACCTCGTGGATGAGGAAACAACAATAGTACAGGGGAGAAAGCCCTTGCGAGCGTTGTGGCGCATGTACACAGGAAGTTGCACGATGCGCATGACGTGGTACCATTAAACTAAATCAAATTCGAAGAAAGTCAAATACTGAGACTTATCCTTTTTCACTGAGCAAGGAGACAATTAGTTTCTGTTCCTTGTTACTTGATCTTTCTTACTTCCATTTGAAATTCAGACGGGACTGGGTTACACATATAGAACTTATTTCTTACTTTAGTACCTTACACCTAGTATGAGCGGGCGAACGTATGACTGCATAAGTATATGGTAGATTCATGGGAACACATTAGATTGGGGCTTGTTACACACACTCTTGGGGAGTTACGAAGGACTGCGATGCAGTGCAACATCTTAAAGGAAGACGAAACCTACCAAGGACTGACATTCACGATTGGAGGAACGAATGGTGATGCTAACCATTGAGCTGACTTACACAGGACCGGAGAAGGAGACTGTACGTAATGAGAACCATATAACACTGACATCGCAAAAGAGGAAGGATAAGGGATGGAAGGGGAACCTGAGCAGGACGAGCACATGGAATGTGAGGATGAAGGATCTACTATCTAAGACAGAGCATGGCGACGATTGGCTCTTACCTTTTCTTACCTATCTTTTCTTTCTTTTCCCTTTGCTAACTTAGATAAGACTGAGTTCTTATGATCAACGATAGGGTGGTTGAGGCCCTCGCATCTTTCCAAGCTAGTAAAGATTTACTTTGCTAAATCATTCTTTTCCCCTGACTTCCACATTTGAACTTTCTTATTCCTTGAACGCACATGCCACAACAACAACCTACCATCATATTTTCAAGCCTTTTATTGGTCGTAAACCTCGATAACTCTAACGGAACTGAAGGAGACCGTCTGATTGCATCGATAGTATGTCATTTCCATGTGCATTTGCCCCGAGCAGGATGGGGTAATGTATGCTACATGCACACTCAATGAGTTACAGATACTTGGACGGAGAGCGTAACACCTTGTGATGAAACCTAGAAATTTGTTATACAAAGATGGATGGGGCTGAGATCGACGCCTACACTACCAAGCTACAGGAGTTAGATACTTTGTTCTCGAATCTAATTAACCAACTTTACCAGTGAATCAAATTTCATACCAAAAGGGTGGGTCCCCCATATTCATGGCTTCGCCACTGCAGCTCACCTACCCAGAATCTAACAAATCTTTCACCTGGCTCGCAAACTCATTGATGAAGCTGTTGAGCATGGTACTTTTCTGAAGCATGGTGCTTCATCTTCTACTTTTGGTGATAGCAAGAGAACGCGGGATAATGTGAGGTACAAGTCCTTCAACAACAATAACCACAACGGTAACAACAAATGGGGCTCGTGGAATAGCTATTGTGATTGGCTCTGGGGAAGCTAGGACTGATAACAATGTCGTGACGGGTACGAAACTCTTGCTTCTATTTTATATGATACTGGTGCAGACTATAGTTTTGTGTTATCAAAACTTAGCAAACAACTAGGGATGGTTCCTACTCTTCTTGATACCCCGTACACCATAGAGTTAGCTGATGGAAAGCCTATGGATGCAACCCATATTCATCGTGACTGTAAGCTCGAGTTGGATGGGCAATCGTTTGCCATCAAAATTATACCTATCACCCTTGGAAGCTTTGATCTCGTGGTTGGCATGGACTGGTTGTCTAAGCAACACGCTGAAATTCTCTGTCAGGAAAAGATGGTTCGTATTCCCCCTCCCAAGTGGAGAACTTTTATCTATACAGGGTGATCGTGGTGGTGCTATGGTGGGCATCATCTCCTATCCAAAGGCCCAGAAGTGTATTCGTAAGGGCTGTCCAACCATTTTGGCTAACATATCAGATACTCGAGCTGAAACTGAAATCAAGATTGAGGACATCCCAGTGGTCCAAGATTTCCCAGATGTCTTCCCAGAGGAATTACCTGGACTTCCACCCGTTCGTCAAGTGGAGTTCCAGATTGATCTTGCGCCGGGAGCAGCTCCAATTGAACGCGCACCATACCGCCTAGCACCAGGCGAACTTCAAGAACTATCTACCCAACTCCAAGAGCTATTGGGTAGGGGTTCCATTAGACCTAGTTCTTCGCCATGGGGAGCTCTAATTCTGGTTGTTAAGAAGAAAGATGGGAGTTTCCGCATGTGTATTGATTATCGGGAGTTGAACAAAGTGACGATTAAGAACCGCTACGCTTTGCCTCGTAATGATGACTTGTTCGACCAACTGCAAGGGTCGAGTTTCTATTCTATGATTGACTTGAGGTCAGGATACCATCAGCTGAGAGTCGGAGAGGAGGATGTGGCGAAGACAGCCTTTCGAACTCGTTATGGACATTATGAGTTTTTGGTGATGCCATTTGGATGCACCGGCTGTGTTCATTGTTCCGATGAACCATGTGTGCAAGCCTATTTAGACAAATTCGTCATAGTGTTCATAGATGACATACTGATTTATTCCAAGAGCAGGGAAGAGCGCGAGCAACACCTGCAACTGATCTTGGAACTATTGAGAAAGGAGCAGTTGTATGCAAGATTCTCTATATGTGACTTTTGGATTCGAGAAGTCCAATTTCTTGGACATGTGGTCATCGAGGCAGGAATACATGTTGACCCCGCCAAGATTGACGCTATTAAAAGTGGGAGGCTCCTAGGACCCCTACTGAGGTGCGCCAATTTCTTGGTCTCGCGGGATACTATCGTAGATTCATAGAGGGATTCTCTAAGATCGCTCAACCTCTCACCGCCCTAACGCAGAAAGGCATTACCTATAAGTGGGGAGATGCCCAAGAATCTGGTCAAAACTTTGCAGTGCACCAATACTATCGCTACCTGAGGGAACAGAGGACTTTGTGGTGTACTGTGATGCGTCTATCCAAGGATTAGGATCTGTGCTAATGCAGCGGGATAAGGTGATCGCGTGTGCTTCACGTCAATTGAAGGTTCATGAGAAGAATTACACCACCCATGACTCGGAACTGGGAGCAGTGGCCTTTGCTCTAAAGATCTGGCGGCATTACCTCTATAGGACAAAGTGTACGATCTACACTGACCACAAGAGCCTCCAACACATATTCGATCAGAAGGAGCTGAACATGCGACAACGTCGATGGGTCAAGTTTCTGAATGATTATGACCGTGCCATCAAATTTCATCCAGGGAAAGCTAATGTAGTAGCTGATACCCTCAACCGTAAGGAAACGAAACCTAAACGGGTGCGAGCTTTACAACCCACTATACATTCTAATCTTCCTGATAAGGTACGTGAAGCCCAGGGCGAGACTTGAAAGAAGAAAACATCGGGCTTGAAACTTCACATGGTGCTGATAAGCACTTGGAACGGAAGTCGGATGGCCTTCAATACTTCATGAATCGAGTCTGGATACCACGTTGTGAGATATCAGACAACTGGTGCTCGATGAAGCTCACACCTCTCGATATTCGGTACATCCTGGTTCGGACAAGATGTACCAAGATCTCAAAACTCCTTACCAGTGGCCAAACATGAAAGCTGAGATAGTCACTTATGTTAGTAATTGCTTGACTTGTGCGAAGGTTAAGATTGAATATCAGAAACCTTCAGGCCTACTCCAGCAACCAGAAATCCTTATGGATTTCATCACAAAGCTCCCTAGAACGCCAACTGGCCATGCCATGATTTGGGTTTTCGTGGATCGGTTAACCAAATCGGCACACTTTCTGGCAATAAAGGAAACGGACTCGCTGGAGAAACTAGCAAATCTCTACATCAAGGAGGTAGTCTCTAGGCATGGGGTGCCTACTTCTATTGTATCCGATCGCGATGCGCGATTCACTTCTCATTTTTTGGACTACTCTCCAAAACGCTTTTGGGACTCGCTTAGATATGAGCACAGCCTATCACCCACAGACAGATGGACAGAGTGAACATACCATCCAAACATTGGAGAATCTGCTACGAGCGTGCGTGGTGGATTTTGGCAACAGTGGGGATAAGCACTTACCTTTGATTGAATTCTCGTATGACAACAGTTACCACACTTTGATACAGTGTGCGCCTTTAGAGGCACTTTATAGACGCAAGTGTAGGTCTCCCATCTGCTGGACTGAAGTTGGGGATAGCCAGCTAACAGGTCCCGGACCTGTGCACGAAACTTCTGAGGAGATTGTGCAAATCAGAAATCGGATGGCTACTGCTCGAGATCGACAGAAAAGTTACGCTGATAAGCGTAGGAAACCTTTGGAGTTCCAGGATGGGGACAAGGTTCTGTTGAAGGTGTCACCTTGGAAGGGGGTGATATGCTTTGGAAAATGGGGAATGTTGAACCCGCGATACATTGGACCATTCGAGATTGTCGAAAGGATTGGTCCGGTAACTTACAAGTTAAACTCGCTTAATAAACTCGGTGGGGTACAGGATGTATCCCACGTATTGCATTGAATCTAAAGAAATGCCTGTTGGATACACACTGATGGTGCCACTGGAGGAGATCCAGGTGGACGATCGGCTACGGTTCATGGAAGAACCAGTGGAGATTCTTGAGCGGGGCGCCAAGCAACTCAAGCAAAACACTATACCTATTATTAACGTACAATGGATTTCCCGTCTAGGACCGGAATGCACGTGGGAACACATGGATCAAATGCGGCTTAAATACCCACATCTATTTACTGAACCTGAAACTATGCATAAACCAAACACTAAACGTCAAGCAGCCCTCTCAAATTGAATTTCGGGGCAAAATTCCTTTCAACTTGGGGATGATGTGACATCCAGGAACCAAGCACACATTTTTCTAGCTGGCTTTACTGTTTACTTGTCGAATTTCAGGACGAAATTCTTTTCAACTTAGGGATGATGTGACACCCCACATTTTCAGGTTCCTACCTTAACTAAACTCTAGTTAACTTGCATGTGCATACGTGACTAAACACTTGACTAGGGTTAGTTAGGAAGGTCTTCCTATATGTTATAGGGTAATAACATATGTTATGTGATAATAACATATGTTACATTATTATAAGTAAAGTTATCATCACAATGCAAACACGAGTCCTGTATCCCGAACGTTGGTGATTTGTCTAGCATACATGATAATGTGTACAATTGAAATATGATGAACGTGAAGTAACATGTTTATGTGAATTAAGTGTTTATGCGAATTACTGCTTAACTGATAGTTAGTACGTAAACCATGCAAATTACGTGCACTCTATGATTAATATGTTATGAGATGATAAAAACAATGATTTTTTAAGTAAGTTAGGGTGGATAATATTATCGGGCCCGGTATTGGGCTAAAACATGATTAACGGGTCCTGTTAGTAGACTAAAAGGCCTTAATACCCAATTACTTGGGCAACAAGCTAAATCCCATTATAATTATTGTTGGAAAAAAAAAATAAAACCCTAACCCTAACCCACCCTTGCGCCGTGAATACCCCCCCCCCCACACACACACACTCAATTTTCAATAAACATCAATCTTATTCATCTCTTCAAGCTAATTTGAGTGAAATCTCTAGGCTTGGAGGACTCTTGCGTGGAAAGGTATAATTTTCACATATTTTATAATGATTTATAATGCTTGAAAAGTTTAAAAATCATAGAGTGTACGTATATATAAAAATCGCATATAGGGTTATGTGGGTGTTCTTGAATGTTCATTATGATTTGATGATGATGGTTGTTGTTAGTGATCATAATTAGGGTTTTTGTATGATAATATAGGTGTTTAATCAGAATAATATGAGTTATGCATGTATTAGAGATTTTTATGCATGATTAGGGTTTGTGAATAACTTGGGGAGCAAGTTTCAGTTTCTGGCAGATTCGTTATGATGTTTTGTAGGGTCTGTATTGTGATGTTAAATTGATTGTTTTGATTGAGTCTTTACATGAATGGATTGTACATGGTCTTAGCTTTTTAGAATGGGCAAAATCATCTGATTTGGATGTTGTTTGATATGTTTTTGGAATTTTATTTGATTAAAGGTCATATCAGATTTTCGGAATTATAAATTGGGTCAAGTTTAAACGGGTATAACTCGAGTTTTAGAAAGAATTAAGTTGTGAAATTTGGACAGCAGATCAATATTGGAAAAACTTGGCGTTTCCAAGTGGATTCACCTCGTTTGGATGAATACACGATTTTTGGGATTTTTTCTACTAACCTGACCTGCTGTAGAAACTTTCTGGACATATCTATGATGTACAATTTTTCATGAATTTTTTGTTTGGTTTTGAGACAAAACAAAAATATGGGTTATCAAATGAATCCCAAATAATATTCAGTAAAAATTTGGGAGTTTAACTCACTGATTAACTATTTTAAATAAATTGGTTTTGATGACGCACAATCTGTCCTAAAAACACAGATT
Organism: Ambrosia trifida; assembly: GCA_028751855.1. Classification (NCBI taxonomy): domain Eukaryota; kingdom Viridiplantae; phylum Streptophyta; class Magnoliopsida; order Asterales; family Asteraceae; genus Ambrosia; species Ambrosia trifida. Next base: position 53,026,887 of record CM054129.1, on the reverse strand, counting down.
GTGTATTATGTGTTTATGTGATTAATTGAGGTCTTAGGTGGTATGTAATTGATATGTAACTGAACGGACACTTGTATGAGACGCATAGGGAATGTAAAAACTAATTATAACCAACACATTCACCAACGGGTCCGTAGGATTTACTTATGCATGTAGAGTCACTAGGTGTCACTACACGATTTGAGCTTTAGAAGTTTTGGACAAACAAATTGCATGATGTGTTGGTATGCACGTATACTCACCTAGTGACACTTGTAATAGAGAGTCGGTAGCTCATTACTGTTTGAGGGATTTGGATCATTCACGTGCAACCTAAGGTGAGTTTCACTACTCTTTTCTCAAAAGCATGTGTCTCGGGTTGAGACAACTTACTTAACATTTTCTAGTCCAGTTTGGGACTACTTACATATCCCTGGTTGGGATGCTATGGATCCTGGTGTGGGTCGTTTACTTTGATGGATCCTTGTGTGGGTCGTTTACTTTGCTAGTTCGCAAACTGTGTCCTTGATGAACTAAACCAACTCTATCATCTGTAAGTCCTCACGTACCGAATGAGTTGCCGGGATTGGCAAGCGGGTTATTAGTTGATAGCGCTATTAGGTCTTACAAACCTCACACCGGCTTAGGGAGCGCGGGCGTGAACTATAACTTAACGAACTTTATCATTGTGGATAGACAATGATGTCAAGCACGCGGCTCACATTTGTGACTACACGTACATAGCAGTTCGGTATATTCGGTGTTAGTTATCATGAATGTGCTAGCTACCCTTGACATGCGACGAACTAGTGGTTACACGGTTCTAGGAACCAACTCAATTAATTGTCTACGTGGTTTTGGAAACCAGCGCACTTACATACTCAATTACTTTACCTTGTGAACTCACCAGCTTTATGTTGACACACGATTTACATGCTTTTGCAGGTAGTTAGCTTCCGGTGCCAGGATTAGAAAGCACTGTACACTTCACTGCATTTGGGGTCTTGGGCATACACATAAATTACATATTATGCTTTTACCTTTTCTCTCATATGGTTTTAATTTGGGCGCGTTGTTTTGCGCATGGTTTTTAAAAAAGGTTTAAATTTGGTTTACACTTCCGCAGCTTAACTAAACTTGGTTTTTGAAAACGAACTAAATGGTTTGGGCATTTAGAGTTTGTTCATGTGACTTATGGCTATGGGATCCTGGTTTGTCATGCGCCTCGCGGTATAAACCCCCAATGGAAATTTGAGGGTGTGACATATTCACCTAAGGAAAATGAACAATTTAGTGAAGATTGGGCTTGTTAAAGGAGTCAATATGAAGCATTTTCATTTGAACGATAAATGTGTGAGTTGCAAGAAGGGGAAATAGCACAAACATTCCCATAAACCCAAGAAAGTGAACTTGATTGAATTTCCACTTGAGCGTTTACACAGGGACCTATTCGGACCTGTTAAGCGTAAAGTATCAACAGAAATCTTTATTTTCTTGTGGTTACTGATGATTACTCAACATTCTCATGGGTGATGTGCATGCAACACAAAAGCGAAACGTTTAACAACTTGAAAGTTCCATTTACCCGGCTAGAGAATATATATGGTTTGAAGATCAAACGTATCAGAAGTGACAACGGGACGGAGTTCAAGAATTCTATGATGGATGCATTGTGCAAAACAAAGGGTATTCACCATGACTACAGTGCACCATACACTTCACAACAGAACGGTGTTGCAGAGAGAAAGAACAAGACTCTAATCGAAGCGGCACGAACTAGGCTTGCAGATTCTAATCTTCCGGTTATGTTCTGGAACAAAGCTATTCATGCAGCATGCTATATATTTAATCGCGTGTTAATAATGAAGAAGTTTGGAAAGACTTCTTATCAACTGCTTAACAGACGAAAGCCGAACTTTTCTAGAACCATTCAGGGTGCCATGTACAATGCTGAATCCTAATGAGAAATTTGGACCAAAAGCTGAAGAAGGTTATTTTGTTGGATATGTGACACCACTTAAACGCGTATTTAACAAAAGAACTAAATAAGTTGAAGAGTGGGCGAATGTTGACGTTCAACACTACACTTAGAATGTTCAAGGATGTGGGCCTGATTGGATGTTTGACTACAAAGAACTCTTTGAGTCATTCAATCTAGAAAGCTTGGTTGAAGAAGCTGTTTTACGATTATATTACGAGTGTGTGAATGCAAAAACTTCACCGTTAGTGCGTCCGATCACCGTGACTCCTCCAGCAGCATCTTCTGATGATACCAATGATCCTGTAGTTGAAGAAGAAATTTTCCAGGAAGCTTCTACAACACTTGATTCTTCTGAATCAGAAGATGAGGAAGAAGTTACTAGTGAAGTGGTCGTGTATAATGCACCAGTATCATCACCAATGAACCCTAATCCAGATATTCCATCTTCATCGAATACGGGTAATGATCTGAAGATGGCAGAAAATGTGAATGTTCAAGCGGTGATTCCTGTTCCTAATCGTCCTGAATCTCGGATTCATCAGATTCACCCGCTAGAATAGGTTATTGGTGATCCTGGAAGCAGTGTGATGACTCGTGGTCAACTCATACATGCAAATTCACATGATAACATTGGAGCCCTTGCCTTGTATGCTAAAATTCAGAAATCAGGTTGTCAAAATGATTGGTCTTTTGCTAGTTATGTTTCGCAGGTTAAGCCGAGAACATACAAGGATGCTTTATTAGACGACTCATGGGTGGAAGCGATGCAGTAAGAATTACAACAGTTTTAGAAACTCGGAGTCTGGAACAAAGCTCATGGCACAAAAAAGGTGTCTAAGTGCAAGAAAGATGATTGAGGCGTAATTGTCAGGAACAAAGTTCGATTAGTTGTACAAGGGTTTCGTCAAACTGAAGGAATTGATTACAATGAAGTCTATACACCCGTTGCGCGCATTGAAGCAATTCGAATGTTTCTTGTGTATGTTTCCTACATGAAATTTAAGGTGTATCAGATGGATGTATTGAGTGCTTTTCTATATGGTGTGGTCAAGGAAGAAGTATATGTTGGGCAACCACCAGGTTTTGAGGATCCTATCCACCGGGATAAGGTCTACAAGCTGAACAAAGCTTTGTATGGTTTGCACCAAGCTCCAAGACAGTGGTATGAAGAGCTCAGCACATATCTTCTTTCCAAGGGATTCAAACGTGGACTGGTAGACTATACACTATTCACAAAACAAACAGAGGGTGACTTGATTCTTGTGCAAATTTATGTTGATGGCATTATATTTGGTTCTACTAATGAACTTTTATGCAGGGAATTTGAAAAGATTATGCAGGAAAATTTCGAGATGAGCTCAATGGGAGAGATGCTATTCTTTCTAGGATTGCAGGTTGATCAATTGCCATCGGGGATCTTCATCCACCAGACGAAATACGTTTCCAAAGTCTTGAGCTGATTCCAGATGGAGGATTCGAAGCCACTTGATACTCCCATACAACCTAATCACGGGATTGGAGTTTATGCTAAGGGGGAGCTTACTGATCCCTTTACATATAGAGTCATCGTCGGATCTTTGATGTATTTAACTGCATCCTGGCCAGATATAGTGTTTGCTACATGTCTTTGTGATAAATTTCAAGGGAAGCCGAAACAGAGTCACATAGAATCCTATGATATCTGAAGGGTTGTCCCTCGCTTGGACTTTGGTACCCTAATGATGATAATTTTGACTTTATTTCTTTTAGTGATGCAGACTTTGGCGGATGCGATATTGAGGCTAAATCCACAACGGCAGGTTGTCAATTTTTGGGGAGCATGCTCGTGACCTGGCAATGTAAAAACCACACAACAGTTGCTTTATCCACATGTGAATCCGAATACGTGTCAGCCTCAAGTTACTATTCACAGGTTTTATGGATTCAACAGCAGATGCGTGACTATGGTTTGCAATTTCTTAAAACTCCCATTCATTGCGATAATGAAGCAGCCATCGCACTCACTGAAGACACTGTTAATCATTCTAAGGCTAAGCACATCCGAATCAAGTATCATTTTATTCTTGATTGCTATGCTAAAGGTCTGATTGACATGGTCAAAATCCACACTGACTATCAAAGATCTAATCTTTTTACCAAAGCTTTTGACAAATCAAGATTTGAATTTTTACTAAAAGCTAATGGTATAAAAGAAAAACAAGACTGATCTTCACATCAGTTTATCAATTTTATTTTTGTTTTTATGTTTTCAAAATTAAAAATCCAAAAATATGTTTTTAATTTCAGTGGGAGCATTTTATTTAGAAAAAACCAAAAACAATAAAAAATTTGAAAAACCATAAAAATCAGAAAATCAAAAATGATTTTTCCTGGAGAATAAGAGGAAATGATAGTACATCAGTGAGGATCTATCGCATGCTAAGGAAATGAAAAGTCAAATGCTTGATAAGTGTTGACTTTGTGTGATGTGCTGATAGGCTTCGTAGGCTTATTACTGCGTGTCTGATACATACATAATGAACTATTTACTATGTGGATGAACACCTCATGGGCATATGGTCTTGGTACCGTAATTTCGTTTGATACGGTCTGTACAAAATCGGAGGTTTCGGGTCGTTATGTTGTTTGTTATCTGGGGATAGTCTATCTGATCTTTTGTCGTATTGATTTATGGGCCTAGATCAGGCAGGGTATCTTAATAAAAGAGCTTCAAGCCAAAACCTAAAGTTACCGAATTGAGGAACTTTAAATGTGTTATAATAATCAAAGATTATCTGATGCATCATATCTATTCATTGATACAAATCATGATTGATATAAGACCTCAACCTGGTAGAGTACACATGTTACTCTGTAGCATTGATGTGCTGACCTGTACACATATGCGCCTCATACCTTATAAATACGGATAACAACAACATAATCGCGCATTTCAATGAATCTTTGTACAAAATTCCTTGATACATGAGTATGTCGTGTGTGTGGGAACCACACGTGAATTAGTTTATACTATACATAATAGTATCAGTTTAAAGCATTGCATAATGGTCTGCATGTGAGCTTATGAGGATAACAATATCAGCAATTGCCAAGTTACACTATCCGTTAAGTTAAAATGAAAAAGAACAATGGTGTGATGTGATCTCTCATAAACTGATATGATCCTCTTACTGGAAAATCACAAAAATTTATTACTTTTCTGTTGATTTAGTTCATATACAAAAACTCTAAAAGATTTTTGGTTTGTTTTAGCATAAATTTCAGAAAATTCAAAACATGTTGCATTTTTGTGTTATATTCGATAACCGATGTTGGATGATAATCATTTTCTGATGTTTGACAAACCAATTTGAGTTTTGTATCATTTAAATGAGAAATTTTGAAAGTTTGAAGGTTTAAATGGTTTAAAATGACAAAACGGGAATCGAATTGGACATTTGGTAAAAATTTCAATTTTCCACTTTCTTATTCGACTTTTCGTTAGGTCGAAATGGTCTCTGTGGCTTGATTCGAACTCATGATAGAGGTCGAATGGGAGTGTTTGTTTGAAAATTTTTCATTCGAACCATTTTATCTTCATTCAGACCTTTCAATAGGTCGAATGAACATAAAATTTTCTCATTCGAACCCTGCAAGGGTCGAATGAAGCATGTCTATATATATCCTTCTGCTCATTTGAACCTCACACAGAATTTTTCAAAAACTTCTATCTTAGCCTCACCTTGTTTCCCGTGCTTTTTACACCTTATTATCTTGTTCCCTGTGATATTTTGATCATTTCAATACTAATTTCACAAGGTATTGAACAAGTTTTCAGATCAGAATCTTTGATTGAAGTGTTCAAACCATAAGCTTCTAATTCGTGGATTTAAACTGTTGGATCATGGTGATGTAAGGTCCTTGTGTTTTGTTGATAAATTTCGGCCGATGGGTGTCAAGAGGGTAGAAGATCTTTAGTCCAAGTACAATACATAATACTTGACATGTCCCTTTCAATGTGGAGTTTTGTTTCTTTGTGTTTGTCTTCGGCCGATTAGGAAACAAGAGGGGAGTTTCTAGATCAAGTCTTTTGTTATTTTCCAAATTGATATAAGGTGTGTGAACTAGTATTTGGAGGTGACAATTGGTAGTGTTGTATGGTAGCTTTCGGCCGAGATCATCATGAGGAAAGAAGGGAGTTGTTTTGGTTGACATAACACACATGTCGTGTGGTTACATACATGTATACATATGTGGGTTGGTTTGACATAGCATGAGTATGGGAGTGGAATGTGGATGGATGGCTAAGTGTGTGTGTGTGTGTGTGTTTGTATGTATATGTTAAAAATGGTTACTCATATCTAGTTCACTAGGTCGATGTACAGTTTGTGTATATGTATATAGATGTAGAAATGGTCAAAATTACATGGATATGTGTGACATGTGATGCGTTATAATTACCCATTATCAAGGGATCTTAGTTATCGGATATTAACATAAGTTATCATAGAGTGTAATTGATCGTTTAAGCCAAAATATAACTTAGTTGTGTTAATAGGCTCGATGACGATATTAACATGTATTACTTCCCACAAGTTGTAGGTTCATGAACACATGTTACTAGGTGTCAACATATGATCATATTTTTGATGTATATACATGTGTTAATGAGGCGTTATCATGTGTTATTGGGTATTATCCATTTGTGATAATACGTGCTTGTTCTTTGGGAGTGTTTCATGATTTGTGTGGGTGATAACCCCATGAAACACTTTGTGATTGTTCGGGTTCGAGTGGATTGTGTAGTTTTCCACTTGGGCATTGTCATGTGTATTGTTCTTTAGTTCATGTGTGGTAATCGGGTGTCCGGTTGTTCTCTGTTGAGCGTGTTATTGGCTTGACTATTCAACACCAATAGCCTTGTATATTCCGGGTGTTGTATGCATAAACGGATAATCTATTGATTTTTCTCAACAACTCATGCTTTACTAGATTGAGGGGTATAATGTGTGTAAAATGTCTAAGTATGCAAATGAAATGACAATAATAAGCAAAATGCATACGGATGTTGACCTGGATCGTTGACTGGTATCACATCAGTCCACCTGATTGAGATCATCGAATCCAACAAGAGAAAGCCTTAACTATGTGTGTGTGTGAGAGAGAGAGAGAGAGAGAGAGAGAGAGAGAGAGAGAGAGAGAGAAGGGGGGAGAGCTGAGGGGGAGTGAGTAATCAATGTATTTTAAATTCTAATAAAATTAAATTTGTGTTGACATCGCCCAATCTATCAACTCCGTTGTATCTAATTTGATGTTTGTAGATAATTATTGATATTATTCTGTTTACTTAGCTTAGATTATTTATCAAAACACAATTAATCAATCACAAAAAACACACAATTTACTCTCTCAGATCCAACAGCTGTATATGTTTCTCTGTTTGCCGCGACGAGGATAAGCATCTTCTTTATGTGTCGCTAAGATTTGTAGTCAACGCGAGTCAAAGAGCGTCTTTGTGTGCCGAGAAGAATTAGAATATTCATAAAGTTTTGAATTCTGACAATTTTGGTCACTCAAGTTGGTTTTCTTCATATAAACATCCATATTCTTGCAAAACACAGGAACAAAGTGTCGGGAAATTGTATTTGTAAATGTAATTGTATGTGTGTATATAAACACAAAAATGTACAAAATGGTTAAACATTAGTAAAACTCAAGATTTTATTGATCCGACAAATCTCATAATTACCAGGACTGAAAATGTAAATACAATAAAAGTCAAGGGCTAGAAATGTAAATACAATGAAAGTGAAAGATGCAAATGTCACACCCCCACCCCACTTCATCCATCATGGCTAGCGTCGCTTTCACTACATCATCCGGCTTAATCTGATCACAGCTACTACCATTCTGCCGCTTCATCATTCTACATCTATGCTCGCCATCCGTCAAAACCCTAGATCTATAGTAGACTCCAGCATAGTCGTTTAGGTTGGGACGGTAGTAGTGGTGGTGGTTGGAGGTGTTGGATGGTGGTGGGGTTCAAGGAGGGGATTGCAGTTGAAGGTGCAGATGGTGGTAGAGCGGTAGTTGCAAATTGGTGGTGTGTGAACCAAAAGTATGGTGGTGGGTGGGTGGAGAAACCACCAGTTAAAAAAAATGGTAACCTTTAAGATTGTGCCACGTGAATCTAGATTTGTTCACATTTGGTTTTCGTATTTAGTATAATATAATAAGGGTAATGAAGATCATGTATAAATAATACCCTTAAGGGTGTCACTCCTCTAAAAACCAACTCATGTGAGCATAACGATGCCTCACTATGTGCCCCAGTGGTGTTACATTTTTTATATTGTTTTTATGTTTACATATATAAGGGAAGGTCCGTTTCAAAATGTGACACCTATCGAATTCCCAGGTCAAGATCCATACACGCCCTTTTAGAACTATATCATTTTATTTGGGCATTAACTATGTCATCCCGAGTCTAGCAAAGCCCAAACAATTTCAGGAATTCATTACATTTTCAAACAATGTCCATTTACGCATGCAACACCCAATTAACCCGAAAGAATTGGTAATGAACAATCAAGCCAATGACATGCTCAAGAGAGAGTAATAGAATGTCCAATTATTACATATAATCGAAACAAGATTACACATGACAATATCTAATTTGTAAACTATCCAATTCCATACAAAACCCGAGTATTTATATGACAATTTATGAATATTTGACAAGTTAATTCATAGAATTATATCATGGATCAAATTCCAACTAGATACATATGTAAATATGAGTTATTACACAACTATAAATATATGTATGAACATGGATTTTCACATACAATTTTATGGAACCAAACAACATTTTATTATACAATAATACACATATGCGTATTCTATTTCACATATGTATGAATGTGATTGTGTTAAACAAACAAATCATGAAGCTACATATATATATGAGACATATACATAGGGTGGTGAACAAAACCAATTCTATATAATATACACACATAAACACGACATATGTGAGTGTGTGTGTAATCAAAATGGAACCAATATACATACATAAATATATGCGATATGTGTGTGTGTAATCAAAATGGAGCCAATGTTACATACATACGATGCATATATGGATGTGGGTGATTGAAATTTCAATTAATATAGCATATATACACACATGCGATCCATGTGTATGTGTGTGTGATTAACTTTAAACATGCATACATACAATAAACATAAAGAAACAACACACATCTATCCAACAATTGCACCAATGACGAACCATAGCCACCCTACACCTCCTTCCCATACCTTGATGACTTTCAAAAACTCCAATCCAACCTCCCCATAATCGGCCCACATGTTTCAAGAAGAAAGCATGCACAAAAAATAGTCCCTAGGTCAACATATTATATGTAATAGGTAACTAGCTTTTCACCATCAAGTTCAAGATGGTTTGAATTTCCTAAAACAAATAAACCTCCCATGCACCTCTCTCTCTTTCCCCCCTCTCTCTCGGATTATAAATAAGGGTCGATAACCCCTATGATGTAACACCCTAAACCAATTTACAGAAAAACGTGCAACGGAAATACCAACCGAAAAATTCACTTCTTTTAAAAACAACCTTAGATGTTTAGAACCCAAATCTACTAAGCATTTTAGGTATTACATCTTTAAAATACGTTCTATTACATTAAACGTGACCCTTCTATATCACGTTATGTGGTCGTGTCCTCATATAATCCGCCTCCTTGCTCGATCTCCATTCTTTCCTTACTCTATTAGGTAGACAAGACAACTCGCGATCACCAAATAACGGTTTCATTAGTTCATTTAGTGACTTAATGCACACTACTCAAAATGCGGAGATAATATCCGTAGATACTCCATGATCTCGTTCCAACGCCTTTTTGCAAGTTCGGGTGTGGCACCCCGAGCCGAACCTACAAGTCTCAAGCATTCACACTTATATACCTGCATCTTCATTACCATTCACATAACAAGGTTAATAACCCCACAATTCATACAAATATTCAATTCCCTCAATACCCCACAATACCTACAAGTATACAATTCCCTCATATAACCCCACAATACGTACAAGCATACAATTCCCTCATATAACCCCACAATACGTATAAGCATACAATTCCCTCATATAACCCCACAATACGTACAAGCATACAATTCCCTCATATAACCCCACAATACGTACAAGCATACAATTCCCTCATATAACTTACTTTGACCCGTCACGTTACTCTTTCTTCGCCAATCTCTAAGACAAATATGACGTTTCCAACCTCTACTCAATCTACATATAACTACCAACCCTTACATACATGAAGCTCTCTCTCAAACCCGAGCATGAGTACGCATAGGTACTATAAATGAGGTTTGAAGTTGCTCGGGCAAGGTACGGAAGCATAAACAAGCTGAAAAATCAACATCTAAGGCCGAAAGGGGATTTGGCGTAGGGTACGCCAAAAGTGGGGTAGCCTACGCCACTTGCGTAGGCAAGGGGTGACAGAATGGCGTAGGGCAGCAGAAATTGGCGTAGGCAAAACAGACTTGGCGTATCCTACGCCAAAACTGGCGTAGGGTACGCCAACAGCAGGTCTCGCGCAATGTTTTCCTTTTTCAACGAAATATCTTACATGCCATTCTTACCCACAACTTTTGACATTCTAGCAACCCATTTACCAACTCTCCCACCCCTCATTCCACACATACCTTGATCGAATGCGCGCCCCTACGAGCTTCCGGTTTGAGTTCAAGTGCCTAATATACTTGATTCGCTCAAACCTTGTCTACACTAGTTACATTTACCAAAAGACAATGTCCAAGTTAACTACCATGTGGATCCTTGACCCATAACCATAACCATGTATTCCTTCAAGATTCCCATTCTATGTGAACATAATTCAATATCATAGATGCGAGTTAAGTTCGGGAATCACTTACCTCAAGTCCTCCAAGTTCATGCTTGTTCATTTGCCTCCTCTTGACCCATTAGCTTCCCATAGTTGAGTCCATCCTTCCTATCCTTTCATATCATCATGTTCACATAATTGTTAGCATACATGATCATAACACACTAACAACCATTCTCAACCAAATCTCACCTTGACTTTCATTAGTCAACTTCTATCATATCTAAAACATACATTCACAACCACATTTATTCTCACATAGTGATACCACTTATTATCATATATGTCTCATAGTTTTAACATGTTATGCGTCACATGGTGTTTCTAATCACACAATCAAGTTTGGGAAGCATAACCATGTTATTTTAACATTGTTGACTTTCCAGAAAGTCAACTTCCAACTATACCAACATCCAACTTAGAAACATATGTCCATATTGATGTACTAGGTCATATAAGATTCACCATAAACATCAAATTCACATCTCATTAAGATACAAGATCATTCATCACACCAATTAACCAACACATCGTGTACATCATAATATTTAAGCATAGTGTACACCCTACTAATGCATACTTCTTACAAAATCATACAATTAACTAATTCCCACATGATTTCTCTCTAAGACGAAGTCCCCATGTTAACCTACTATCAATTGCACCAACTATCACATTACTTTCATACTTGTCGAGTCTTGCATACAAATTCACACATTATAGGACACACATATAACCATAAGATCAGTTATGTGCATACATACATACCTACATACGATCCATTATAATTCACACATGGTTTCCATGAAAACACATCCTTTCTATTAATTTCCTACAATCATCATATTCCATTCATTCTCGTCAATTACTTGCACGCAAGTTCATCTAAGCATTTCATCGAACACATGGTGTGCGTACAACATTCTAAGCTCAATGTACAATTATTTCATGCCTACTTTCATAGTTATAACATCAATCATCATATTTCTTCCAAATATCTATTGTAATTCATACATAGATGTCAAACATAGCAAAATCTCTAATTCTTTCAATCTAGCTATCAACTTGACCAAAAGAATACGGGTCACACCAAAATGTCAAGACCCACTTCAACCACACATGAATCTCCATCAAACCACTACATTATATCAAGTTTACACACATACTAGTTCACATAGTGATTCCATACCGTATGAATATCGACACACAATCATGACATGAAAGACATAGATTTGTTGGGATTCATGCTAAAATCCCCATCATTCAAGAACTTCTAACAAAATTACCACAAATTGAGGATACTACAACTCACCTCATGCTTGTTATGACTAGATGATTAGAAATCTTCAAACATGCAACTAATTAGCTTCCAAATTAACCTTGATTTGGCTGAATTGCACAATTTGTTCTTGAGAGAATTTTCTCCTCTCAATGTGTTGACACACACACACTTTCTAGGAGATTCCTTTCTCCTACCCAACCCACTAGGTGTTTTATTTTGACAAATTTGCAATTTCGGCCCCTATGGTTTGACACCCATCTATTTTGTCTCAAATCTTATTTTCCTTCTAACTAATAGGCACTTTAACTAACTTAGATAAGTTAGTCATCTCATCTCATGCCATAACACATTAAAACATGCTACTAAATTAAAGTTCGGGTTTTGGGGCGTTACAAGTCCACCCCCTTAAAGAAGGTTTCGTCCCCGAAACCACTTTCATTACTAGCAAACCCATTCTACCATTATCCTTAGGCATTCATTCTAGCCAATCGAAGCTAGTATTTCTGCATAACGTCAACATTATTTCCACTTGTTTATCTACTCTTTTCTTTCATTCAAGATTTATGCCATATCACAAGCCCACATTATAGACTATACAACGACTTTAATCGTGAACAAACATAATTATATGTCCGCACTTTCTAATATTAACGCAAGCCTTCGTGCAATTATCAAGCATATCAAACTATCATAACCTAACTACTGTTTCACCTTCACTTATTCATACTTAACTTGGGAGTCCGACATCGTTCTATAGTCACAACCGAGCCAATATATCTACCATACACACCCCATCCCTTTTTGGTAGAATTCAGAGCCATTCTGTTCATGCCTATTTGTTTGTTAGTTCATTTCATGCACTACCTACTGTAGACACATGTGTCCATTGCTGAACAACACCTGGTCTAACTAAGATTCATTCATCTTTTGACCTTTAAAAAGTCGAACTTTTCAAACTACATCATGCTTGAACTACCCTTCATTCATACATGGGTACTAATTCAACATATAAATTTTCTATTTAACAATCACCAAATATCTAAATTTACCAACCTTCCTTTTACAACGTTATCCAACCATCCACATGTCGGCTTAACTTGCTCCTTCACAAGTCCACGCCATACTTAGCTTGCTTTAGGTCATTCACAAGGAGTTCCTACTCGTTAACTTCATATCACCTATTTTGTAGATTTCATCATATCCATAAATTCGACCATTCGTATCTACAAAATCATTAGTTAGACATATACCTTACATTCATGAAAATTGACCTTCAATGGTCCATTCAAGAATTCCCTCACTTGTAATGTCTAATTATATACATTTCCTTCTTGATTTCCCATTCTCATGCTATACTACATTACTTATTTCATTTCCTACGCAACCTCTTTAAGTTTTATTCGTTATCTTGTAAAATTTCTACAATTTGACCTTTCAAGGTAAATGTGTCATATCCTACTACTTTAATAATAATTTCTACATTGCATTCTTGTAATTCATAATATCATTCATTTTCTGCATATAGAGGTACGAATCTTTCAGATGATCAACCGTTCATTCATTTTCACATTAATACCATGCCTTACCATCTTCTACTACACATATATATATGCATTTTACATGCCACATAACATGCATATCTAAATCAAATTACTAACTTGTGCTTATCTTGGCTAGAGAGAATGGCGTATTCTCTCTTTCATTCCTACCCAAATGACTCATTTCATAGACTATTCTATATTTCTACAACTTTCCAACAAATCTGACCCATTACTTGGGTAATTCTATATTTTTACATTTCCACTAATTGACCTGTTCAAGGGCTTTTTCACAATTTCTATAATTTCACCCCTTTTGCCCCTTTATGGTCTTCCCAACTGTATGACCTGCTAAGGTGTTTCCAGCCTATTTTACATGGTTTCAACCATATGACCCGTTAAGGTCTTTCTAACCTCTTGAACCGTTGAGGTCTTTCCAACCATTGTGACCCATAAGGATCTTTCCCACCATTTTGACCCACAAGGATCCTTCCCACCATTTTGACCTACAAGGATCTTTCCCACCATTTTGAACCACAAGGATCTTTCCCACTATTTTGACCCACAAGGATCTTTCCCACCATTTTGACCCATAAGGGTTTTCTACAATTTGACCCATAAGGGTTTTCTACAATTTTGACCCATAAGGGTTTTCTACACTTTTGATTTGATCCGTACTTGCTTACGGACTCAAACCTTTTATTTCAGGCTTTCATTCATATAGTTTTGATCCGTACTTATTTACGGACTCAAACTTTTCATTCCAACCTTACACTTATTGCCATAGTTGATTTATAGGCACAATATACATACGTTTAGTTGGATACCTTCCGAGGGAATCTCCCCTCACATTCACATTTTTATAGAAGTTTCATTCCGTCCACTTACCCAAATGACCACTTACTTTCCAAGTTCACCAGGCATACCTGATGTGTTGCAAAACACATCTCTTTTCCTATGTATTTTGTATATTATTTGGTCATGTTTGTATTTGTTTCATGTTATTTTTATTATATATTTATTTATTTCATTATTTTATAGGTGTTCGTGAGAAAGGAGCTTAAAACAGTGAAAAATAATCAAGACGCGAGCACCTGGTGTTCATTGACGTTGGAGCGTAAACGAGCATCTTTGGTCAAGTCAACAACACCCAAGTCAGAAGTACTAATAATAATAATAATAATAATAATAATAATAATAATAATAATAATAATAATAATAATAATAATAATAATTATAATTAAAAATAAAGAATAATTCATAGAACTTGGGTCGTGACCCAAGCCCAAAATGGCAAACAACTTGTAGGTCACGCCAATGTATTTTTGGTGGGTGCAACATTATTATTTGTGAAGATATTATTTGGACGGCACATTGAGGAGTTGGAGCATATTATCATCGACAAATATTCATAACAGCCGATAGAGGGCTATCACGATCACAACAGCTCTAAAAAAAATAGGAGAGGAATTGAAGGAGAAGAAGGCTCGGGATCAAATATTTAAGGCACGGGATCAAGCTTTACAAGCACTTTGGTTAATATTTTATTACTTCGTGTTTTAAAAATATTATTCCTATTACTTTTATTTTTCTTGAACCAATGTTTTTATTGTTTTCTCGAATTATGTTTGGCTAAAACATTACTGGCCACCTAGGTTTGACATGATGACTTTTTGATTTTGGTTTATGTTTCGGTTTTGGATTTTATAGTTGGATTTATGTTTTAGTAAGAAACTTGTTTATGATTCTATGATGTGTGTGCGTACTTTTTACTAATTTATGATCTTTTGATGTTCCATAAGTGTCTTATTGAATGTCTTTCATGTTTGGACACTTGTTAGAATTACTTGCTTTGTGCTTGTAGTTTACTTTATGGTTTTAGGCCTAAATTCCATAGGAACATTGATTTTGAGTTTAGAGGTAATTAGTATTCTTCCTACTTTTGAGACCGAGAGGTGATAGGTAGTCAGGTTTGTCTTTGGTGCTAGAGGTTTAGGCTAGAAACGCTAAGAGATCAGGTTTTCCTAGGTTCTCTAGTATTATTTGCTTATCTGTGTCATAGATTGACTTTACAGGTTACTCCTTTCACTTTAGGGTGTATTGTGATTGGAGAGTGAGAAATCTAAACCAGTCTAGCGAGTACTTTAGCATAGTTAGTGAGACCGAGAGGTGATATAACTAATCAGTGAGATTAGTAGCCTTTAGGATTCCTTTTCGGTCAGTCTTGGTAAATGATCCGGGAGCCACTAGGATACTAGAGGTGAATATTATAAGATCCTGATTGCCAATATAGTTTCCAAAGCCGGGGCAGTTCCAATTTCATTAGTAGGATTCGATACCTAGGTGGTTGCCTTTCCCATATCTGATTTCCTTCCTTATTAATCCTCCACTATCTGTTAGTTTGAGTTTATTTTTAATTTATTTGTTTTAGTAATTAATTAATATAAAAAAATCACAAAAATCCAATTTGCTAGGCTAGGAGTCGATAGAGGTCTAGTACCGAGAGTCGCCACATTGTGTCCACGGATCGATATTCCGGACTTACTTGCTCTGCTACACTACGACCGGTGCACTTGCCGTTAGTGTGTGGTTTAGCGGGTTTATCCATTTTTAAAACTTGACCCGAATTTATTTAATACACATTTTCACACATCAAGTTTTTGGCGCCGTTGCCAGGGACACAGTGCTCTTTCGAGGACGACCCGAGTCGGGGATATAGTCATTTTGTTGATATTTTTATTTATTTTTCTTCTCTTTATTTTTATTTATTTATTTATTTCTATATATATTTTCTCTATCTGGTGCCCGTGATTTGTTTGTTTAGTGTCTGTTTGCAGTGAGATTTTTAGGATGCCAGATGCTAGTGGAAGAAAGACTGTAGCAGACTACATAAGAGAGCGTGACCAGGATGGTTACAATGAAGAAGGCATCTACACACAAATGCAAAATCACTATATGCCTATTTTGAGGGAGCCCGATAGTTTTCTTGCCTCTTCAGTACCAAGGATCTTTGTAAATTGGTATGAAGGGGAAAATCCATACTTACAGCCATTTGATATCACTCCAGAACCGGAGACGATAATGAACGAAGAAGTCCCACCTCCGGTCCAACAAGAACCCATTGAAGATGATTTTTGGAGTGATATTGAGGTTGAAGAAGACGTCGGGATGATTGAAGAGGTTATTGAGAAGGAGAACAAGATAGGGGATGAAGAAGATACACATGTACCATCTTGGGTGGACGAGTTTGGTGATGAGTTGGATAATTTACCAACTCTTGAAGAAGAAGAATTTGACCCGGTTGGTGATCTTACCTTTTTAGAAACATTACTTATGGGGGAACCAGCCACAGAGTTCAAAGATACACCAAACGAGAAAGAAGATGAAGAGGTGGTAAAAAAGAAGAAGACCGAACCACCTTGTCACATTCGGGATTGTCGGCCCGTGCCGCCACCATCACGGGAGAGGGCGAGAAGTCACATGGACCGGACCGCTTATCATATTCCACATTTAAAGTTTGGTCCGCAAGTCTAGAAATAGGTACTCTGACCCGTTTGGATTTTTCAAACGTTACTCTAGATTCACCATTCGTCTTTTGACGAACAATGGTGAACGATCTGAATTAAACGGGTTGGATAGAGGGTGGATAAAAGAGAAGCCACCTGCTTGAACTTGGGTTAAAACCCAAGTGTAGAGTTTTGTATCATCATTCGCCAGGTATATTTTTATTTTATTTTATTTTCATTCTTCTTTATTTTATTTTTTTTATA
Source organism: Ambrosia trifida (assembly GCA_028751855.1). Lineage (NCBI taxonomy): Eukaryota > Viridiplantae > Streptophyta > Magnoliopsida > Asterales > Asteraceae > Ambrosia > Ambrosia trifida. The sequence continues at coordinate 53,009,410 of CM054129.1, read as the reverse complement.
GTTAATTTTTTTAGTTTATCGAGTCGTGTGGGATTGCCTTGGCCCTTTTCACTGTTAGATCTCCCCCGCCCGTACTCAATCTCCATTCGGGTGGGTCGATCTTAAAATTTTATTTTGTAAACCGGCATCTCACTTGTCATTGAGTCATTGTACTTTCATTTTCTTTTTAGTTTATTTTTGTAGGATTCCAACTATGGCCGCGAAGGAAATGCTATACGGTTGTAGATGATGGACAGATGGGACACTTTCTACGAGCTATCGCCACATATTCCAGGGAGTTCGTTTCATTTATTTGTTGTTGTCATATATATTTTTTTTCGTTTCTTATTTATTTTTGTATTTCTATTTTTAGTCTGCGTTGTTTTCTGTAGCACATTGAGGACATTGTGCCTTTCTAAGTGTGGGGATGGAAAACTATTTTTCTATTTTGCTTAGTTGTAGGTTGAGTCAAAAAAAAAAAATAAAAAATAAAAAGATTAAGAAAACGAAAAGAAAAAAAAAGTTGTTTTGTGTTAGTCCCGATCCTTTTTGCTCTTAGTAAATGAGCCTTTTCAATACGTCGGTTAAAAGCGGGGTCGATTGTCGGGTTTACGGGTCTTAGCATATGTTTCTTTAAGTTGCGGGATAGTAGGCTTGACTGAGTTGTTTTTTTCAAAATAAAATGTTTGGGGTGCCTGGGATAGTGGAACAAGCTGGATGGTTAACTGGTTTTGCACTTGCTAGTATCGGTAACCCTTATTTCCACATGACAGTGAGTTTTGAGCCTTAAATATTATATATAAATATTTACTATTTCGTTTCATGTGTGATATACCGACTCTGTTGCATTATTTTAGAACTTGTGCGTTTTGATGCATTTTGAGACCATAAGCTTAGACTTGACACAAATGTGATAGAGGCATTAGGATTACCCATCTTTGTTTAGCCTTTTCGTTTGTTTTTGTTATTTGACCCGTTTTCTCATTTTTACCTAAGAAACCACATTGAGCCTAAACCTTTCGTTTGTCACCCATTTTATTTTATGTTGATTACCGGATTATATATATTTATGTAATGTGAAAAGAAAAAAAATATATCAGCAAAAGGAGTAGCTGACAAAAAAAAATGGAAAAAAAAATATATGAAAAAATCTGAAAAAAAAAGAAAGATATATGAAAAAGTGAGAGAAAGAAAAAAAAATAGAATAAAGGTTGTGGGTCGAGAAGACCAAAAAGATAGAGTTAAGTGTATAGGTTCTATGTTTATCCGGTTTATCTCTTATTTTTCTTTTTAGCCAATTTTTCCCAACAAAATACCATACCTTTAACCCTTACCTACCGTTTCGAAGTCCTCTTGATTTGTGTTAGTGTTAGCAATTAGGTGGAGATTTGATTGACGTACAAGCTTATGATAATTTTGCTTCATAGTTCGGTTTTGAGAGATTCACTCCAAATAAATATATAACCGAGAGATGAGTGATATTGTGAGGGGTGCTTACAGGTGCATAGTCGGTAGCTTGAAGGTAAGTGAAGCTTGACAAGGTAGGCCTTGTTTTTAAAATTGTATCATCTTGACTAGTCAGCCTTTTGAACGATGTAAGTCTTGTGAAACCGCTATGTTGGTTGATTTCGTAGCTTGCTTTTGACCCTGTTTGATGCTATCGTTTTTGTTAAGTGCTTTGTTGAAAATATTGTTTGGGATTTTGTATAATTCTTTTTCGGGACGCAAAAGGTTTAAGTGTGGGGATGTTTGATGTGTTGCAAAACACATCTCTTTTCCTATGTATTTTGTATATTATTTGGTCATGTTTGTATTCATTTCGTGTTATTTTTATTATATATTTATTTATTTCATTATTTTATAGGTGTTCGTGAGAAAGGAGCTTAAAACAGTGAAAAATAATCAAGACGCGAGCACCTGGTGTTCATGGCCGTTGAAGCGTAAACGAGCATCTTTGGTCAAGTCAACAACACCCAAGTCTAGAGCATCCGAGTCAGAAGTACTAATAATAATAATAATAATAATAATAATAATAATAATAATAATAATAAATAATTAAAAAAAAAAGAATAGTTCATAGAACTTGGGTCGTGACCCAAGCCCAAGATGGCAAACAACTTGTAGGTCACGCCAATGTATTTTTGGTGGGTGCAACATTATTATTTGTGAAGATATTATTTGGACGGCACATTAAGGAGTTGGAGCATATTATCATTGACAAATATCCATAACAGCCGATAGAGGGCTATCACGATCACAGCAGCTCTAAAAAAAATAGGAGATGAATTGAAGGAGAAGAAGGCCCGGGATCAAATATTTAAGGCACGGGATCAAGCTTTACAAGCACTTTGGTTAATATTTTATTACTTCGTGTTTTAAAAATATTATTCCCATGACTTTTATTTTTCTTGAACCTATGTTTTTATTGTTTTCTCGAATTATGTTTGGCTAAAACATTACTGGCCACCTAGGTTTGACATGATGACTTTTTGATTTTGGTTTATGTTTCGGTTTTGGATTTTATAGTTGGATTTATGTTTTAGTAAGAAACTTGTTTATGATTCGATGATGTGTGTGCGTACTTTTTACGAATTTTTGATCTTTTGATGTTCCACGAGTGTCTTAGTGAATGTCTTTCATGTTTGGACACTTGTTAGAATTACTTGCTTTGTGCTTGTAGTTTACTTTATGGTTTTAGGCCTAAATTCCATAGGAACATTGATTGTGAGTTTAGAGGTAATTAGTATTCTTCCTACTTTTGAGACCGAGAGGTGATAGGTAGCCAGGTTGTCTTTGGTGCTAGAGGTTTTGGCTAGAAACGCTGAGAGAGCAGGTTTTCCTTGGTTCTCTAGTATTATTTGCTTATCTGTGTCATAGATTGACTTTACAGGTTACTCCTTTCACTTTAGGGTGTATTGTGATTGGAGAGTGAGAAATCTAAACCAGTCTAGCGAGTACTTTAGCATAGTTAGTGAGACCGAGAGGTGATCTAACCAATCAGTGAGATTAGTAGCCTTTAGGATTTCTTTTCGGTCAGTCTTGGTAAATGATCCGGGAGCCACTAGGATACTAGAGGTGAATATTATAAGATCTTGATTGCCAATATAGTTTCGAAAGCCGAGGCAGTTCCAATTTCATTAGTAGGATTCGATACCTAGGTGGTTGCCTTTCCCATCTCTGATTTCCCTCCTTATTAATCCTCCACTATCTGTTAGTTTGAGTTTATTTTTAATTTATTTGTTTTAGTAATTAATTAATATAAAAAAATCACAAAAATCCAATTTGCTAGGCTTGGAGTCGATAGAGGTCTAGTACCGAGAGTCGCCACATTGTGTCCACGGATCGATATTCCGGACTTACTTGCTCTGCTACACTGCGACCGGTGCATTTGCCGTTAGTGTGTGGTTTAGCGGGTTTATCCATTTTTAAAACTTGACCCGAATTTATTTAATACACATTTTCACACATCAATACCTGTGACGATTCTCACGGTCTCACGTGCATCGCGTGCTTCTTGTGCACTGGCCCGGCGCACAGTCCACTTGCTATCCACGTGCCTTCATGTAATCATTACCTTATGCCTAGGGACTGGTTTTCAGCTTCGTGCTACATTTCAATTTCGTTCCTAAACAACATGGTTATTTTTCCCTTCTATGTTTTACCATCCCTGAGGACTTTTCTCCCACCGGTACCAATAGTTAATTATCGCGTACCTGTGATTATTCCATCTTATCTACAATTCACGCGATCTATCTTGAATCGTGTCCTTGATACCTCTTCATTATCCACAAAAGCTCACCTTAACATGAACACCACAATTAGCTTTTAACATGTCATGTGAGTTATTATTAAATTCTACCTTTGGGCCTTGATCGAGTCTTGGATTGTACGGGTCACTGCATTCAGGAGCACACAAGTTTGAGTTCAAGTACTTACTTCCTTGTACAAGATTTCACTCAAACCAGGGCTCTGATACCAACTTGTAACACCCTAAACCAATTTACAGAAAAACGTGCAGCGGAAATACCAACCGAAAAATTCATTTCTTTTAAAAACAACCTTAGATGTTTAGAACCCAAATCTTCTAAGCATTTTAGGTATTACATCTTTAAAATACGTTCTATTACACTAAACGTGACCCTTCTATATCACGTTATGGGGTCGTGTCCTTGTACAATCCGCCTCCTTGCTCGATCTCCATTCTTTCCTTACTCTATTAGGTAGACAAGACAACCTGCGATCACCAAAAAACCGTTTCATTAGTTCATTTAGTGACTTAATGCACACTACTCAAAATGCGGAGATAATATCCGTAGATACTCCATGATATCGTTCCAACGCCTTTTTGCAAGTTCGGGTGTGGCACCCCGAGCCGAACCTACAAGTCTCAAGCATTCACACTTATATACCTGCATCTTCATTACCATTCACATAACAAGGTTAATAACCCCACAATTCATACAAATATACAATTCCCTCAATACCCCACAATACCTACAAGCATACAATTCCCTCATATAACCCCACAATACGTACAAGCATACAATTCCCTCATATAACCCCACAATACGTATAAGCATACAATTCCCTTATATAACCCCACAATACGTACAAGCATACAATTCCCTCATATAACCCCACAATACGTACAAGCATACAATTCCCTCATATAACATACTTTGACCCGTCACGTTACTCTTTCTTCGCCAACTCTAAGACAAATATGACGTTTCCAACCTCTACTCAATCTACATATAACTACCAACCCTTACATACATGAAGCTCTCTCTCAAACCCGAGCATGAGTACGCATAGGTACTACAAATGAGGTTTGAGTTGCTCGGGCAAGGTACGGAAGCATAAACAAGCTGAAAAATCAACATCCAAGCAACCCATTTACCAACTCTCCCACCCCTCATTCCACACATACCTTGATCGAATGCGCGCCCCTACAAGCTTCCGGTTTGAGTTCAAGTGCCTAATATACTTGATTCGCTCAAACCTTGTCTACACTAGTTACATTTATCAAAAGACAATGTCCAAGTTAACTACCATGTGGATCCTTGACCCATAACCAAAACCATGTACTACTTCAAGATTCCCATTCTATGTGAACATAATTCAATATCATAGATGCGAGTTAAGTTCGGGAATCACTTACCTCAAGTCCTCCAAGTTCATGCTTGTTCATTTGCCTCCTCTTGACCCATTAGCTTCCCATGGTTGAGTCCATCCTTCCTATCCTTTCATATCATCATGTTCACATCATTGTTAGCATACATGATCATTACACACTAACAACCATTCTCAACCAAATCTCACATTGACTTTCATTAGTCAACTTCTATCATATCTAAAACATACATTCACAACCACATTTATTCTCACATAGTGATACCACTTATTATCATATATGTCTCATAGTTTTAACATGTTATGCGTCACATGGTGTTTCTAATCACACAATCAAGTTTGGGAAGCATAACCATGTTATTTTAACATTGTTGACTTTCCAGAAAGTCAACTTCCAACTATACCAACAACTTACTTAGAAACATATGTCCATATTGATGTACTAGGTCATATAAGATTCACCATAAACATCATATTCACATCTCATTAAGATACAAGATCATTCATCACACCAATTAACCAACACATCATGTAAATCATAATATTTAAGCATAGTGTACACCCTACTAATGCATACTTCTTACCAAATCATACAATCAACTAATTCCCACATGATTTCTCTCTAAGACGAAGTCCCCATGTTAACCTACTATCAATTGCACCAACTATCACATTACTTTCATACTTGTCGAGTCTTGCATACAAATTCACACATTATAGGACACACATACAACCATAAGATCACTTATGTGCATACATACATACCTACATACGATCCATTATAATTCACACATGGTTTCCATCAAAACACATCCTTTCTATTAATTTCCTAGAATCATCATATTCCATTCATTCTCGTCAATTACTTGCACGCAAGTTCATCTAAGCATTTCATCGAACACATGGTGTGCGTACAACATTCTAAGCTCAATGTACAATTATTTCATGCCTACTTTCATAGTTATAACATCAATCATCATATTTCTTCCAAATATCTATTGTAATTCATACATAGATGTCAAACATAGCAAAATCTTTAATTCTTTCAACCTAGCTATCAACTTGACCAAAAGAATACGGGTCACACCAAAATGTCAAGACCCACTTCAACCACACATGAATCTCCATCAAACAACTACATTATATCAAGTTTACATACATAATAGTTCACATAGTAATTCCATACCGTATGAATATCGACACACAATCATGACATGAAAGACATAGAGTTGTTGGGATTCATGCTAAAATCCCTATCATTCAAGAACTTCTAACAAAACTACCACCAATTGAGGATACTACAACTCACCTCATGCTTGTTATGACTAGATGATTAGAAATCTTCAAACATGCAACTAATTAGCTTGCAAATTGACCTTGATTTGGCTGAATTGCACAATTTGTTCTTGAGAGAATTTTCTCCTCTCAATGTGTCGACACACACACACACTATCCAGGAGATTCCTTTCTCCTACCCAACCCACTAGGTGTTTTATTTTGACAAATTTGCAATTTCGGCCCCTATGGTTTGACACCCATCTATTTTGTCTCAAATCTTATTTTCCTTCTAACTAATAGGCACTTTAACTAACTTAGATAAGTTAGTCATCTCATCTCATGCCATAACACATTAAAACATGCTACTAAATTAAAGTTTGGGTTTTAGGGCGTTACATATGAATCCACACACCATAACATTTGAAACCTCAAAACATGCCAACCATACTTCTTCCCTTCTTTTTCCTTGCCTCGGCCCGACCCCAAACACCTCCACTTGAGCCCTTTTAACCGCAACTCATCACCACCATCCATAGTCAAGAGGTTCGAGCACCTAGAGGACGTATTGTAGAGGCGAGCTTCAAGATTTCGACGTATCTTCATTTCTTTCATATTCAATCCATTGGTATGTGAAAAAACTAAATTTAACTCTTTACATTTATTATCCTAGCCGATGATATGTCCACCCAACTCAATAAAACACCTTAATGCACTAATAAAATAAGTTATAGTTGACAAAACTTACAAAAACTTGAATCTATACATCATATATATACATGCATATACACACACACACATATATATGGTATATACTTACACGAGAACATATATAAACACACATACACACTCACGTACATACACATTGAGTGTATGCATGTGTGTATGGAGTCGAATAAGAGACAAGGACTCGATATTTGAACCTCAAACATACACTTAAACAAAGTTCATGTTTTTTAAGAAACATATGTTAAAAGAACCAAACATGTGTTAACTACCCTTTTAACATAAGAATTCTAAAACATATGTTAACTTCCCTTTTTACATAAGAACTCTAACATGTGTTAAGATGAGAAAACATATGGTAACTTGTGAACATGGTTTTGACAATATTAGTTATCATTAAAACTATAAACGAATGCATCTAACCAGCATTTAAAGAGGACAAGCAATGATACGTAATAATCGTCACGTGTATCGACAATAACAATATGTACATATAGTCCAAAGACATACAAATTGGGTGAACAAATTTCATGGTAAATAATCGAGTACAAAGACTTAAGTGGTCCTTTACATTCTAGGTAACTTTCGTTTGGACTCTAGTCATTCAGGATTTTTCATTTGCTAGTCTACTCGCATAGACACCAGGTGACTTTCACAGCCCCTTTTTACTGTTTTCATACTTTTGGGGGGAAAACATGCTACGTTATTCAAGTTACAAACTGTTTAGAGTGAATTCTTTCATTACTACCATATGAAACATGAGACAATCAATTCATGAGCTCAACACTCCTCGTACATACATTTCATTGTAACCATTGGCTATCGGTTTAGCCATGGAACACTAAAATAGATCTATTGGGTTTGACACCCCCACTCTTGGTTAGTCGCTCTAACTTGTTACATACAAAAGAGTGCTAGTTTTCTATGATTCTTACATTGTCTTTACTGTACAATGCTTGAGGCACAACAGTCAAGAGGTTTGGTTATGGGACTCATGTAAGCACAGTAATCATTGGCTTTTCTAGCTTTGGTTGGTCATACATGAATTTCACTAACTTTACTTTGCGTACATTTAAACCTGTGAACTCACCGGCTTTATGTTGACAAATCTTTTATGCATCTTTTTCAGGTAATTGATTTGCATGAACAAATGGGACTTGAGAATCGGTTTGAGCTTGTATTGTGTGATACCATCCTTTGTGGGTCTTTTCTTGAACAACTCAACAATTATGTGTTTTCATGATTTTCTACCCATTAAGACAATTTTATTCATGTTTTGTAAAACAATTTGAATATTTGGTATCAAATCTATCAGTTACTTATGTGTTTGCTCAAACATTGTTCTTGAAAACCTTTCGACGTTACATTTCTGTGTTTCCGCCAAGGCGGGGTGTGACACAAAACAGGTTTTTGTGCAAACTGTGAGAAAAATAAAAACAATTCATTTATTCATTTTCAAAAAGATTAAAAGTATAATTGTTAAATATTGATTCACCAAATGCAGCATATTTGATTGACGGAAATATATTTAGTGAAATGTATAATTGAATAATCAAATGTGAAATGATTAAACTAATTTTTAACAAAAAAAATTAAAAGGCGTTAATAGTTATTATTTCATTATTGAATAATAATTAACTAATTATATCTATTAGAAAAATATGAAGAGGTGGAAGAATTTATATTTGATTACAATTATAATTATGTAAGGTACCTAAGTGTAATAGGTTTAAATATAAATAAGGGGCTAAATGTTTAACCCAAATGGCTTTTTTTTCCTGTGTTTATACATTTATAATTATAATTAGACTGTTTTCATCTGATATTTGCACTTCTTAATTCACAATTCACTCCAAAGACAGTACTAATTCGAAGATATGAGTGATGCTTATCCAAGTGAAGCAGCAGGACCTTCGAACCTTATACGATTATCTCGTCTCCATTTAAACCATGCCAACCAACTCTCACAAACACCATGGCTCAACTACTGTTTGACCGACTACAATTTGGGGAGACTCAAATCAACTATACTACAAACCATCCTGTCACAAACACACGGGTATGAAACCGTCCAACACAAGTTGTGCCCAGCTGGGCTACACGGTACGAAACCAAACCAAGTGAGGAATACGTCCATTGGTTGGATAAAGAAATGATTTATGCATCTTCCCCTGACTTCGGACGCCATCCTTGAGACAAGAGGTTGGGTGGTTGTTGATGTCGTGTGGATTAAAGGTTTTAATGACTTAAATTAACTTTTTATTTTAAAAGAAACAAGTCCCCGGCGGATGCGCCAAAAACTCGTTCAAAAAGAGATTTAAGTCAGAACTTTAAGTTAAAACACTTTTCAAGTTTAAAATTTGTAAAATAAAACGATAATTGTTGATGTTCTAAACCCACACGGTAGGCAAGTGTACCTATCGAGAGTAGAATAGACTCTAGCAAGTACCGAGTATCGAACCCAAAGACACGACTTCCCTTACTCAGCCTTAAGTTGCTTTCTAATAACAGTAAAAGATAAAATAAAGAAAGAGAGAATCAGAGCGACCAAAGTAGAAATCAATACCAAAAAGAAGTGCTGCTTCGGGATCAGACTATCCTTGGGACGGGTTAATACTAATTACTTAGTTGAGTGGTGTGTACAGGTGGCGCACTTATGCTTAACATGGAGTTGCATCAGCATTCTCCAGAGGTGACTGTTTTCGCAAAACGAGCTATGTTCTTGTTATTAAATGAGGGTCTCCCAAACTAGTAAGCTCACCTCTCAACAATTAGTGACGGACTACTCAAGACTGTGTTAACCCAACCCCGAAAAATCCACCTCCCAGTGTTGCAATAAAGACATCTATTCACTTAAAACTTTTATGAACAACTTGCTGGTGGCCAGAGCATGACCGAACAAACTGCCACTTGACATCATAGAAGAGTCGTGACTAACCAGAACACGTGCATCTCCTACTAGAATTAATTAACCTTTTAAAAAGTGAGTGGTCTATTATTAACTGTGCGGCAGTATAATAATGAAAGAAAATAAAGACCGTTTTCTTTCATCACGAGTTCACCAATCCTTGACATGCGCCAAAGCTTTCACATAGACCATGAAGCTAGGTCGCAAAGACAAGTCTTGGCTTATCACCAGGACCGAGTATAAAGACCGTACTGACCCTAAGTGAGATCTTTGATAGTAGAGGATTAAGCAACGAAGTGTGTGTATTTCTACCCACAAATGGGCTAATCACTACTCGCGGGATTAGGTTAGCTTATGAGTGCATGGGTTGTTACACACCATGGGTACATTCATAAGTCCTCCCACTTCCTATCAAGACACCCACAAGACCAAAGACTAAGTAATTAATTAGTTAATTCATCAAACAAAGTTTTAAGTAAAAAGAATTAAATAAGAACACAAACACCACTCAAGAAATAAAAACTATATAATCCTTACCAAGACAAGTCTTCACCCTAGAAACACTCTACTATCGTAGCCAAACATTGGCATTACAACATGCACTCTAAGTTGGGAGTTGGGGAAACACATAGTAGTGGTTGTATTGGGGATTAAAGAGGGTGTTTGGATGATTTTTAGTGATCTCTCTCTCTCTCAACTCTCAATCAAATAGTGTTTATGGAGTGATCCCAGGCTCCAAAGGTCACTTACTAGACCCTAAAGATGGCTGGAATGAGAGAGAGATTCGGGTTGAAAGGATGGGTGAAGGGATGCTTCAAAATGTGGGGTGGAGGCCTCTATTTATATGCAAATCAGCTCAAGCACGCCCATGCTTCAAGGTTTGGCATGCCCATGCTTGACAGCAGGTACTGTTGTAGAGTCCTTTTGCGCAGAAATGTCCCCTCCAGGACAAGCACGCCCGTGCTTCCCAGAATATCTAACAGTCTTGTCAGTTTTGGTCGGTTTAAGCCTTGGGGAACACGTTTCAGCAAAGCGCGCACATGCACATCTTTAAACACTAATTTTGCCTCTGTTGACTTGGAAATGTTGACTTGTTGACCGGAACAGTTGATTTGTCGTGCACGGTCGGAGCGCGACCGTGCTACATCTGAAACAGCTCCGAAAGTCTTCAATTCCTTGTCTTTTGTGCTGTTTTCCTTCCTGGGCTTTAAAACTTGCATGTGGGAGACAAAGTTGTTGTACTATGTACCCCCGTTTAGTCCCATAGAAGCTTGTTCTCCACTCAAGATGTGCCTTTTTCTTTTCCTTTTTGCTTTTTGTTGCCAATAACCTATATTTATCTCATAGGAACGATTTAACAATATTTTATAAAATATAAAATCATAAAAAGGTACAAAAAGGAGGATAATTACATATGTAAAACATATTAATTTATCGACACATGAGTCGTGATAGCGATGGTGGCGTGTCATCTCCTGGGTCCTTCCTAGGTGATTGGGACTGAAGTAATTAGAACTTATCATGTTTAATTAGGTTTATGTAATATTTTTATATAATATTTTAAATAGGTTTTTATTATATATATATATATATATATATATAGGGTAAGGATCCTAAGAGAACTAAAAGCCAAACGAGAACCGTGAGAATCATTCTCAACAACTAGTTTTTCTAAGGCAAAATAAAAAGGCTTAAACACACATTTATAAGAGGCTTTTGTTTTTGCATTTACACATATGTGTATACTAGCAGGAACCGCGCTTTGCGGAGGGGCTACACCCGTAAACTTATATTATATATATAATAATTTTAAACTAAAAGTCATCATGTATTCTTATGTGACAATTATTTTGGTGGAAGTCATTTGATATTGAAAGCACGAATAAAAAATAAAAATTGATGTGGGGGAATGTTGAAAACTTGAATTAGAAGACAAGATTTCAGTCTCTAGAAAAAAAAAAGTAGCTAAATACTCTAAATGAATCCATAAAAAAATAAAGAATGGCATGTGGGATGGGTTTGCCATCCCGTAGTACTAACTGGTCGATTTTGTAGTATATTCCCAAATATGCTCTGAACGTATATATGCCATTTCTCATGTTGGCGATTGTTTCATCTAATGCGACACCCATAGGTGTGAAGGAGAAGTTTGTGTTGTATGCGTGGATTAAAGAAACCATGACATTTGATCAAAGAAACCATGAGGTTGCTCTTGATTAACACAATAGCCATGATGTTGCTCTTTATTAACACAACATTTTTCTGATTGTAATTTTTAACCGTAAACTTTTATTACATATACAATAACTTTTAAACTAAAAGTCATCATGTATTCTTGTTTGACAATTATTTTGGTTTTGCTAATGATCAAGTCAGTCACGAATGGGATGATGCCTATCTCTTTTATTTGAATTTGAATATGTTAGTCAAATTTTTATGTATTATTTTTAGTATAAGTTAATAATGTATTTAATTGTTGTACTTTTAAACTAAAAGTAATCATGTATTGTTGTTTGACAATTATTTTGGTTTTCCTAATGACCTAGTCAATCATGAATAGGACGATGCCTATTTCTTTTTATTTGAGTTTGAATATGTTAGTCAATTTTTTATGTATTATTTTTTGTATAAGTTAATACGTTTTTTACAAACTTTTATAAAATATTATTTTTTGAACGGCCAACGAATCAATTTCTGAGCACTCTCGGGCTCCCTTTTGGCGAATCAGGTACTCGAGAGTACCTGGCCCACCGATTGCCACCAATTCCCGGGAAAACCCGACCACTCACCCGCCCGAAGGCACGACAGTGAAATAATAAGTAAAACCGGTCGGGATCAGGACTCGAACCCAAGCCAATGGTCGGGTCATCCCTCATTTCCCTTCCACCAATGTCCTCCAAATGTAGCTAGTGGGAATTGAACCCAAGCCTCCCATAGGAAACTTTAGGCCCTCAACCAATTGGGCTACAAGTGTTGGACTACATTTTATTAAATACTATTGCATTATAAATATAAATGCTAGATGTAATAACTGTGGAGGATCGATTTGACAAAAACAAGTTTAAATGATCATACAAGTCTACTAATCTAGGTGCGGAATCCCTAGATCAGTTACAATATGATAGTTATCGAATCAAAACACGCAATTCACCTTTTCAATTTTCATTTCATTCATAAACATTTGATATATAGCTTACAATTGATATTTACAATGAAATATATAAGTTTCAGACACTTCTAAAACACCTAGAGAGAATTCATATCGAACTAGACACGAAATGACCAAAAAGTTAAGTTCAAAATGAACATCAAACTATATATAGGCCTATACATTCGCCCCCCCCCCCCCCCCCGATAGGTCGAATGTGCAGGTTCGCCCCTTCACAATAGACGAACAAACACATATGCTTCACAGTCTTCATTCGACCTGTCTCTCTACCTTCGCCCTATAAAATCCACATTCGACCTCCTTCAATTCCACCTTCGACCCCACATATTCAACTAAACATATTAGAATGTACAATCTAAAAGCATTAGTCGCAAAATGTGCATCAACAAACTCCCCCTCGACTATTGCTTGGATTGTTGTCGTTGGTAATCGAGCGTTTTGTTCATCAGCTTGATACGCAAATTCGTCTTCTGCTCTTTAGTCGTAACTGGTTCGACAGTTTGTTTAGATTTCTTCTTTTCTTTCTGAATCTTCACGAACTTTCCCAGTTTCTTGTCATAGTCACATCCCGCATTGACATCCCAAGCGAAATACAAGCATACCACACGTTGGTATTTCGGAGCTTGTTCGCTATCCTTCTTTTCACAGTAAATCGGGTTGTAATACAACATTATGATATCTTCATGTGAACAGTTGATCAACCACATCGGATCAAAAATATGAATCTTCTTAAACTCATCTCTTTTATCCTTCAGCAAGATAACAGCTTCTGCGGTCTTCCAATCATATTTCCACCACATGAATTCTTTTGAAAAGTGTTGTGGAATCGGCATCAAAGGAATATGTTTCAGAACGGTCGGTGGTCTATACTTTAAAGTCACCTTGTTCATCTCAGTAATTGGACCAATAATCGTTTTGTGAACAATCCTTTTAGGATACTACGGAGTGAACACATCCCATCTCGTTCTGCTCTCTCTTGCCATACAATCTGCAAAATAGCTAACTGCATCGTTGTTCACAGTTGCTCCAAAAGTATGTCGGCAGACTTCTCGTACAGTCCAGTAAGGTAATGGCTTTATATCATGGAATCTGTTGAAATACAGAATTCCCTTCTCCCATTTCACAGCGACACACCTAAGTTGTCTCAAATATTTCCAACCGAGAGCTTTTCCTTTGAACAATTCATTGTGAAACTTGTAGAAACCTCCCTGAATTTCAGTCTTTGGTCGGTTGGCTTCTTTTTCTTTCATCTTCCTTAGTAAACTCTTCAGATCATCATATTGTTCATCATTCGGTTTCTAATTCTCTGTATTCTTGAATACTTCACCAACGAATGTCTTACTCTTCTCCCATGCAAGTTTCTCAGCCTGTTTTAACATCTCTTCAGAAAATTCAGGAAACGCGTCGTCTTGTTTGTCTTTGATGTATTCTGGATATTCCTCACTGGTAATATCTTCAATCTCAACATCTTCAAATACCGATGTATCTCTAACATCAGAGTGATTTCCAGCTTCTTTTTCAGGAATATTAGGAATTTGATTGTCACTCATCAACTCTTCAAGAGACTTACCAACTTGTTTCGCCAATCCTTCAAGTATCTCTTTGGCTACGGCTGCAGAAACTTCACCATCTTCCAGATCAGGATCATTATACTCAAGCTCAAATCTCATATTATCATACTTAAATATCTCTGGAAACTTTCCAGTCAGTTCGATCGTCCAGACTTTCTTAGTCAACATCTAACGATATAATTTCTTATCTTCATCTGATAAAGATCTAATCTTTTCATTCCAGAAGATATTGTCATCATCAGTATTACCACCAGGAGCTTTCAAGCTAGATTCTCCTGCAACTTTAACACAATCTCTCTTTTCACATTTATACTTCTCTGTATCATCATCATCGTCATCATCATCATCATTTGCAGAACTGTTATTATCAGAACCATCTCCAGAATCATCTTTATCATCATCATTCTTCTTCTCAGGAGCATCACCGGCATCCTGATCCAAATCCTCATCATTTTCTTCTTCTTCTTCAGATTCAGATGGTTCGAAATCAACCTGTTCTTCTTCAGGTTCTTTGTCTTCCTCTCCAGCTTTCAACTCCGGAGCTTTCGAGTACAAATCATCAATAAGCTTTTTCATGCTCTTGTTGTTCGTTCTCAACTTCTTGTTTTCAAGTCTCATAGAGATATATCTTCGTGTATTTCTCTGTTCATGCAATAACAATTTCTCATTTTCTTCTTGTAGTTGTTTAATCATCGCTTCTAAATCTTCTTGACTATCATGTGAAGATTCAACAATATCTAAAATCTTCTTATCGTTCTTTCTCAATTGTTCAATCTCTTGCTATTGCCGGTTTATCAATTTCATCATTTCAGCAAGCTTCTAGTTAACTGCGTTCATCACATCACTCGATACAGTAACCTGCGGTGTTGAAGCCTCAGCAACAGGAGTCTTTTTCTTGAACTTATTCAATACTCTTTCCATAGCAGCATCAAAATCTGCTGTAGGATCAACTGTCTTTTCAGCAGCAGATTTCTTCATATTTTTAGCAATCGGAGATGTCACGGGTGTAGTAGATTTAGAACTACTAACTTCAGGAATTTTCTTTCCTGCAAGTAGAATCTCAACTTCTTTCGCCCGTCTTTTCTTTAGATTCTCTTTCTCATCTTTATTGGACATGGTTTTGTATTTGGGCTTTTTCTATTTCTCACCCACCATAGGAGATCCACTGAAATCTTGTTCACCAATAGCAAGACCCAGATCTATCTCATCAACAGCAATAGGACTCTTCTATCTCTATTCCTCTACGGTTTTATTAAGACTTTCAGACTCACCAGCCACAGTGGCCTTGGGCTGGGTTTGCTTTACAGTCTCTTCACCAGAATCCCATCTGTCATCTTCTAAAGTCTCCGCAGAATCGGTAGACTCTTCATCAACTAGCATAGTACCTTTTCTTGCTACGCTTTTCTTTCTTCTTGAAATTTTCTTTGGTGGTTCAACCTCATCTTCCTTTTCTTTACCCTTCCCTTTGCCACTCTTAGCACCAACATTTACAACCTGTCGTTTTCTCTTTGCTTCTGGATTAACGTGAAACAAAGGATCATCATTATCAGAATCACTGTTAGCATTTCTAGCTTTGTCCTCACCCCGGATCTTCATAATCTGGATTAACGAAGTGTCCAAACAGATTCTTATGAGGTGGTCTTTCATTCTCAAGAACCCCTTTGTATCCTTTCATCCTGATCAATGTTTTCAGATTCATGTGATCTTGAACTAGAATCTGAGTAGGATCTTTTCTCAACTTTTTATACTTCTAATCGAAGATCATCTGTAAGAATCTGGGATATAGTAAGAACTTCTTCGACTTCAAACCTTTAAGTGGTTCAAGCATGTGATCAAAGATCATTCCTGAAACATTAAAAGGCTTGTTCAATGTCAAGGCAACCATCAACGAACTGATGCTTTTCCTCATCACATCATAGCCTCCACTAATTGATCCAAAGCAATGTATCATGACATGAGCTAGGTACTTGAACTGCGGACACAACTTTCCTTTGGGCAATGCTAAACCTGTAATCGGTACGTTATACTTCATACGAAGAAAACATTTTCTCTGTTCAATCCAAGACAAACTTCTAGGATCTGTTGGCTCATCTCTCAGTCTCAAAGCTTCCCGAATATCATTCTCAGTAACTATTGCAAGTTGTCCCTGAATGTTGCTTAAAATTGTAGTTCGGTTCTCCCAGAAATCAATCTTCGCATTTCTCCAGAATTCCACTTGATGGTCTTTATAAATGATTGCTGGTGTAGCTAACGCATCAATGACTCTGCTCCTTTTCAGAAAATCAATGATCCCAGAAAATTCCGTGTGTTTCTTGACTACACCAAGGAATGCACAACAATTATGGGCTTCTTCGAAGGGCAGTTCTTCTTCTTTCTTCTTACCAGTGGTTTTTCCAGACGATCTAGCTGGTATATCAGTGTTCCGTGGTTCTGCCATTTGAAATTCTGCAAAAACGAAACATGAAAATTCATTAGAATCAGACAAAATTTGCAAAATTGAAATTTGTTTTTTGAAAATCAACATTCGACCCATCGGGGGTTCGAATGAAGAAATTTTGAGGTTCGAATGTGAAAAATAAGGTTTGAATGTGAAAATTTTAAATCAAATTGTTCATTCAACCTCAAAGCCACATTCGACCCTATGAACAAGTCACATTTGACCAGAAAAGCCACATTCGACCCTCCTTTTTGGTCGAAACTGACTGTTCATATGACCAAAATTCCAGAATTCAATTCAGTCCATCTTAACATGTGATTTTCATTTGTTTAGCACATATTATGTCCGATTAATCATTCTCAATAATCAATTGTTTCAATTATTTAGTTTTAGATAGTTTTTAAGTGTGATCTAGGGTTCGAACACATTTAAACATCAATCAAACAATCTGGCTTGTTATTAACCTAGATTATTGTTTATTCTCCCCATAAAACTATCTATAACTAAATCCTAATCAACAATTGTCCTTAAAACAGTCTATAATCGATCCAACAGTCAAGGTCAAGGGTTCGGACACGAAATCAATCAATCTAACTTCGTTACTGGATCATTACCTGTAAAATTTGTGTCAAAATGATCAGTAAAGAATGGGGAACAAGAATCAAGGGTCAAAGAAACAGGGGCAAAAAGGGTTGGTTATCTTAGACTTTTGAAAAAATTTTGAATAAGGGTTCGAATGTGCCGAATGGTATATATAGGGCTCCCACATTCGACCATTTGATGAGGGCGAATGTGAAACAATGTCTACATTCGACCATATTGAAAGGCTCGAATGTAGATATAGGGTTCAAATGTACAATATAACATTTGAACACTCACATTCGACCAAAAGCTAAAAGCTCGAATATACGAAAAATTCCACATTCGACCCACTGAAAGGGCGAATGAAGATTGGAATTTTTGACAATTTTACCAAATCTCAAAATCGAATCCCGTTCAATCTTTTTCACACCTTTTAAGCTTCAAACATTCATTATATCACATTTAAAAGTTACAAAACTCAAATTGGTTCATCAAGTTTCAGAAAACAACCATCAATCACCATCAGTTATCAAAAATAACGCAGAAATGTAAAATCTTTTTGGTTTTTCTGAAATTTATGCTAAAACACCCCTAAAATCTTTTTGAGTTTTTGTATATTTCGAACAAATGTAAAATGCAGAAATGTAAACATAAAGTAGTAAACATTTTGTGATTTTCGGTAAGAGGATCATATCAGTTTTTGAGAAATCTGATCACACCGTTGATCTTTAGTGTTTATTATCAGTAAAGACAATATGTGATCCAGCAACTGCTGATATTGTTATCCACATAAACTTTCATGCAGACTGTTATGCAGTGTTTGATACAGCTATTTATATTATAAACAAAATTGTATGTGGTTCCCACGCACATAACATACTCCCGTATCAAGGAATAATTGCACAAAGATTCATTGTAACGCGTGATTATGCTTTTGTTATCTGTAATTTACAAGGTATTGAGGCACAGAGGTGTACAGGTCAGCAAATCAATGCTGCAAAGTAACTTATGCACTCTACCAGGTTGATAGCTAATATCAATCACAATTTTCATCAATGATTAGATACGATGCATTAGATAATCTTTGATTATCGTCATACATGAGAAGTTCCTCAATTCGGTAACTTTAGGTTTTGGCTCTAAAGCTCTTTTATAAAGATACCATGTCTGATCTAGGTCCATAAAACGTTACGACAAAAGATCAGATAGGCTATCCCCAGATAACTAATAACATAACGACCCGAAACCTCCGAATTTTGTACAAAAACCCTATCAAACGAAATTACGGTACTAAGACCATATGCCCATGAGGAGTTGATGGGTTGGTTAAAAGACGTGTATAAATGCGTCTATAAATGAGTTTTAAGGAATGTTAAGTTGTCGAATGGTGTTGCTTCGATATTATTATGTCGTTTCAAGATTCGATGACTAAAGGAAGCAAAAATGACGTTTTGGAGTTTCTCGAGCGAGATACGGAAGCATAAACAAGCTGGAAAATCAAGATCCGCGGCTGAATGGTGCTCAAAGAAAATGATAAGAGGTGATGAGTCAAAGCTTGATGCTATCTTGAATTTGCTCAAAGAAAATGATAAGAGGAACGAGGTGAGAGACATGTCTCACGAGGCTCTAGCGAAACAAGTGGGGCAACTTGCAGAGGAGATGGCTCAATTGATAGGAAGCACGGGAAAGCTTCCTAGCGATACAACTATCAACCCGCAACATCAAGGTTCGAGCTCGAAGAACAATCACAATGCTCCAATTAATAAGGTAACTGTTCTTCGTAGTGGTAAAAATATTGATAATAAAATTGGTGATAAAATTGAGCCATCACCACCCCAGTTTGTTGAAGGGGTGGTGGAAGATGTGAGTGATGAAAGTGAAAGTGAGGAGTTAACGGGTAAAAATTGTTGGGTTATATTGAGACCACAGTTACCAGATCAAAGACTTTTGATAGCTTGTTGTGTAGTTTGTAAGTTGAAGGGTTGTTTATGTAATTATGACATAGTTTATGCTAGAAACCCTAGGCTACGCACTTAATGGACGGGCCCTGCGCAGTTAGGTTAAGTGCGCAGGCCCATCTGCCTTCCTATATAAAGAAAGCTTGTGTGCAGCTCAAGGGTTAGGGTTTTGGTTATTATCTTTGTAGCACAAGAAGAATAGGTGGGTACTTGTATCATTTCCACGGTTCTTCAGAAACAAATCATCAATGGAATTATCTTATTATTCATCTTGTGTGTCGTTTCTTATAGCATTCATCTAGTTTCTTTGTCTATAGAAGATTAATCACTTAAAACACCTAATTCATAGGTGTTTCTAAGTGATAACAATCTCTTGCACTTAACAAGATCTAGTATTTGGGACTTACAATTTGGTATCAGAGCCTCTGTGCTCTAGATTGTATCTATTTTAAGATACCAAAACCCTCATCTTGTTGGTTTTTATTATTAAGATTTTTATAAGCTTTTGTGTTTATCAAAAATTTGGGTGTTTTTCTTATGTTTTCGCTTCAAAATTTCGTGGAAATTGTGTTTCTGAGAGTTAAAAGTGGTTCGTTTTAAGTAGAAATTTCATCCAAGCATTTCAGAATGGAATGAAAAAGTTTTGGATAGAATTCAGCTGAGTTTTTTTTTGTGTTTTTCAACAACCTGTTTTGCGCACTTGTTTCTTGAGTTGTGAACTTATTTCATACGTTGTTAACTTATTTCATACGTTGAGTACTTATTTCTTGGTTTGAGCACTTAGCTCATAAACTGCATACTTGTGCGTATCTGAGTACTTAGACCTTTTTGTTATAGTAGGCAACTAAGTTTTTGCGTACTTAATGTTCTTCACTGTCTACGAGCACTTAACTAGGGTTTCTGTGCACTTAAACAGAGATCTTTGGTTTTGTGCGCACTTACTGAAGAGGTGTAGTTTTGAGTACTTGGCTAGAGTTTCTGCGCACTTAAATCTTAAATGAGAGTTTAAGTGTCTGCGTACTTCGTTTAGTACGCAGACTGATCAGTCAAGACTGAGCACTTACCATGCCCAAGTGCTGACTGATCTGCGCACTTGTCAAGAAACAACAGCTACACGTGTACTGTGCAAGACTGCGCACTTATCAGAAGACAAACATCTTGACAAGGTTGTTTATATTGTTACAGGCTGCTGCGCACTTGATCTGGATTACTGCGTACTTTGTTGCGCACTTAAGGACATTGGACAATTTTCTAGACTGTTAACTATAAAATCTGAAAAACCAAACTCTTAACATTAACTTAAATCATGGCCGGTAACGATAACCACTCAACTGTAAATCCTATCACTCAACAAGAACTTGAAACTGGAACAACAACTAGAGTTCCTAAGTTAAAAGGTGTAGAAGATTATGGAACTTGGAAAAATCGAATGAGGTCGTTCTTCTATGTCACAGACTTCACCCAATGGACTTCTATCTAGCTAGGTCCACACATTCCAATGAGAACCACTACCACAGGAGAAGAGTTTAACCCTGATCCATCTACCTACACTGATGTCGACAAACAGCTACTTCAGAGAGACCATAAGGCTTATGGTGCCCTTACCATGGCCTTATCAAATGATGTTTATAACATGTTTGAGGAATATGGCACTGCACATGTCCTGTGGTTTACATTAAACGAGTACTATGAAGGGAATGAAGAAATGCGCCAATATAAGCAAGATATGGTGCAGAAAGAATATGACATGTTCGGTAGCATTCGTGGTGAGAGCTTGAGCTCACATATCGAATGATTCATGAGTATGTTAACCAAGATGAAGAAGGCAGGAATTCCCGTCAGCAACCGAAATTCCATCAAGAAACTGCTCGACTCCCTGCCCAAAGAATGGAGCATACAATGCATGTTGATTAGAAAAGAGTATCTAGATGCTCAATCTACTTTGGCTGATCTCATCAACACTCTGAAGTCTTTCGAAATGAACATCACCAAAAGAGAGATGAACCAGACTGCTCCGAAAGTCGTTCCTAGCACTGCTATGAAGAATCTGGCATTAATGACTCCAGTAGCTTCAAAAGGCCTGTTGTAGATTATAAATTTAGCAGAATATATAGCAACAGTCAATGTAAAAAACAGTCTGTTGTAAATTTCAAACTGTTTGATGACAATAGGCCTTTTGAAGCTAATAACAGTTGAAACAATTAACAATCAAATTGTCACAATCAAAATGATTATTGATTTTTCCTATATTTTAAAGGTCCAAACCTTATCATACAATCATTAACAAATAGTTGGTCATTTAATCAGAAGATTAAATTTCAATAATTAAAGTCAAGACATGTGTTGAAACAATAATGTAGGCAACAATTCATACCTATGTTTTAAACATAAAAGCCTTATCATACTATCATTAACAAAAAGTTGGTCATTTAGCAGAAAGATTAAATTACAATAATTAAAGTCAAGAGATAATAAAAATGCACAAACCAACATAAACTTGATATTCTAATTCATTAACTACTGCCTATTAAAAAGTTTAAACCGTAAAGTCTGTTGCATGCTCTGTTTCAACGGTCATGTCCGCTACCTCCGTGTCATCGTCATCTTCTCCTGAGTGTGCATCATGTTGTTCTTCGTCTTCATTTGCTTGGGCGTCTCTTCCTTCCCACAGATCTACTTGAGCCTTCACCATCTTCTCCAGATTCACACCAAAGGCTGCTTCAGTTGGGTTTTGCAGTGGTTTTTCTGATAATTTTTTTAGAAAATCCACATCATCTGAGAAATAGATGTTTTGTGGTGTGAAGTATCCTGTGTTGCCATCTTCAAACCTAATCCTGGCTTCAAAATTATCTGCTAGGAACTCCCAAGAAATCACATCACGAAGTTCACAATTTCTGAACATCCTCCTAAGATTTCTAACTAGCCTGCGTGATTTTTCATTTTCCCAACTCTGATGGGTACCAATTTTTTTAAAAAGAAAATCAGAATTCGTTTGCTACAGTCGGCAGTTATTCCTTCAGGGGAATAGTAATTTTTCTTTTCGTTGTCAGTGAACATCAACGAGAACTTATTTTTCTCACACCACCATATAGATAATTCTCTGTTCTTTGTCATTTTTTCTCTTTTGGTTTTGGGAATTGGGATTGTTAAGGGAAAGATAAATACGAAAAAGAAAAGATATCATAGATGTGTTGCACTATTCTTCGATTTATAGGATGTTTGTAGGTAATGGGGGATTGGGTTTGGAAGTTAAATTTATATATGGATTCAAACCAAATCGAGTACACTTTTAGAAGATCTATTTTTAAATAATTATACATTATATATATTAAATAATTACAGACGTTTGGGCGGTTTTTCAACACATGTCTTGTCAAATTTAATGACATGATATGATTATATTTTTTTCTCTTTTAATCCATCATTTATTTATTATTTATTTATTTAGTAAAGTAAATTAGAAGTTATATAAATTGAAATTATTATATATTTATATATATAATTTAAACAGATGGTTATAATAACTTAACTGAGTTATATGTAAATATTTAGTTTAAATATATTAAAATTCTGGTTACATCATTCTTTAGTTGAAAATTGTAATTGATGACAGTTGTTTGATAACATCCGTTGCAACTTAAAAAAATATTGTATAAGTTGAAATTACAATAGGTTTCTATACCACACTACAAAAAAGATGAACATTTAGGACTAAAAATTCATTCTCTGATACATCCAAATCAGTCCCCAATGGTTATTGACGACTGATTTCGCCAGTCCCGAGTCAGTGGCGGATACTTAGTCCTAGATAGTGGTTTTAGTAACTGAATATCAGTCCCCATTACGTGTCACCTACATGAACTAACATTCAGTCTCCAAATCATATAAATTCAGTCCTAGATGTGTCCACCAGTATCACATCATTTTAGTCCCCGATTCAACTTTTTGTGATTGAAATTCAGTCATTGATCCTACGATATTTCAATCCTTATCACATTTCTTTAAGGACTAAAAAATAATCTCAAATACTATGTCCAGGTTGTTTTTCTTTAGAGTCTAAAAATCAGTCTCTAATATTCTCCGTTAGAGACTGAAAAATAGTCTCGGAAACTACTAAAAAGCGATCATTTGCAACGAAATTTGTAGCAAATGCCCTTTTGCGACCATTTTTAGTGGATGCTTAATGCATAGTGACAAATGTCTTTTACAACCACATTTTCTAGACTAGTTTTTATAAAACTGCCCTCAACAATAGTGTAACTTTTGCTACTTACCGATAAATTCAAACTTCATTAAACAAATTTAACACAAAGACAAATCTAAGCATAGTAAGATACATTATACCAACACAACAAGTCAACAGAAGAAACAAAAAATCTCAAGAACAAGTCAAAATAACGAAAATAGTTGTTTAGTGTATTCATATTTGAGCCTCGTCCACAACTTCACATAGGTTCACGGTAGGCTCCAACATGTTCCTAGTGGGTTTGGAAGTTAAATTGATATGGATTCTAACCAAATCGCTTACAGTTTTTTGAAGATCTATTTTTAAATAATTATACATTATATATATTAAATAATTACAGACGTTTGGGCGGTTTTTTAACACATGTCTTGTCAAATTTAATGACATGATATGATTATATTTTTTCTCTTTTAATCCATCATTTATTTATTATTTTTTGTTTAGTAAAGTAAATTAGAAATTATATAAATTGAAATTATTATATATTTATATATATAATTTAAACAGATGGTTATAATAACTTAACTGAGTTATATGTAAATATTTAGTTTACATATATTAAAACTCTGGTTACATCATTCTTTAGTTGAAAATTGTAATTGATGACAGTTGTTTGATAACATCCATTGACAAGTTAAAAATTATTGTATAAGTTGAAATTAGAATAGGTTTCTATACTGAAATTATTATTACGACATTGCACGTAATGATAATATTCTATTTAATAATTTAAATAGATGATTATAATAACTTATCTGAGTTATATGTAATTTTTCAGTTTACTTATATTAAAATATTACTTACAGTGAGTATATTTCATGGCATTTCTTAAAAAAGTTTGTCATGGACATATTATTTTTTTAAAACATAATAAGTCGTCAATAAAAACTATAATTTCACGTTTTTATAGATGGTGATGTTTTTGTATAATTTTTATTCTTATAAAATATCTATTCATTTTTTAAAGTTATAGAAACAATAAAAGACTTCAAATCATTTGGAAGAACAATAGTTTTAATTGTTTAATTAATATAAAATAATAATGTTTAAATTTATCCTATCTTTACATCTAGATCCTTCATCTGTACAGTTGTCGTCATAAATATTTAGGGATGTGGCGACTGTTTGTAATTATGAATTTATTTAACGGATGCTGTGAGAAAAGACATTTCGGCTATTATCGGCTGTTAGAAAGCTTTCAATGTATAAAAAATTGAGAATTATGAAAAATGGTGTTCAATATTTGTTTCTATAAGGAGTAAAGTGTAAGTTTTGAGTAACCTTGTCAGAATTTGTCATTATTACTTCTACTATTAAAATAGGGTGATGTTATCTAGACATCCCCAAAAAACCCTAGACACCCCTAGGACGGGTCATTGAGGCCTCAATGGGCCATTGATGCCAAATCTGGGAAAAACGACGGGTCATTGAGGCCTCAACGACCCATCCTTTTACAAAAAAGTGAAAACGATGGCCCATTAAGGCCTTAACGACCCATCCTAGTACGAGGTACGAGGTGTCATTCTTAAATCCATGCAAAAGCAGGGGGTTCAGACTGAAAAGGTCTAAAAAGGTGATTCCCCACGGCCCATTGAGGCCTCAATGGCCCGTTAAAATGTGTTAGGTTTGGGCATATAAACTCCCAACGGGCCATTGAGACCTCAATGGCCCGTTAAAATGTGTTAGGTTTGGGCATTTAAACCCTCGACGGCCCATTGAGGCCTCAATGGCCGTCGTTTTTTAGCATTTAACCAATACGTGTGCAGCTTCCTCCTCATTTCACAAAAAAAAATTCAAACATCACCACCATTATTCTCTCAACCCATTTTGACTTCCTAGTCTCACGATGTCATATTTACATCGACACGTTTAAGATATGGCTTCCATCTCAATATCATGGATACATTATAGACATTCGAAATGTCCGTGCAGACGGTAACTGTGGGTTCCAATCCCTAGCTATGTGTTTAGGGTGGGAAGAGAATATGTGGCACTTCGTCCGCAGACAGCTTATGGAGGAGATGGATGATAACACAGACTGGTGGATGCCAATCTTAAACAGTGTAGATCACAGTTGGTACGACACACTATACAGGTCATTAGATTGGAATGGAGTGGGACAAGCCCCGCAGCAGCATTGGATGGAGATGCCCTCCATAGGATTGCTGTTTGCTCGGAAATTTGGGATGGTTGTTCAATTTCTATCTCCGGGTAGTCACAGTGAGACTTACTTCCCTATGTTCGATGGTCCACCAGGCAATATTGAAGACCATGCGTTCGTATCGTTTGCTTTTGTTAACAAAGACCATTACATCATGATTGAGTTAGCAAAAGGCGCTCCAATGCCAAAACTGAATAGGACATGGAGTGAATTTCGATCTGAAGAGGCAAGTGAGTGGGAGACGATATATGACGAGCGTATACAAAGGGTTCATGTTGCACCACCTCAATACTTCGACTTAACCTAGCTTATCGTATGTTACTGTTTTTATCATGTATATTAAATTATTTAACGGAAAAAAAATGTTGTATACGCTAATTTATGATTATGAGAAGAATGTACTCTGCCAAAAATTTTATAAAAAACACAAATTTCAAGCTTAAAATATATAAAACACACTAAAAAACTAAAAAAAATATGAAACACCTGGGTCGTGGAGGCCACAATGGGCCGTTGAGGCCAAAATTTTTAAAAACAATGGACCGTTGAGGCCTTAACATGCCATTGAGACAAATCAAAGATGGGTCGTTGAGGCCTCAATGGGCCATTGAGACAATACTTCTTGAGGAAGCTTCTCCAATTAGTTAAAAATTAAAAAAAAATCCCAACGGACCATTGAGGCCTTAATGGGTCATTGAGACAAAACTTCTCAATGGACCATTGAGAGAAAGCTTCTTGAGGCTTCTCCAATCAATTAAAAATAAAAAAAAATCCCAACGGACCATTAAGGCCTTAATTGGCCATTGAGACCTCTCAATGGGCCATTGAGACAAAGCTTGCTTCTCCAATCAGTTAAAAATAAAAAAAAAATAATAAATCCTAACGGACCATTGAGGCCTCAACGGACCATTCATATTTACATCTTTATCCTATCTTAAACACCCACACTACACTTCTTTTTTACAATTACCAATCATTACCAATCATTGCCAATGATTGGTCAATGATAACCAATAATTGGCAAACCTCAACGGGTCGTTGAGGCCTCAATGAACCATCTTTTTTCCAATGTTTAGCCCTCAATGCGTCGTTGAGGCCTCAATGGGCCATCGATTTTCTCTGTTTGGCCTTCAATGGGTCGTTGAGGCCTCAATGAGCCATTGAGGGGGTGTCTATGTGACACCCGGCAAACTCAGGTTAGTAACGTTGACTAAACCAGTAAGTCTACCTTAGCGAGTCATGCATATTACGTCCTTAACGGGGTCAGTTGAGTCGGTATGATGATTCTGGGAATCATCGGGAGTCGTTATGATGATCCGCGCGGTCATCGGGAGTCGGTCCATAACTATGGGTACAAGGATCGGCGATTCGTGGAATCGCCGGGTCTAACGCACACACGAGTCTGGAGTCCCGGGAATTGGTGAACGGATGTAAACGTGTTAGTTATCATGCATTATATGTTTGAAATCATTATGTGACTTATCGGTATGTGAATACGTGTTTAAATATGTTAAAATAGTGTTTAACGCGCCAAAAACCCATTCCAGCACCTTATAGGCGATTAGGAGCCTGGGGGACTCCTAATCGCATGAACAGTAAGCGATTACAAGGGGAATGGGGCGAGTAGGAGGCCTAATCGCGTGAACAGTGGCGATTAGAGCCCCTACTCGCGAGTAGGAGGCTGATCGCGTGAACAGTGGAGCGATTAGGCCCCTAATCGCCTGACCTGGGCTTCTAATCGCGTGAACAGCAGGGCTTGGGTCAAAACACCTATAAGTAGAACCCTTAACTCCCCAAACACCTCTAGAACAACCCTAGCTGCTCCCAAACCACCCACACACCTTGAAACACCTCTGGAACTCTTTTTGCTACAAAAATCACCATCCCCAAGCTTACACACCTTTCTTTAGCAAAATCCAAGGTGTGTTCTTCATCCCTAACCTTTGTAAAGTTGTTATTTTGAGTTCCCCAAAGTTCCAGACCTTGTTTTACCAAAATGTGTCTTTAAAAACCTTTCAAAAGAGTCCTAAACTAAGTCTACACCTTAATGTTTGTTATATGTGAAGTTTACATGCATATGTTGGTCTTCTTGGTGATTTTAACATGAATGTTTTCAAGATATGATTGTACTTCTGCTATGTAGAGGTTATTAGGAAGGTTGTCTTAGAATGTTAGCCATTATTGTGGTGTTTTGAAGAAAATGCATATTTTGACCCATTTGTATGTTCTTGAAGATTTAGGATGATTATGCTATGATTGTTGATGTAAAGTTGTTAGAATTGATGCTAGGAAGATGTTAGAACAGAGGTTTGATGATCTACATGTTGGTAGAGGTTGAAATCTGATTATTTCCATTTAAGGAAAGATAAGGTTGGTAGGTGAAACCTAGTACTTTGCCATTTTAGGAAATAATTGCATAGAACATGCTAGATCAGTGATATGTCGGGGGTTTTTGCTTGAAATGGGTTGGTAAATGATTTAGGTTTGATATTGGGTGTCGTTGCATGTTTCGGATCTGATTTGGAGGGTTAAACGCGCGAAAATACGTTACACAGCAGCTGCAGGCGATTAGGAATCCTAATCGCCTGAGCTGGGGGCGATTATGCAGACTTATAGGCGATTTGGGCCCTACTCGCCTGATACATCAGGCGATTAGGCCTCTAATCGCCTGTAGGCTGATGCCTACTCACGTGTGACCTTCCTAATCGCATGAACTGCTGTTGTGAACGCGTTTTGACATCCCGAAACACGGTTTGACACCTAGGAACATGCTAGGAACCCCGGGATGCACCCAATGACTTAGTAAGACGTATTCGGACCTGATTATGCGTTAAACGGATAACATGCTAGACTAGGTGAATTATTGCGCGTGCTAAGTGTTTAATTGCATATGTTGCATGATGTCTTGTACTTATCTAATACGTGGGATGTCGGGTCACCAATGGGATGTCGGGTCTTGTCTGGCACGGTCGGTTTAACAGTTAAAGGTGTTTTCAAACGTATGGTCACGGTCTGGACATTCGGGGACTAGTTAACCCACGGGTTATTAGTCCAGGTACTTATACACATCTTATGATAGGTCGCCGCTATTTGGGGCTATCATAGCTTAACTTCTTAACTGTTTTCAAGTAACGTAAACCGAGGTGAGTTTCACAGCCCCACTTTTACTGTTTGACTTTCGGGGGGGAGAAACATGCTTTGTACGAACGATTTAAAGGACAGGTTATACTATGGGCACTTTATGTACTATACGGTCTTTATGGAAAGTCCCAGGGGGAAACCATGAATGTGCGGGAATGCACAACGAGGGAAATGTGGATAGATCTATTGTGGCCTCACAAGCCCCACCCGACGGCCGGGGGCCGGGCGGGTGCATATTGTCTCTACCTATCGGGTTACCGAGGCATCGGTAGCCCAGTCATCTGGGCTGGTCTCGTCTATTGGTTCATGTTCAGTAATGGGTTCCCAACCGTAGTAGTGAGATCACTTAACGTCTAGCTAACGTTCTTATGACATAGTATAACGGGAATGATCTTTGTGAACTTGTGACAACTATTTTATAAAAGAAAACCTGTGAACTCACCAGCATTATATGTTGACATTTTTGGCATGTTTTCTCAGGTCGCTAAGGTAGCGGTTATCGGACTAGGCGCACGGAGTCATGCACGGCGTCTATTATTTTGAAACATATTAAACAATGTCTTTGTAAACAATGATATGTCTTTTGGTTGTAAACAAGAATGCTTCCGCTGCTGGTTTACAGCTCAAAGCATGATATTTTGGTTTTAAATATAATTATGAATGCATGTTTGTTGTATGTTTATTGTGATCGTTGACTGAGATCCTGGTGTGTCACGCGCCTCGCGGTAAAACCCCGCACGTGGAATTTGAGGGTGTGACAGATTGGTATCAGAGCCAACGGTTATAGTGAACTAGGACTGCATGTAGAGTCTAGTCTATAACTGAGTCGCACACACTAGACGGTCACAATTAGTCGAGTCTTAGCAAGCGGGTAACAATATGACTTGTCGGGGTGTCGATGTCATTGTCTTCTACGCTACACTATCGGTTTGCTCTTTATCATTCTATTTCTTGATTCCTCATTACTATGATTCGGCGGCGAACGATAATACTATTGAACTTTCTTGACGGCGGTGTACATTGGGGTAGCTTCGGCGTACTCTTGAGATCTGTCCAAGGATTTGGACATCTCCCCTCTATGCCCTAATGGACACGCTCGTTCTTATGCATATTACCTTGTACTATACTTATGATAATACCATGATTGGGCGCTAGTGTTCGGTGACCTGAACTCCAAACTTAAAGCGCGCCTGGAGGGCCATGTGGAACAGTTTATCATGTCGGGTGCACACGAGATCATAAACTGTGATGCATGGGATCCCTGGCGGGCTTTGGGCTTGAACGGATGGACCCGAGCTGGGCTCGGTCTAGTTTCTTGAAATTCTTAATTGGGTTATATCACGGGCAAGCCTGAGTCTTTTGTTTCATGTTGTGACAGAAGATGTCAGGAGCTCGTGGAGGTCGCAGAGGCGGCCGTGCTGGCGGCCGTGGTGGTGGCCGCGGTGGTGGCCGTGGGAACATTAATATGACCCAGGCGGAGTTGGATAACCTGATTCAGCAGCATGTGAATATTGCTTTGGCTGCGTTCCAAGCCGCTCATAACGCGATGGGTGGTACGTCAGTTCCCACCTATTCTGACTTCTTCTGGGGTACTGTATCTTTTCTTGATTTTCTTCGGTGTGTCTGTCCCAGGTGGTGCTGTCAATCCCCCTCCACCTGGTTGCTCTTACAAGAAGTTTATGGATTGTAAGCCCCACACTTATAGTGGAGCTGAAGGGGCAATGGGACTGCTCCGCTGGCTAGAGAAGATTGAGTCGGTTTTCTTGATGTGCAATTGCCCGGAAGGCGACCGGGTGAAGTATGCTTCTGCGACCCTTGAGGGTCAAGCCCTGACTTGGTGGAACTCCACCACCCAGACCCTGGGTATTGGGGAGGCTAACGCCATGCCCTGGGCAGAGTTTACTCAGCTGCTGAAAAAGGAATACTGCCCGAGGGATGAGATCCAGAAGCTCGAGCATGAGGTTTGGAATCATAAGATGGTGGGTTCTGAGATTGAAACTTACACTGCTAGGCATAATGAGTTGGCGGTGTTGTGCCCTGATCTGCACACACCGGAATATCGAAGGATTGAGCATTATATTGGCGGGTTGGTACCGGAGATTGCGGGATTAGTAGCTGCGGGTAATCCCACTGTTTATGCTGAAGTGGTTCGGTCTGCTCATAGGCTGACCAACATGAAGGTGGCTGAAGGGGTCTTGCCTCCTCGAGGCGTTACTGTAAAGGCTCCTGAGACTAGCAAACGGAAGTGGGAAGCCGTGGGGAAAGGCTCGAGTTCGGCTCAGCCTCAGCAGGTGAGGAAGTCTGATGTTGGGGGATCGTCGACGGAACAGAAACCGGGGGGTTATACTGGGAAGCTGCCAAAGTGTGACCGGTGTGGATTTCACCACAACGGTCGTTGTGAGGACCGGAACCGCTGCCACAGGTGCCATAAGAATGGGCACCTGGCAAAGGACTGCAGGGCTAACCTTCAGGGTAACCGGAACCCGCCTGCTACACCTACTCCGGCTCCTCTTGTTGCTGCTCCCCAGGGAAACCAGGGCAAACAGGGGTGCTACAACTGTGGTGAACTCGGTCACTACAAGCGTGAGTGCCCCAGGTTGAAACAGGGTGAAGCTGGGAAGAATGGGTCGGGTAATGGAAACAATGGGGGCGGAGGCAGGAATGCTCGCGCCTTCGTGATCGGTTCAAGTGGTGCTCGACAGGATCCCGACACTGTTACTGGTACGTTTCTCCTCGATAATCGCTATGCTACGGTTTTATTCAATTCTGGTGCCGATAAGAGTTTTATATCTCTTGGGTTTAGTCAATTGCTTGATAGGGTACCTACACCTTTAGAGGCTAAGTACTTGATAGAATTGGCTGATGGTAAGAAAGTCGAGGCGACGCACGTCCTTAGGGAGTGTCACCTTGAGTTGTCGGGTTATTCCTTCCCTATTGATCTTATGCCGGTGTCCTTGGGTAGTTTCGATGTTGTCGTGGGTATGGATTGGTTGTCCCTGTATCATGCTGAGATCGTTTGTTTCGATAAAGTCATTCGACTTCCTCTCCCTGATGGAGAAATTCTGTTGGTGCACGGTGAGAAGAGTGGGGTCCCGTTGAGTATCATTTCGTGTATGAAAGCCTATAAGTATCTTCGGAAGGGGTATTCTGCCATTCTGGCACTTGTTTCGGTTTCGTCTGAAGAAGAGAAGAGGATTGAAGATATTCCTGTTGTCCGTGATTTTCCCGATGTATTTCCTGAAGACTTACCTGGTCTTCCGCCTTATCGCCAGGTCGAATTTGGTATTGAACTTGCTCCGGGTGCGGCCCCTATTGCTCGTGCCCCTTATCGTCTTGCACCTCCCGAGATGCAGGAGTTATCGAACCAGTTGCAGGAGCTGTTGGAGAAGGGTTTCATTCGACCTAGTTCGTCCCCGTGGGGAGCCCCTATTTTGTTTGTCAAGAAGAAGGACGGAAGCCTACGGATGTGTATCGACTACCGGGAGTTGAATAAGGTTACCATCAAGAATCGCTATCCTCTTCCTCGCATCGATGACTTATTTGACCAGCTTCAGGGTTCTAGTTTCTATTCGAAGATTGATTTGAGGTCGGGGTACCATCAGTTGAGGGTTCAAGAAGCTGACATTCCGAAGACCGCCTTTCGAACTCGCTATGGCCATTTTGAATTCTTGGTCATGCCTTTTGGTCTCACCAACGCACCTGCCATCTTTATGGATCTGATGAACCGTGTTTGCAAGCCTTATCTTGATAAGTTTGTGATTGTCTTCATTGATGATATTCTAGTCTATTCCAAGAACGAGGTGGACCACCAGGAACACTTACGTCTTGTTTTGGAACTCCTGAGGCGGGAACAGTTGTACGCCAAGTTTTCTAAGTGTAGCTTCTGGTTGCGTGAAGTTCAATTCCTTGGTCATGTTGTTAATGAGAAAGGAATTCACGTTGACCCAGCGAAGATTGAAGCCATTAAAGACTGGGAAGCACCAAAGACGCCATCTGAGGTGCGGGAATTCCTAGGCCTTGCAGGTTATTACCGTCGCTTTATTGAGGGATTTTTGAAGATCGCTCAACCCCTCACCTCGCTTACCCAGAAGGACAGAAAGTTCAACTGGGGTGATTCGCAGGAGTCGGCCTTCCAGTTGTTAAAGGCTAAACTCTGTTCTGCTCCTATCTTGTCCTTGCCTGAGGGCACGGACGATTTTGTGGTTTATTGTGACGCTTCTATCCGGGGTCTTGGTTGTGTACTGATGCAGCGCGAGAAGGTCATCGCCTATGCTTCTCGTCAGCTCAAGGTTCATGAGAAAAACTACCCCACCCATGATCTGGAGTTGGGTGCGGTGGTCTTTGCTTTAAAGATTTGGAGGCATTACCTGTACGGTACCAAATGCACTATTTACACCGATCACAAGAGCCTCCAGCATATCTTTGATCAGAAGGTGTTGAATATAAGACAGCGTCGTTGGGTCGAGCTTCTCAATGATTACGAGTGCGCTATCAAATACCATCCTGGCAAGGCGAATGTGGTCGCAGACGCCTTGAGCAGGAAGGAAACGGCTAAACCTCGTCGTATTCGAGCTCTTCAGCTCACCATCCATTCCGGCTTACCTGATCGAATCCGTTCAGCGCAGCAAGAAGCTTTGAAGGAGGAAAACCTTAAAGCTGAAACCATGCATGGTGCTGATAGCCAGCTTGAACTCAGATCCGATGGGTTACACTATTTCGCTGAACGTATTTGGGTTCCTCTATTTGGGGGCTTGCGGGAGCTCGTTCTTGATGAAGCTCACAAGTCCCGGTACTCTATTCACCCTGGCTCTGATAAGATGTATCAAGACCTGAAGATACTTTATTGGTGGCCGAACATGAAGGCGGACGTGGCTTCATATGTGAGCAAGTGCTTGACCTGTGCCAAGGTCAAGATCGAGTATCAAAAGCCATCCGGCCTTCTGCAACAGCCTGAAATCCCCGAGTGGAAGTGGGAGCGGATTACGATGGACTTTGTGACCAAACTCCCGAAATCGCCCAGTGGGTGCGACATGATCTGGGTGATTGTCGATAGGTTGACAAAGTCTGCGCACTTCCTCGCTATCAAAGAGACCGATGGTCTCGAGCGTTTGGCACGGTTATATCTCAAGGAAGTGGTCTCTCGGCACGGGGTGCCTGTCTCTATTATTTCTGATCGTGATCCTCGGTTCGCCTCTAACTTTTGGAAGTCTTTGCATAAGGCTCTGGGTACTCAGTTAGACATGAGCACAGCGTATCATCCGCAAACTGACGGTCAAAGTGAGCGGACAATCCAAACGCTAGAAGACATGCTCCGGGCATGTGTGATCGATTTTGGCAAGGGATGGGAGAGTCATCTACCGTTGGTGGAATTCTCCTACAACAACAGTTACCATTCTAGCATCAAGGCGGCTCCGTTCGAGGCTCTTTACGGACGGAAATGCCGGTCTCCTCTTTGTTGGGCCGAGGTGGGTGAGAGTCAACTCACCGGCCCGGAACTTGTGTACGAGACTTCCGAAAAGATCGTACAAATCCGTAACCGCATGGCAGCAGCTCGGGATCGTCAAAAGAGCTATGCCGATCGTCGTCACAAGCCTTTGGAGTTTGAGGTTGGCGACAGGGTTTTATTGAAGGTATCCCCATGGAAGGGCGTTATACGTTTTGGGAAGCGGGGCAAATTGAATCCTCGGTATGTGGGACCGTTCGCAATCCTGGAACGGATTGGACCGGTAGCATACAGGCTTGATCTGCCGGCTGAGCTCAGTAATGTTCATAATGTCTTCCATGTTTCTAATTTGAAGAAGTGCTTGGCGGATGAATCCTTGGTTGTTCCTCTCGAAGAGATCAAGGTGGATGATCGTCTACGTATCGTGGAGGAACCGGTTGAAATTCTTGACTATAAAATCCGTAGCCTTCGTCGGAGTAAAATCCGCATTGTTAAAGTCCGTTGGAACTCTGATCGTGGACCGGAGTTCACGTGGGAACGGGAAGATCAAATGAAGGCTAAGTATCCCCATTTATTTCCTAAGCGCGCGTTCGAATCAAGACATGTCTCTGCGGAAGCTGAATGAATCTCGGGTCGAGATTCCTTTCAACAGGGGGATGATGTGGCAACCGGAAAATTTTTCTTCTCTTTCGTCTCTTCCTTTTTGGCCTTGGGCAATTTTTGGGACGAAAATTCTTTCAACAGGGGGATGATGTGACACCCGGCAAACTCAGGTTAGTAACGTTTACTAAACCAGTAAGTCTACCTTAGCGAGTCATGCATATTACGTCCTTAACGGGGTCAGTTGAGTCGGTATGATGATTCTGGGAATCATCGGGAGTCGTTATGATGATCCGCGGGGTCATTGGGAGTCGGTCCATAACTATGGGTACAAGGATCGGCGATTCGTGGAATCGCCGGGTCTAACGCACACACGAGTCTCGAGTCCCGGGAATTGGTGAACGGATGTAAACGTGTTAGTTATCATGCATTATATGTTTGAAATCATTATGTGACTTATCGGTATGTGAATACGTGTTTAAATATGTTAAAATAGTGTTTAACGCGCCAAAAACCCATTCCAGCACCTTATAGGCGATTAGGAGCCTGGGGGACTCCTAATCGCATGAACAGTAAGCGATTACAAGGGGAATGGGGCGAGTAGGAGGCCTAATCGCGTGAACAGTGGCGATTAGAGCCCCTACTCGCGAGTAGGAGGCTGATCGCGTGAACAGTGGAGCGATTAGGCCCCTAATCGCCTGACCTGGGCTTCTAATCGCGTGAACAGCAGGGCTCGGGTCAAAACACCTATAAATAGAACCCTTAACTCCCCAAACACCTCTAGAACAACCCTAGCTGCTCCCAAACCACCCACACACCTTGAAACACCTCTGGAACTCTTTTTGCTACAAAAATCACCATCCCCAAGCTTACACACCTTTCTTTAGCAAAATCCAAGGTGTGTTCTTCATCCCTAACCTTTGTAAAGTTGTTATTTTGAGTTCCCCAAAGTTCCAGACCTTGTTTTACCAAAATGTGTCTTTAAAAACCTTTCAAAAGAGTCCTAAACTAAGTCTACACCTTAATGTTTGTTATATGTGAAGTTTACATGCATATGTTGGTCTTCTTGGTGATTTTAACATGAATGTTTTCAAGATATGATTGTACTTCTGCTATGTAGAGGTTATTAGGAAGGTTGTCTTAGAATGTTAGCCATTATTGTGGTGTTTTGAAGAAAATGCATATTTTGACCCATTTGTATGTTCTTGAAGATTTAGGATGATTATGCTATGATTGTTGATGTAAAGTTGTTAGAATTGATGCTAGGAAGATGTTAGAACAGAGGTTTGATGATCTACATGTTGGTAGAGGTTGAAATCTGATTATTTCCATTTAAGGAAAGATAAGGTTGGTAGGTGAAACCTAGTACTTTGCCATTTTAGGAAATAATTGCATAGAACATGCTAGATCAGTGATATGTCGGGGGTTTTTGCTTGAAATGGGTTGGTAAATGATTTAGGTTTGATATTGAGTGTCGTTGCATGTTTCGGATCTGATTTGGAGGGTTAAACGCGCGAAAATACGTTACACAGCAGCTGCAGGCGATTAGGAATCCTAATCGCCTGAGCTGGGGGCGATTATGCAGACTTATAGGCGATTTGGGCCCTACTCGCCTGATACATCAGGCGATTAGGCCTCTAATCGCCTGTAGGCTGATGCCTACTCACGTGTGACCTTCCTAATCGCATGAACTGCTGTTGTGAACGCGTTTTGACATCCCGAAACACGGTTTGACACCTAGGAACATGCTAGGAACCCCGGGATGCACCCAATGACTTAGTAAGACGTATTCGGACCTGATTATGCGTTAAACGGATAACATGCTAGACTAGGTGAATTATTGCGCGTGCTAAGTGTTTAATTGCATATGTTGCATGATGTCTTGTACTTATCTAATACGTGGGATGTCGGGTCACCAATGGGATGTCGGTTCTTGTCTGGCACGGTCGGTTTAACAGTTAAAGGTGTTTTCAAACGTATGGTCACGGTCTGGACATTCGGGGACTAGTTAACCCACGGGTTATTAGTCCAGGTACTTATACACATCTTATGATAGGTCGCCGCTATTTGGGGCTATCATAGCTTAACTTCTTAACTGTTTTCAAGTAACGTAAACCGAGGTGAGTTTCACAGCCCCACTTTTACTGTTTGACTTTCGGGGGGGAGAAACATGCTTTGTACGAACGATTTAAAGGACAGGTTATACTATGGGCACTTTATGTACTATACGGTCTTTATGGAAAGTCCCAGGGGGAAACCATGAATGTGCGGGAATGCACAACGAGGGAAATGTGGATAGATCTATTGTGGCCTCACAAGCCGCACCCGACGGCCGGGGGCCGGGCGGGTGCATATTGTCTCTACCTATCGGGTTACCGAGGCATCGGTAGCCCAGTCATCTGGGCTGGTCTCGTCTATTGGTTCATGTTCAGTAATGGGTTCCCAACCGTAGTAGTGAGATCACTTAACGTCTAGCTAACGTTCTTATGACATAGTATAACGGGAATGATCTTTGTGAACTTGTGACAACTATTTTATAAAAGAAAACCTGTGAACTCACCAGCATTATATGTTGACATTTTTGGCATGTTTTCTCAGGTCGCTAAGGTAGCGGTTATCGGACTAGGCGCACGGAGTCATGCACGGCGTCTATTATTTTGAAACATATTAAACAATGTCTTTGTAAACAATGATATGTCTTTTGGTTGTAAACAAGAATGCTTCCGCTGCTGGTTTACAGCTCAAAGCATGATATTTTGGTTTTAAATATAATTATGAATGCATGTTTGTTGTATGTTTATTGTGATCGTTGACTGAGATCCTGGTGTGTCACGCGCCTCGCGGTAAAACCCCGCACGTGGAATTTGAGGGTGTGACAGTCTAGATAAAAAAAAAAAACTAGTGTGTGAATATCCCAAGCCTTATAATATTGAATTGAATTGCAGTTATTATTTTGGGCTCTTTTTTTAAAGACATGTCTTTTCAATTTTGCGAACATATTATGATTTTATTTTTTCTTATTTATTTAATTTATAGAAGATATATGCTTAAATTAATTCAAAGGATTTGTGTTTGTGGGCTGGAAAGTTAAGGGGCTGTGGATTGTAATCAAATCGTTGTCAGTTTTTAGAAATATATGTTTTAATTAATTCAAACGATTTTTGTTGGTTTTTAAAATGTTGTCTGTTCAAAAGTTATGAAATGTTATCATTATAATATATATTATAATATAAATATATATATTTAAGAGATATTTCAATATATTTGAATAAATGAAAACTCTGTCGAATATCGTTCAATATTGTTTAGTATAGTTACTAAACTTTAATTTTTGAGTAGTTATTAATTTTGTATTTTTTTTTCTTATTTAATTTATCTTATTTAATTTACCTTTAAGTTATTAATTTTGTATTTTTTAAAATTAATAACAAATTATATAAAATTAAAGGACATAGATTTTGTTTTACATCTGTTAGACATATTTTTTTGTTATAATATCTGTTATTTAATTTGTTTGTTTGAACAGACTTTTAATTTTAAGATTCCTTTTTTACATTTGAATCATTGAAAATATTGTAAAATATTGTCCAATGTTTGTCATGTAATTAATACATTTAACATCATCTGTAAATTCATTAGTATATCATTTTAAATTAATAAAATAAAACATATGTTATATAAATTGAAAATTTAATAAAATATATAAAAGTTATATAAATTTAATAAAACTATAGAGCAACATCTGTGTCAAAAACATTTTAAATTACATCAGTTATTTAACAGTTCTTGTGTCAACATACTTTGAACTGTTTGTAATATTATAATAATAAATTGCAGTTATCGATGAATTATGATTATTTCTTTGTTTATTTTTATTTTTGTAAACCTCTCCTATCATAATTTACAAAGTTCCCGCTTGAATATTCAAAACTTGGGCTTAAATGTATTATTTATTATTAAAATTGGAAGATCTGTTTTACAACAACTGTTAGCATCTGTTATTTAACAGTTCTTGTGTCAACATACTTTTAACTGTTTGTAATATTAATTGTGATTATTTCTTTGTTTATTTTTATTTTTATAAACATGTCTCTAAGTTTTGTGTTCTTTTTTTCTCTGTTTTTTACAGTACAATTCCTCACATTACCATCAACAATCAACCTCCTTTCTTTTGAAGTCAAGATATCTAACAATTCTTTCAAACCAGGTTTTATTTTGAAACCCTTTTGTGATTTTTTTACTGTATTTTTGTAATTTTGATGTTAATGTTATGTAGTTATAAATTAAATCTTGACTATCAAGTATTTTTGCTTACGGAATGACTGTAATAAATCGTATGTTTGTATGTTTACATATCTTAGTCGTTGTTGCATAAAACAGTTTCACTTCCAAATTGAATACTGTTATTATTAGTTCTTTTAAAAAAAGTAGGTCTATGATGTTTCCTTATTATTTTTATTTCTCTTGTTATAATTAATGATTACAATAATTTGTTTATTAGATAAAGGAGCATGAGTTATTCGTTCTTTGAAATTCTTCACATACCAGAACTCCTACATTTGGTAAATTATTCATTATCTAATAACTAAAGTAATTTTAGATATTTAAAAATGTTTTTTATGATGAAATTTTTTATGTTTGTTGTAGGCAATAAGTCCATCTTATGGTAGGAAATATCTGCCTAAGTCAGATGAAGATAGTCCTGTAAATATAACAGTACAGGATGGTCGTTCTTGGAAACTAGATTTGGGAATCAGGGATTTAAATTGGGTTTTCTATAATGGATGGAAATCTGTAGTTGATGATTTACAGCTGACAGCGGGAAGTTTTTTGATGTTTGATAATGTTAACTATGATACATTTAAATTGACTGCGTTTCCTGTTACACCCTCATTGAAGTATCCGGTAAGTAGTTCATGTACATTATACATTATTGTCTTTTGTATTATATATATTTTTTTAATGTAATTCAAAATGTAGATGTTACCAAAAGGTTTTGTTGATAATTTAATTGGAGGAAAGTGGAACCAAGGCCGTTTTAAGATTCTCATAAACAATTTTGTTGAGATGGAAGTTACTATTGAAAGGAATGGAGATTCGCAGTTTTATATAACAGAAGGATGGGAGCAGATAATTAAACTCATGAAGATAGAGGATGGTCAATGTATTGTTATGAAATATGTTGATGATTTTGCTTTTAAGTTAATTGTATTTGATTTTTTGCATTGCCGAGTTTCACTTGAGGATGTAGAAAGTAGTGAGTCTGATGAAGTTGATAATGATGAAGATGATCCCGATGATATTTTAATTTTAAGTGATCAAGTTGGTGGAAATGATGTGGTTGGTAAAAATCCACAAGGACCAGTACCTCAATATGAGTATACAGTTCTAAAGCAAAAACCCTTTGTAAGTTACTTTTATTTATGTATTGGCTATTAAGAGAAATTTATATAATATAATCTATTTTTAATTAACTAATAATTGCATGTAGTTTTTGACAATAATTTGAAAGCGTATTCCTGCGGAGTATGCAAGGAGGCTTGGAGTTGCTGATACCATGAGAGTTAGGATTTTAAATTTCAAAGAAGAACTTATAATCATGGATTTGAGAGCAGAGAAATCCAGAACAGGTGTACGATATGCTATTAAGAATTGGCGACTTTTCTTAGATGATAATGGAATTGCTGTTGGGGATTTATGCATATTTGACCTGGATGAAGATAAAAATAGTTTGTTGTTAATTGATGTTCAAAAGGCTTGAAAAGTTTAAAAGGTTATTAGCAAAATAATATTTGTTTTCAAACATTATTTTGTGATTTAAGTTTGTGCGTTTACAACAGTCTTTTCCTACTTGGTAGTTTTTCAACAATTTTTGCAAAATATTTATGTTCTGTCGTCTTTCATCTGATATATTATCTGTGATTAACAGATATTGTGCCACAAAATCATATTATTGCAGTGGTTTCAGATTGTTTTGTAATAGATGTTTGTTACATTTTTCAAATCAATTTGTGAAATTTATTCATGTGCTCAAAAGTAGTAGGAGTTCAAAAGTAGAATACAAAATAGAAAACAAATACAACAATCATAACATTAAATAGAAAATAAATACAGCAATCATGTTTACTGGCTTTTGTTCAATATAAAATATAATCATTTTTAAATGTTAGGCTCCACCTTGTCAAGAATCAGAACTTGTCTTGATTTTATAAAACTGAAGTAGAGGGTATCTCCTTTTATTATGCTATTATCTTTTGAAAGAATAGCCCAATCCTTCAACACATATCTCTTCGTATTCCCATTCTTCTCAGACTTGACAGGTAACAATTTTTCTTCTCTTTTTAAATTCTGAATTTTTATTGGTTTTAAATTTGTCTTCAGTTGGGCTGATTCTGCAACATCGTTTGGCAGTCGCTGCATTGATTATTTTATTATTTCATTTATCAGATTTTATAGTTAATATAATATAAATCATCTTTAAAAAAATAACTTATTATGATTAATATAGTATCATTCTGTTTTCTCCATGTTCAACTCGAGTGAAGTTAGTCACATCATTAACACTTTGATGTGAATCATTTTGCTTTTCTTTATTAAACTGTTCGAATCTCTTCAAACTTGATTCAGGATAGTCTGTAGCTTCTCTTTTATTTAGATTTGTTCATTTCTTCTAAACGTCTTTCTCCTGCACGAGTTACATAAACTTTAGTCACTATCTATAAAAATAATTAACTAGTCAACATTTTAAATAGGATAAGTACCTGTTCTAAATTTTGTATATGTTTTGGTTTTGGATCTTCAGGTTGTTGTTTTGGAGAATATTTAACCTTCAATTCGTCCTTTCTATAAACTGTTAATTTCCATGTGTCATTGTCAATAATATTAAATATAAAAGTGTCAGTAAACTCCAAGCCAAATGCTTCTAATAGATGACTCCATCCTTCCTTCAGAATATAAGATTTATACATTTTATCCAACTTGACATTGAATGTCAATCCACTTGCGTTAATTTTAATGTCGGCTGGAATGTATTTGCCTTCATAATTATTTTCAATAAAGTTCTTTGCTACTTCCTGAGAAAAATATACATATATTCATTAAATTAGTATACTATTTCACTGTATAATTTTGTTTGTTAACTAATAATAATTCATTTAAATATATTTTCATTTTACTTGCCATTACCCCCAACTCATGGTGCATGTTTAGGCTGTAAAATGACTTTTTGATTGCTTTATCATCAAA
Source organism: Ambrosia trifida (assembly GCA_028751855.1). Lineage (NCBI taxonomy): Eukaryota > Viridiplantae > Streptophyta > Magnoliopsida > Asterales > Asteraceae > Ambrosia > Ambrosia trifida. Next base: position 52,966,836 of record CM054129.1, on the reverse strand, counting down.
GTATGAAAGTTCAAACGTTTTTGCATCAATTGGTGTAAAAACCAATAGAGTGTATTTTATCAGGTTTACTTCCCTGACAATATTTATCCAACCGTCTGTAAAGACAACTTCATTAGGTGTTTTTCTCAACCATAACTTCCATGCTTTACCATTTTTTAGTCTTATGTCTATTAATGTAGACTTCCATTGTTGTCCCCAATATTGTGTTGTAAAATCACATGGTATCTCCTACAAATAATATGCTTTCTCTTAAATTTATGTTCTTTGTTATAAATATAAATATTTGACATATTTTAACTTAAACATAATTCATCACTTGATAGGCATACCAGTTTAAACGAATCAACGTCCATTAACATCTTTATAAATGATACTTCCATGATAGTATCCTGTCAGTTATACATTTCATATAATCAAATCTTATATAAAAAACGATTCTGTTTTTATTCATATATATACACATAACAATAACGATACCAATTATTTTTAAGATCTTCAAATCTAATATTAATTTCAAAACAGGGGAATACTATATCATATTTTAAGATTTTTTTTACTAAAAACAACAATAAGAACCTAATCGTCTGTTTTAAGAAAAAACCTGTTTACTAACATCTGTTCCCTTCACAATATCAGTATATATTACTGATAGATGTTTTGTACTGAAAGTTATTTATCTATCAAAATTTTAAAAGAACTTACCCGAATGTCGTTTTCTGATTGTTGATGAAGAATTTTAATCTACTGATGAGTTCTTTTAGTCCGTATTATGTTTGTTGGTTTGATATAATAAAGAAAGTAATTTGTAGACATAGATGTCTGTTTATTTAAATCAATATATAAGTTGAAACTGTAATATTTTGTTTTCAACCCTGCAGTTTTAAAAGTTATAATTTAAGGCTCGATTATATTTAATATCTTCAAATCAAATATTAATTTCAAAATAGGGGAATGCTATATCATATTTTTAATAGTTCTTTACTAAAAACAACAATAAGAACCCAATCGTCTGTTTTATTATAAACCTGTTTACTAACATCTGTTGCTTTCACAATATCAGTAAATATTACTGACGAATGTTTAGTACTGAAACTTATTTATCGATCTTAAAAGAACTTACCTGAAAGGTCGTTTTCTGATTATTGATGAAGAATTTTAATCGACCGATGAGTTATTTTAGTCTGTATTATGTTTGTTGATTGGATATAATAAAGAAAGTAATTTGTAGACATAGATATCTATTTATTTAAATCAATATAAGTTGAAAGTGTAATATTTTGTGTTCAACCCTTTAGTATTAAAAGTTGTAATTTAAGTCTCGATTTGTATTTAGTGTAATTATAATAATATACTAATAATAATAACAATAAAAAAAAAAAAAAATAAATAATAATAATAATAATAATAATAATAATAATAATAAAATATGGAATATAATATTTTAGTATTACTAAATTTCAAATTCAATTTCCATTTCAACCCAAATTTGAAAATACAAATTTCCCTCCTTATCTGAGTTTACAAAAAATGAGTTTTCTATTTTTCTTAGTAGCTCCAAAGTATTTCAGTTACAATTCAACTTTGTGATTTATAATTCTGTTTTGTAGTTAATTATTACAAAATATATAATTTAAATTTCATTTAGTTGTTTAACCGATAGTTAAAATTATGGATTTGCCCAACAAATATTCAAGTCAGTATCAATTCTTTGATGACCAAAATCTGCCAGAAAAGTCTTCACAAGCAAGAAAAAAAAGAAAAGATATTCTTCAAGAACGTAAATCTAAACGTCCTCTTCATGGTGGCTGCACATCCTCTTCTTTCATGAGTACTCCGTTGACAAATACTGCCATAGGTATATCTTATAATTATATTAAACAGCTGTTGTATGACATGTTCGGATTTTTTTAATTCTTACATTTATTTTATTTGCTTTACAAGTTTCAAACAACTATAAGCTATACTTTGGGCAAACTCCAACACAAAAGAAGTGTGTTGAAGCAAGAAAAATAAGGAAACACATTATGCAACAGCGTAAAAATAAAACTGACGTTCATCCTGGATTGACATCTTCATCTTTATCGAGAAATCCTCTATCAAATATTACTAACGGTATATGTTATAAATTGTAATCAAATTTGTTGTTTATTACATACTTATATATTTTGTTTTGTTTTACAAGTTTCAACAACAAAAACTTGCGCAATGAATGTAAGTCAACATAGTGGTAATGTGACTCCAACTAATGGTAGTAGTTTCTGTGAATCATCTACCAAAAGGAAAGGTAAGTTGTTATACTTTAAGTTTGATGTCTTTTTCTTTAATCATTATTCATATTTTGGTCATTATTGTTTATATATTATGTTTAAATTTTTAATAGCTTCAAGTAGACAAAGTTCATCAACGTATATACAACAAAGTTCCTTAAATTTGGGTAGTACTTCTGCTAGAACTTTTGAAAGCTCAAGTCTTTTAAATTGTGTTGGTAAGTTATTTCCACTTAAAATATTAAATTTATTATATATTATATATATATAAGTATAAATGAAGCTTACACCTAAATTTGATTTAAATATGGCTAATGATGTATTGGCAGATTCTGACATTCGAAAGGTTTTTGGAATTTCAACAGGTACAAGATTCTATTTGTTTTTATGTTATTAAATTTGCATTTAATAATTTATTTTCATTTTCTAGATTATGTTGATCATGGAGATGCTGTTTTTGTCTGCTCTAAATGTAAAGTAGTATTGTGGAAAAATAAAACCCTTAGAGGATGTATTCGCGTAGGATCGTCAAATCTACAAAGATAATGATCAAACAATTTTGATTCAGGTGCGGAATCCCTGAATCAATCACAAAATGATAACAATACTAACAAAACGCAGAAATCATCTTTAAAAGCTTCATTTCATTGATAAACAAACTCAATTACACATTATAATAAGCTTTACAATCAAGACAAGACGTGAATTAAGTTTACACAAAACCCTAGGGAGAGACTCAAATAGGAGGGAAACAAAAAATGACCAAAATCTAACATTCAAAATGAACTTGACCTTTATATAGGCCTGCACATTCGCCCACTTTGCTTGGTCGAATGTGCAGGTTCGCCCAATCATGATGGTCAAACCAAGCAATACATTAACACCTAAAACTACCTTCGACCTCCTTCTCTCCTTCGAACCTTTAGGTCTCCTTCGCCCATTTAGAAACTCTCCTTCGACCATATTATTCTTCCTTCGACCGTTCGACTAAACACATAAACATATGTTAATTGTAATCTAAAGCATTAGTCGCACAAAATGCATCTACACACTCCCCCCGACTATTGCTTGGATTGTTTACGCTGTTGGTCCATCCTTTTGTTCATAAGCTTTATGTGTAATTGTTTCTTTTGTTCTAGGGTCATCACCGGTTCATAAGTTTGTTTAGGCTTCTTCTTCTTCTTGACTTCAGGAACATCTTGAACCTTTACAAACTTACCAAGCTTCTTATCATAATCGCATCCAACATTTATGTCATGAGCAAAGCACAGAAATAACACACGCTGGTATTTACTTGCTTGTTCAGCATCCTTCACCTCACTGTATATCGGATTGTAATACAACATAATGATATCCTCATGTGAACAATTAATCAACCACATAGGATCAAATATGTGTATCTTCTTGAAATTCTTTTCTCCGTCTTTCAAAACAATCACAGCCTCTGCAATCTTCCAATCATAATACCACCAGATGAAGTCTTTAGCAATGTCACACCCTCAAATTTCCACATGCGGGGTTTTACCGCGAGGCGCGTGACACACCAGGATCCAAGTCAACGGTCACAATAAACGACATCTATATGATAAGAAAACAACATAAACTACCATTGAGTTTCAAAAACCGTTCTAACACAGCGGAAGCAAAATGTATTATTACAACTTAAAAATAAAACTCAAAGTCTGAAATGTTTAACAAAACATGCATATGATCCCTAGACGTCGTGAGACTCCGTGCGCCTATACTCAATGCTGCTACCTTAGCGACCTGAGAAAACATGCCAAAAAGATGTCAACATATAATGCTGGTGAGTTCACAGGTTTTAAGTTCGTAAACGTTTTCATGTGTAAAACGATTTCTCATAAAGTGCCAAGTGTGCAAAAGTTCCAAGTAAATAACAAACATTCCCTTACTACTATGACTGTGTTGCTAAAACCATTACTGACAAACGTTGCTCGAGTTGCTGCCCATGTGCCAAGTTTCAAGTGTCAAGTAGAGACAATATGCACCCGCCCGGCTCCCAGCCGTCAGGTGGGGTTCGTCACGCCCGATAGATCTATCCACATTTCCCCCGTTGTGCCCCGCACATTCATGGTTTCAATAGGGACTTAGGTTTCGTCGTATAGTAAATAAGTGCCAAGCGCCAAGTGCCAAATGCCAAGTGTCAATGTTTAAAAGTGTCAAGTGCTACTGTTTAAATATGCCAAATGTCAATGTTTAAAAGTGTCAAATGCCAATGTTAAATATGCCACGTGCCAAACGTGTCACGTTTCCTTAAAAGAGTCACATTCCCAAAAGGCGTCATGTTTCTAAAAGTGTTGCGTTTCATAAGTGTTGTGTTTCAAAAGCGTTGTGTTCCAAAACATAAACGTTGTGTTTGTTAAAACGTGTGGCATGCTTCTCCCCCGAGAGAAAAGTGTATAAAAGAGGGGCTGTGAAACTCACCTTAGAGTGCGTCTTCTGATAACTAGAATTCCAACACTTGTATGATAATCCCAACTAATGACAACCTATCAATGAGTTTACATAAGTGTGATGACTATTAACCCAAAGGCTAACTAGTCCCCAATTGTCCAGATCTTGACTACGTGTGTTAAAAGTGTGTTTAAACGTTAACCGGACATCCCAGACTGACCCGACATCCCGTTGGTGACCCATTACATCAATTAGTCATGCACATAAGTTTAACACATAAGTTTCAAGCATAAAACACTTAGTTTGCATCAAAAATCTCATTCCGGACATCAGATGGTCGAATGTGGTTTTCCCATTTCCACGTTCGCCCGTTTGAGCCACGTTCGCCCGTTTGAGCCACGTTCGCCCGTTTTTCCCACGTTCGCCCGTTTTTCCCACGTTCGCCCGTTTTTCCCATGTTTTGTTCCACGTTCGCCCATTCGAACCAATTTTATTCCACGTTCGCCCGTTTTAATCAGCATTTTATAAAACGCACCAAAACGCATCTAAACGGTCCGAATACATCACGAAACATTACCAATCACAGCAGTCAACTATCATTAACATATTCCTACATAACCCTACCAATTTTATCCCGAAATCCGTCCGTTTTACAAGTTACCCGAAATAGCAAATTATGGAGATGTCACATCAAACGCATGCAATCTTTACCCAATTAGGAAACTTTATGAAATCAATCAATTATCAACTTAATATACTCAGATTATCATGAACAATAAACCCCCAATCATATCCTTATCACTATCATCATGAACAAGCCCTAGATCTAACCCAAAATCCCCAAAATGAACAAAACATCATCCATAATCAATTGTAACCTATCTCAATCCTAAATCATCATCAATAACAGTCCTAGATCATTGTTATAACATCTATACAGCAATCAATCATCAAACAATACATAACATCATATAAAACACCATTAACACATGTTAATTTGTATGAAAACTCATTGTTTATGAATAGGTTTTGTTTAGAAAGATATTAGGAAGGTTTTTATCCATGAAACCATGTTTGAATCAGATCTGGACTCTTGGGGTTTAATGAAAACGAATTGAAATGCTTTAAAAATGATTTAGAATGAAGAACACACCTTAGATCTTTGTGTAGAAGATGTTTGTAGGTTAGATTATAGAAAACAAGGGCAAAAACTCCTTCCCCAATGTTTAAAGTTGCTAGAGAGTGTTTTGAGTCGTTTAGGGTTTGTGAAACGGTGAAAAATGACAAAGTGTGGTATTTATACTATGTCCACATTCGCCCCTTTTACCTGGGCGAATGTACCCTCCTTCGACCCTTTCACAGGGTCGAACGTACCCTGACTTGGTCGAATGAAATTCTTTCAATTCCATATCCCAGGTTCGCCCCTTTTACAAGGGTCGAACCAGGAGTATTGTCCAGGTTCGCCCATTCGATTGGTCGAACCAGGACTCACGTTTTTCTAGTTTTTCCAATTTGCCGTGCTTAACGCATTTTAATGCACCCTACCATACGAGCATGCAACCTTAGTCTATGTTTAACATATTTAAGCACGGATGATTATCTGCACATCATTTAAACACATCTAAGCATATAATCCACCATACGACAATTAGTCTACACATACACTTAATTAGTTTATGTAATTCACCAACAACGGGACTCGTATCGTGTGTGTGTGTGTGACTAACCCAATGATCTCCCGAATCATTGGACCCTGGACAATACGGACTGTGTTCCGACTCTACTGACCACGTCAAGTATGTTTAATAAACGTTTTTCGCTAAGGTAGACTTATGTGTTTATAAAATGTTGACCCAAACATGCCAGGTGTCACATCATCCCCCTGTTGAATGAATTTTCGTCCCGAAAATTTCCCGATGTCAAAGAGAACGAAGCGACAGAAAGAAAAATTTTCCCGGTCGTCACATCATCCCCCTGTTGAAAGGAATCTCGCCCCGAGATTTACTCTTAGACAGTAATGAGTGTCGACCCAACCCAAGTAACGTTTTCCCAGAACACAAACGAAATGATAACCACGAATGAGAGATGATATCAACAGATACTCTATGCCGGCGAACCGCCCTCCCCAAAGTGAATACAAAACAATGAATCCTCCTGATCGAAGGCCTACTAGAGACTACTGTGATCGGTATAAATGACACACCGGTACCGTCCAAGTAGCATCTCCAGAGGACCCACATCAGACCTATGAATGCAAAACGATGACCAAATACCAAACTGAATGCACACAATGAATACGAATCGCCAAGCAATGTGAACGAGAATGAATACGAGCATAACGAGAATCAAGAAAAGAACACTCACCAGTAACAGTGTCAGGATCCTCCTGGTTCTCCCTAGCGCCAATGATGTAAACATGACCACGAGTAGTTCGACCGCCGCCTTCATTCCCAACACCACCTGCAGTCCCTTGGTTCAACTTAGGACAATCTCGCTTGAAGTGCCCAATCTCCCCACAGTTAAAACACCCATGGTTTCCCCGAGGAGCAGGAGTGGGGACAACCGCTTGAGTCTGTTTCGGCTGCAGATTGACCCTACAATCCTTAGCCAAATCACCGACTCGCTGACAACGATTACAGCGAAACGCATCGCAACCCCCAACATGGTGATACCCACACGTGTTACACTTCGGACTCTTACCAACATAACCCCCAGTCTTCTGCTCAGATGACGCTCCCACAACGTCCTGCCTCTTAACCTGCTGTTGAGACGACCCACTGTTCTTTCCAGCACTCTCCCACGTCCTCTTGTTGTCCGCAGGGGCTTTCACAGCAGCACCCCTCGGAGGTAGAACGCCCTTAGCAACCTTCATGTTGGTCAATTTGTGAGCTGCCCGAACAGTGGCCAACATAGTAGTGTGATCAGCGGCAGCAACAAGCCCAACAATCTCCGGCACCAACCCAGCAACGTAGTGCTCAATCCTCCGGTACTCCGGTGTAGCCAAACCGGGGCACATCACGACCAACTCGTTGTGCCTAGCAGTAAACTCCTCGATCTCCGACCCAACCATCTTCAGATTCCAGAACTCATGCTCCAACTTCATAATCTCGTCCCTCGGGCAATACTCTGCTCGCAATATCTGAACAAACTTGGACCACGGCATAGCATTGGCCTCACCCAGGCCAAGATTCGCAGTGGTGGAGTTCCACCAGGTCAAAGCGTGTCCCTCTAGAGTAGCAGAAGCATACTTGACACGATCAGCATCAGGACAGTTACACATAGCAAACACCGACTCGATCTTCTCTAACCACCGGAGCAGACCCACTGCCCCTTCAGTCCCATTGAAGAAATGGGGCTTACAGTCCATGAACTTCTTGTAGGTGCACCCAGAATGCACCTGATTAGTATTTCCGAAAGTCTGCTGAGCAGCCTGGAAAGCAGCCAACGCAACGTTCAACTGCTGCTGCAACATGTTCTCCAACTCCGCCTGAGTCATGGTAATGTTCCCACCACCTCTTCCACCGCCATTGCGACCCCCGCCGCCACCACGGCGTCCACCAGCACGTCCACCAGCGCGACCAGACATGTTCTGCCAAACATGAGACAAGATACTCAAAACCACCAACAGATCGAGCTACAAGTGACCTAACGAATTCAGAACGTGGTTCCAGCATGACCATTAGTCCGAACATGAAGTCCACCAAGATTTTCATGCATTTCGATTTATGATTTCGTGTGCACCCGAAATAACAAATCGCTCTACATGGTCCTCTAGGCGTGCTCCTAGCTAGAACTTCCAATCACCCGATACCCACATTCCAAAAAGAAACTGTTATCGCACGAAGATCCCAAAGTGAACAGTCACCCAGGAGTGTACTATGACAAGTACTAGTGCATGATAGTGTGTGTGTGTGTAGGCAAGTATGTACATTAGAGCATAGAGGGGAGATATGTAAAACCCGGAAAGATCTCAAGAATGTGCCGAAGCCACCCCAATGCACACTACTGCCAAGTATAAGCGATAAGCCACTTCATCTTCAAACCCGAAGAAGAAGATAGAACCAAGGTAGGAATAACAAAAGATAGATAATGTGATACTGTGTGATGAGGACACCGACACCCCGACAAGGTTAGTATGTTTACCAAATGACACGACTCGTAACTATGTGTGACCGTCTAACGTGTGTGACACTCGGCTATAGACTAGACTCTACATGCAGTCCTAGTTCACTATAACCATTGGCTCTGATACCAATCTGTCACACCCTCAAATTTCCACATGCGGGGTTTTACCGCGAGGCGCGTGACACACCAAGATCCAAGTCAACGGTCATAATAAACGACATCTATATGATAAGAAAACAACATAAACTACCATTGAGTTTCAAAAACCGTTCTAACACAGCGGAAGAAAAATGTATTATTACAACTTAAAAATAAAACTCAAAGTCTGAAATGTTTAACAAAACATGCATATGATCCCTAGACGCCGTGAGACTCCGTGCGCCTATACTCAATGCTGCTACCTTAGCGACCTGAGAAAACATGCCAAAAAGATGTCAACATATAATGCTGGTGAGTTCACAGGTTTTAAGTTCGTAAACGTTTTCATGTGTAAAACGATTTCTCATAAAGTGCCAAGTGTGCAAAAGTTCCAAGTAAATAACAAACATTCCCTTACTACTATGACTGTGTTGCTAAAACCATTACTGACAAACGTTGCTCGAGTTGCTGCCCGTGTGCCAAGTTTCAAGTGTCAAGTAGAGACAATATGCACCCGCCCGGCTCCCAGCCGTCAGGTGGGGTTTGTCACGCCCGATAGATCTATCCACATTTCCCCCGTTGTGCCCCGCACATTCATGGTTTCAATAGGGACTTAGGTTTCGTCGTATAGTAAATAAGTGCCAAGCGCCAAGTGCCAAATGCCAAGTGTCAATGTTTAAAAGTGTCAAGTGCTACTGTTTAAATATGCCAAATGCCAATGTTTAAAAGTGTCAAATGCCAATGTTAAATATGCCACGTGCCAAACGTGTCACGTTTCCTTAAAAGAGTCACATTCCCAAAAGGCGTCATGTTTCTAAAAGTGTTGCGTTTCATAAGTGTTGTGTTTTAAAAGCGTTGTGTTCCAAAACATAAACGTTGTGTTTGTTAAAACGTGTGGCATGCTTCTCCCCCGAGAGAAAAGTGTATAAAAGAGGGGCTGTGAAACTCACCTTAGAGTGCGTCTTCTGATAACTAGAATTCCAACACGTGTATGATAATCCCAACTAATGACAACCTATCAATGAGTTTACATAAGTGTGATGACTATTAACCCGAAGGCTAACTAGTCCCCAATTGTCCAGATCTTGACTACGTGTGTTAAAAGTGTGTTTAAACGTTAACCGGACATCCCAGACCGACCCGTCATCCCGTTGGTGACCCATTACATCAATTAGTCATGCACATAAGTTTAACACATAAGTTTCAAGCATAAAACACATAGTTTGCATCAAAAATCTCATTCCGGACATCAGATGGTCGAATGTGGTTTTCCCATTTCCACGTTCGCCCGTTTTTCCCATATTTTGTTCCACGTTCGCCCGTTTGAGCCACGTTCGCCCGTTTTTCTCACGTTCGCCTGTTTTTCCACGTTCGCCCGTTTTTCCCATGTTTTGTTCCACGTTCGCCCATTCGAACCAATTTTATTCCACGTTCGCCCGTTTTCATCAGCATTTTATAAAACGCACCAAAACGCATCTAAACGGTCCGAATACATCACGAAACATTACCAATCACAGCAATCAACTATCATTAACATATTCCTACATAACCCTACCAATTTTATCCCGAAATCCGTCCGTTTTACAAGTTACCCAAAATAGCAAATTATGGAGATGTCACATCAAACGCATGCAATCTTTACCCAATTAGGAAACTTTATGAAATCAATCAATTATCAACTTAATATACTCAGATTATCATGAACAATAAACCCCCAATCATATCCTTATCACTATCATCATGAACAAGCCCTAGATCTAACCCAAAATCCCCAAAATGAACAAAACATCATCCATAATCAATTGTAACCTATCTCAATCCTAAATCATCAACAATAACAGTCCTAGATCATTGTTATAACATCTATACAGCAATCAATCATCAAACAATACATAACATCATATAAAACACCATTAACACATGTTAATTTGTATGAAAACTCATTGTTTATGAATAGGTTTTGTTTAGAAAGATATTAGGAAGGTTTTTATCCATGAAACCATGTTTGAATCAGATCTGGACTCTTGGGGTTTAATGAAAACGAATTGAAATGCTTTAAAAATGATTTAGAATGAAGAACACACCTTAGATCTTTGTGTAGAAGATGTTTGTAGGTTAGATTATAGAAAACAAGGGCAAAAACTCCTTCCCCAATGTTTAAAGTTGCTAGAGAGTGTTTTGAGTCGTTTAGGGTTTGTGAAATGGTGAAAAATGACAAAGTGTGGTATTTATACTATGTCCACATTCGCCCCTTTTACCTGGGCGAATGTACCCTCCTTCGACCCTTTCACAGGGTCGAACGTACCCTGACTTGGTCGAATGAAATTCTTTCAATTCCATATCCCAGGTTCGCCCCTTTTACAAGGGTCGAACCAGGAGTATTGTCCAGGTTCGCCCATTCGATTGGTCGAACCAGGACTCACGTTTTTCTAGTTTTTCCAATTTGTCGTGTTTAACGCATTTTAACGCACCCTACCATACGAGCATGCAACCTTAGTCTATGTTTAACATATTTAAGCACGGATGATTATCTACACATCATTTAAACACATCTAAGCATATAATCCACCATACGACAATTAGTCTACACATACACTTAATTGGTTTATGTAATTCACCAACAACGGGACTCGTATCGTGTGTGTGTGTGTGTGTGACTAACCCAATGATCTCCCGAATCATTGGACCCTGGACAATACGGACTGTGTTCCGACTCTACTGACCACGTCAAGTATGTTTAATAAACGTTTTTCGCTAAGGTAGACTTATGGGTTTATAAAATGTTGACCCAAACTTGCCGGGTGTCACAAGCAAAGTGTTGTGGGATCTGCAATAACGGAATGTGTTTCAACACTTTCGGTGGTTTATACTTCAAAGTCACCTAGGGCATTCTGGTTATCTCATCAATTTCTTTCTTATGAACAATCCTTTTCGGATACTGAGGAGTAAACAAATTCCATCTCGTCCTACTTTCCCTCGCCATTCGATCAGCAAAATAAGCAATGTGATCGTTCGAAGATCCAGTCAACTGATGTCTACATATATCACGAATAGCCCAGTACGGGAGAGTCTTTAAATCGTGGAATCTTTCAAAATAAAGTATCCCTTTCTTCCACTTAACAGCAACACATTTCAACTGTTTTACAAACTTCCATCCCAATGCTCTTCCTTTAAACATCTCGTTGTGTAACTTATAAAAGCTTCCCTGGATCTTTGCTTTGGGACGATTTGCTTCTTTCTCCTTCAGTTTCCTCAATAATTCTTTAAAACAATCATATTGTTCTATGTTCGGTTTATCTTGCCCCTTGAAAACTTCTTCAACAAACTTCTCACTCTTTTCTTTAGCAAGTTTCTCACCTTCGTTTAGCAATTCTTCAGTAAACCCAGGAAATCCAGAATCTTTGTTTTTCTTGAAATATTCTGGATATTCCTCGCTGGTTATATCTTCTATCTCCACTTCCTCAAATGCAGGTACATCGCGGTCATCAGAATGATTACCAGCTTCTTTTTCAGGTATATTGGGAATTTGATTATCAATCAACAATTCATTCAATGTTTTCCCAACCTGCTTTGCTAAACCTTCTAGAATCTCTCTCGACATAGTTGTAGAAACTTCACCATCCTCCAGATCTGGATCGTTATACTCCAATTCAAACATCCTGTCACTGGATTCAAAGATCTCAGAAAATCTGCTAGTCATGTCTATCGTCCAGACTTGATCAGTTAGCATCCGGCGATACATTAGTTTATCATCCTCAGACAATGACCTCAGCTTCTCATTCCAAAAGATATCTTCATCAACAGTTCCTCCAGGAGCTTTAGCGCTGGATTCACCTCCTTTTCCAGATCCACGTTTCTCATATTTGTAGTTATCTGTGTTATCGTCATCATCGTCATCACTATCAAAGCTTGCAGAGCTGTCTCCTCCACCAGATTCACCATCCGAACCATCATCATCTCCATCATCTTTCTTTTTCTTCTTTTGAGGAGCATTTCCAGCATCTTCATGTAGTTCCTCATCCTCCTCCTCCTCATTATCTGACGGTTCAAAATCGACCTGCTCCTCATCTTGTTCTTTGTCCTCTTCACCTTCTTTTAGTTGAGGAGCTCGATAGTACAAATCTTTAATCAAGTTGTCCATGTTCTTGTTACTCTCTTTTAGCTTCTTGTTCTCTTCTTTCAAAGCGATGTATCGTCTGGTGTTTCTTTGCTCATGTTTCAATAACTTCTTATTCTCCCTCTGAATTAGTTTGATTTTTGCTTCGAGAGCTTCATTGTTCTCATGAGATGTTTCAACGACATCCTACATTTTCCTGTCATTCTTTCTCAACTGCTCAAATTCTGCTTGCTGCTTATTAATAATCTTCATCATCTCAGTAAGCTTCTAGTTCACAGTGTTCATCACATCACTGTCAACTTTAACCTTATGTGTAGAAGCTTCAACAGACTCAGGCATCTTTCCTTTCTTCAACTTCTTAAGTACTCTATCCATAGCATCATTAAATTCATCCACAGGTAAATTAGACTCATGTTTAGTACCTGAATTAGTTTTCTGCTTCTTCGCAGCTGGAGCAGTAACCGATGACTTGGAACTTGATGCAGGTGGCAATTTCTTACCTGCAACCAGAGATTCAATCTCTCTCGCTCTTTTCTCCATTGGTCGCAACACCTTTTCCTTCTTCTTAAACTGGGGTTTCTTCTGTTTATCCCCCTGCTCTGGCGATCCATGAAAATCTTCAGATCCCAAGCCTAGACCCTCATCAATTTCGTCTAAACGAATAGGGCTCTTATTTCTTTGTTCCTCCAATAATCTGTTAAGACTGGCAGACTCACCAGCCACAGTGGCCTTGGTCGTGGTGCTCTTAACCGTCTCTGTATCAGAATCCCATCTTTCATCTTCTTTTGTCTCCTCAGAATCAATCGACGCTTCATCAACTAAGTTCATACCTTTCTTTTACATCCGTTTCTTCCTCCTAGAAACATTTTTCTTCTTCGCTTGTTCAGCTTCAGTAACAACTTCAATCACAATCTCCTTTTTCTTTACTCTTTCCACTCTTTGCTCCTACATTCACCACCTGACACTTTCGTTTTGCCTCAGGGTCAACTGGAAATAAGGGATTGTCTTCGTCAGATGCACTGTCAGCATGCCTCACCTTATCTTTACCAGGGTCTTCATAATCTATCTTGATCAGGTGACCAAATAGACGCCTCACTGGTGGTCGTTCGTTCAAAAGCACACCTTTATACGCCTTCATTCTAGCAAGAGTATTAATGTTCATATGCTCCTGAACAATAATCTTCTTTGGATCTCTCTTCAATTTCTTATACATTAAATCAAAAATCATCTGAAGGAATCTAGGATATAACATAAATTTTCCTAGTCCTTGTACCTCTCACTGGTTCCAATAAGTGTTCCATTAGCATTCCAGACACATTGAACGGTTTGTTCAATATGAGTGCCACCATCAATGAGCTAATGCTTTTCCTCATTAAATCATAACCACCAGCTGCTGACCCGAAGACATGTATCATCACGTGTGCTAAATACTTGAACTGGGGACAGAGCTTTCCTTTATGTAACGAACCATCAGTAATAGGTCCGTTATACTTCATTCTAAGAAAGCACTTCCGTTGTTCAGTCCAGCTGAGTTCTCTGGGATCTGTCTTGACATCTTCAAGCTTCAACGCCTCTCTAATATCATTCTCTGAAACGATTATTAGCTCCCCCTGAATCTTACTAACCAGTGAGGATTCGCCATCCCAGAAGTCCATCTTTGCATTTGTCCAGAACTCCTGTAACAGATCTCGGTAAATGATAGCGGGTGTAGCAATCGCGTCAATCACCCGGCTTCTCTTCAAAAACTCAATTATCCTAGTAAACTCCGTGTGTTTCTTCACGTCCCCTAAGTATGCACAACAATTGTGTGCATTCTCAAACGGTAGAATAGCAGTCTTCTCTGTCTCGGCAGCCTGTGAAGATGATCCAGCATGAACACTTGTACCTTCCTATTCAGACATGGTTAATACTGCAAAACAAATCAAGTAAACACGTTACAAACAAACAAAATAAACAAAATCTGAAATTTTGGTTTTTATTTTCTACATTCGACCATTCAAAGGTTTGAATGAGAAATTTTGGGTGCGAATGTGAATTTTCAAAGGTTCGAATGTAAATTGTTTTGAAAAATTGTTTCATTCGACCATTATTCTTCATTCGCCCAAATAAACTTTCTCTTTCGCCCAAATTTGCACCTTCGACCGTTTGTTAATGGGCGAAGGTGTCAGTTCATCTTCTTCAAATTTCAATTTTGAAATTCAGTATGTTTTAAACTGTCATTTTGATTTGTCAAGCAACTAAAACCTCCGATTAAGCTTTCCTAACACTCAATTTCATCAGTTATTCATTGATTCATTGTTTTAATTTAAAAACCAGGGTTCGAAACACTCAATCAATCGAGTATACAATCTGATTGTTTTTAACCCAATGTTTTTGTATTTTCTCCCCCTAAAACAATGAATGAATGAATCCTTATCAAAAATACGTCCAATCAACAAGTCTAAATCCCTGTTCTAAGTTGATTAGGGCTCGAACACAAAAGTATCGATTAAACAGTTATTATCAGATGAAAACCTGTAAAATTAGAGGCAAAATGATCAGTGATAGCAGACAAACACAATGGAATGGTCTAAAAACAACGAGCAATAAGTGGACTTAATCTCAGAAAATTTGAAAAAATTTCGAATGGGGTCGAATGAGAAGATAAGGGTTTATATAGGCTGCTCCTTCGCCCGTTTATACCGGTCGAATGTGATACTTTTGCCTCCTTCAACCCTAATCAAAGGTTCGAATGTGGCAAAAGGGTTCGAAAGTGAACTTTTCTCATGAACAGTCACATTCGCCCAATCTTAAACATACGAAAGATAAAGTAGTAAATTTTTTGGGATTTCCGGTAAAGGGATCATATCAGTTATTGAGAAATCTGATCACATCGTTGATCTTTTTGATTTATTATCATTAAAGACAATGTGTGATCTGGCAACTGCTGATATTGTGATCCACATAAACTCACATGCAGACTTTTGTGCAGTGTTTTAAACTGATACTATTATGTATAGTATAAACGTAATTGTCCGTGGTTCCCACACACACGACATACTCCCATATCAAGAAGTAAATGCACAAAGACTCATTGTAAAGCGTGATTATGCTTTTGTCGTCTGTAATTTACAAGGTATGAGGCACAGATGTATACAGGTCAGCAAATTAATGTAGCAAAGTAACATGTGCACTCTACCAGGTTGAGGACTGATATCAATCATGATTTGCATCAGTGATTGATACGATGTAATAGATAATCTTTGATTATCATAATACATAGAAAGTTCCTCAATTCGGTAACTTTAGGTTTTGGCTTAAAGCTCTTGTATAAAGACACCCTATCTGATCTAAGTCCGTAATGACTTACAGCAGAAGATCAGAGAGGCTATCCCCAGACAACTAATAACATAACGACCCAAAACCTCCAAGTTTTGTACAAATACCCTATCAAACGAAATTATGGTACTAAGACCATATGCCCATGAGGAGTTCATCCACACAACAATTCGTTTGATATGTATGTATCAGGCACGCAGTAATAGGTCTACGAAGCCTATCAGCACATCACTCAGACTCAGACACACGCCCTATATTGCATTACATTTCTTTAGAATATGTCAGATCCCCACTGATGTACTATCATTTCCCCTTTTTCTCCAGGAAATCATTTTTGGTTTTTTTGATTTTTATAAATTTTTAATTTTACTGTTCCCAAGGATAAGCTGGAGCATTTCAAATATGTGACTGCCCAAATATCGTTTGTTCACAGAAATCTGACGACATTAATCTAAGGGAAGAAGATATAGCAGTCAGCAAAAATTTTCTAATTTTTATGTGTTTTGAAATTTTTCAATGTTTTTGGATTTTCGTATTTTTTTGAAAAACAGTAAAACTAAACTAAAAAGCGATAAACTGAGGTGGTGATCAGTCTTGTTTTTCTTTAATACCGTTAGCTTTCAAAAGATATTCAAATCTTGATTTATCAAAAGCTTTGGTAAAAAGATCGGCATGTTGATAGTCAGTGTGGATTTTGACCATATCGATCAACTCTTTAGCATAACAATCACGGATAAAATGATATTTAATCCGGATAGGTTTAGCCTTTGAGTGATTTACTAAGTCTTTTGTTAATGCAATTGCGGCTTCATTATCACAATAAATAGGGGTTTTAAGAAATTGCAAACCGTAGTCCACCATCTGTTGTTGTATCCAAAGAACCTGTGAGCAGCAGCTCGATGCTAAAACGTATTCTGCTTCACATGTGGATAAGGCAACTGCGGTCTGTTTCTTGCACTGCCAGGTCACGAGCCTGCTCCCCATAAACTGGCATCCAACCGTTGTGGATTTGCTGTCTTTGTCACAGCCACCCCAATCTGCATCACTAAAAGCGATTAGGTCAAAATTATCATCATTAGGGTACCATAGTCCTCTCGATGGACAACCCTTCAGATATCTAAGGATAGGTTTGATAGCTGCAAGATGACTCTGTTTCGGCTTCGACTGATAACATGCACAGAGACATGTGTCAAACATTATATCTGGTCTGGAGGCGGTGAGATACATCAGAGATCCGACGATTGCTCTGTATGTAAATGGATCAGTTAGCTCCCCCTTAGCGTCAACTCCAATCCCGTGATTAGGTTGTATTGGGGTATCCATCGGCTTCGAATCATCCATCTAGAATCGACTCAAGACTTCAGAAACGTATTTCGTCTGGTGAATAAAGATCCCCATTGGTCTTTGTTCCACCTGCAAGCCTAGGAAAAACTGCATCTCTCCCATTGTGCTCATCTCGAACTTTTCCTGCATAACACGTTCAAATTCTCTACACAGAAGTTCGTTAGTAGAACCAAATATAATATCATCAACATAAATCTGGACTAGAAGCAAGTCATCGCCTGTTCGTTTAGTGAACAGTGTGCAATCTACCAAACCTCTCTTGAATCCTTTTGAAAGAAGATACGTGCTCAGCTCCTCATACCATTGCCTTGGAGCCTGGTGCAACCCGTAGAGAGCTTTATTCAAAACGTAGACCTTATCCCGGTGAATAGGATCTTCAAAGCCTGGTGGTTGACCTACGTATACTTCCTCCTTGACCACACCATAGAGAAACGCGCTCTTGACATCCATTTGATACACCTTAAATTTCTTGTATGATGCAAACGCCAGAAACATTCGTATTGCCTCTAAGCGTGCAACTGGTGCATAGATCTCTTTGTAATCGATTCCCTCAACTTGATGAAATCCTTGTACAACCAAACGAGCTTTGTTCCTTACGATCACTCCTCTATCATCCTTTTTGCATTTGAATACCGATTTCGTTCCAATCTTCTTTCGTCCTGGGGGCAAATCTGTCAGTGTCCAAATGCCAAGTTTCTAAAACTGCAACAACTCCTCTTGCATTGCTTCCACCCAAGCGTCATCCAAAAGAGCATCCTTGTAAGTTCGCGGCTCAACCTGCGAAACATAACAAGCAAAAGACCAGTCATTCTGAAAACTTGATTTTTGTATTTTAGCATATAAAGCAAGATTGCCAAGGTTTATCGGTGAGTTAGCATTCCTCAATTGACCTCTCGTCATCACACTGCTACCAACCTGCTCGATCGGGTGAATTCGATGTATCCGAGATTCCGGAAAATCTGGTACTTGGACTCCCGTCTGAGTAGTTAAATTCTCTGCAGAAAACAGATCATTACCCACATTCGATGATGAAGCACCATTTGTATTTGGGTTCACTGGTGGTGTCACTGTAGCATGATCTAAAATAGCTTCACTTGTAATCTCATCGTCATCATCTTCTGATTCTGATGAATTCAAAGTTGTGGAAGCTTCTTGGAATACCTCTTCTTCAACGACAGGAACATTGGTATCATTAGAAGCTGCTTGGGGGTTCACGGTGATCGGACGCACCAACGGTGACGTCACTGCGTTTTTGACCTCGTAATACAAACGTAATACAGCCTCTTCAACCAAGCTATCTAGGTTGAATGATTCAAAGAAATCTTTGTAATCAAACATCCAGTCTGGATCGCTTCCCTGTAAATTCTGAGTATACCGTTGCACTTCAACGTTAGCCCACTCCTCGACTTGACGAGTTCGTTTTTTGAATACCCGTTTGAGCGGGGTTTCATATCCAACAAAGTATCCTTCCTCAGCCTTTGGTGCGAACTTCTCAGATGGATTAAGCATAGTTCAAGGAGCTCCAAACGGTTCTAGATACTCTAAATTTGGCTTTCGACAATTCAACAGCTCATAAGAAGTTTTATCAAAATTCTTCACCGTTAAAACACGATTAAGAGTATAACAAGCTGCGTAAATTGCTTCGTTCCAGAACATTACTGGAAGATTTGAGTCCGCAAGCATTGTTCTCGTCGTTTCTATTAGAGTCCTGTTTTTGCGTTCGGCGACACCGTTCTGTGGTGGGGTATACGGAGCACTGTATTCATGATGAATTCCTTTGTTTTCACAAAGATCGTCCATCTGTGCATTCTTAAACTCTGTCCCATTATCACTCCTAATCCTCTTGATCTTGAGACCATAGATATTTTCCAGGCGAGTGAACAGAACTTTCAAATTATCAAACGTGTCGCTCTTTCGGTGTAAGCACATAACCCATGAAAATCTTGAAAAATCATCAGTCACCACAAGACAATATAATTCCCCAACATGACTCTTACGCTTGACAGGTCCGAACAGATCCATGTGCAAACGTTCAAGTGGCAATTCAACAGAATTGACTTTCTTTGGCCTATGGGATTGTTTGTGCTGCTTACCCTTCTTACAACTCACACACTTGTCATTTAAGTGAAAATGTTTGACGTTCACTCCGGTGACAAGTTCATTCTTCACCAATTGATTCATCTTTCTTAGGTGAATGTGTCCCATTCTCCTATGCCACATAATTGATTCTTTTTCTGTAGCCTTGGAGAGAAAACACGTGACTTGGCCTTGGGTGGTCATAGCTTTCGACATATCGAGAATGTACAACTTGTTCACTCTCGGCGCCTTTAACATCACCCACTCTTTCGGTAACTCGAAACCCGACTTGAGTATATAGCAAGATTTGTCGTCAAAGTACTCAGAAAATTGTTTGTCACATATCTGACTGACACTGACCAGATTGTAATCGATTTGCTTCACATAAGAAATTCTCTCAAAACTCGCTATTCCATTGCTCACACTACCCTCCATGGTAATATAACCTCCCTTGTTTCCTGCAAACGCTACATAACCTCCATTGATGTTTCTAATATCGAATAGTAGCGAAAGATCCCCTGTCATGTGACCAGAAGCTCCACTGTCAACAATCCAAAGACTGCTCACAGGGCCAGTTGAAGCTCCCTGCACATATCAAGTAAAGAAGTTAGATTTTTCGGGGGACCCAAGCCTGTTTGGTCTTGGGTCTTTGAACAGTTTGTTTCAAAGATTCAGATTTCTCACAAACATTTTGATTTGTATCAACCTTTTTTTGATTACTTAAACCTTTCTCATTCTCTGATTTCACATTTTGTTGTGAAGTTGAAGCACCTTCAGAACCCTTTGGTGACCAAGATTGTTCAGACCGTTTCAAGATCCGGACATGAGATTTTGGAGTCTCAGTCGGTTTCTTTACTTCTTCTTTGAACGAAACTTTCTTGGTTACATTCTCTGATTTAACAGAGACATGTCCAACTGTTGGTTTGACATTAGGTTTAACAGGAACCTTTTGGTTGTCAACAGTTGCGTTCACCATTGGTTTCTTAAATGGTTTCTCAGTGGCTATCTGGTTGCAGCGATCATATGTCATCGGACGATTTTCCCTCCTTTTGAAATAATTGCTTTGGTTATAAAAAGGTGCTGGTTGAGGGACAAATCGTCTCTGTGGATAACAATGATTATCGACCGGACATTCATACTTCTGCTTCATCTCCACCTCGTGCCTCTTGTGTCTTACGTATGGGAAGCCGGCAAGTAAATGTCCTCTCTCCCCGCACTTAAAACACGCTCGGTACACTTCAAAATTATTTTTGGCATTCGACTTTGAATAACTAGTGATAGGATATTGATCATCCATACACCTTCTTCTCAAACTCTCAGGAGCGGGGTCCTTTGAGTAAGTCGGCTCAAGAAAACCATTTGACTTCTCTATTGGTTTAATAAATTGTGTGACATGGACCTTTGGTTCTTTAGGAATATCCAAATGAATTTTCTTTAAAGTTGCTGGAGGTATGTCATTTGTTCGCTCATGTTTCGGGAACCAAATGGTACTTTCCTGCCAGATCTTTTCAATTTTTGAATAATTTGCAAATTGGATTGGATATTCTTCATCAGAAATTATCTTATCAGATCCTTGCATCCGATAGAAAACTTTAACAGGTTTATCACAAAATTCATTTTCCTTTTCATTTGACTTTTCAATTTTCTTCTCATTTTTCTTTTCAATTTTCTTCTTAGTAGGCTTAACTAGTTGATTCTTTCTATGAGCGTTAGCCATGGGATGGACAATCTGAGATGATGAAACAGGTTCAGTAGTGATTATGTGATTTTCATCAGGAATATCACACACCTTTTCAGAATCCTTCTCAAACTGTTCATCCTCTTCATCAGAATCATCTGCAACAACTACACCCTCATTATTTCCCAGAACAGGTCTAACATCAGAATAAGGGTCTCCCACACTAGATGTGTTTGACTCGTCATCCGATGTAGAGTCAGATTTAACTGAGCTCTCCGGTGCTATTGAGTGCAAATTATGGTTTTCAAACAACACCGGAGCTGGGACAGCTTTGTAGTTTGCACTACTAGACTGTGAAGGCTCTTCTATTATGTGGTCAACAACATAAGCGATATGCTTATAAGTCTGAAGCTTTTTGTTTACTTTTTCTGCAAAGCACTTGATGGTGGCCATTTCAAGTTTTGTGTTTTCTAAATCATTGATATAGTTATTTATGGCCATTTGTTTTAAAGACAAAGTCTTTTTCAATTCTGAAACATCTTTCTTATAACCATCAAGTACTCTGTTAAACTCTTTTGCTTCTTTTTGATATAATTGACAGTTGATTTTTGCACTCCAAGTTGAACCTTGAGTTGCTTATTCTCATCTATCAATTTATTACAAGTTTTGCAATGTTTAACACAATTTGAATTTGAATTAACAGCAGATTCAGTACTTACCTGTTTTGGAGATTCTGTCATGGCCATCAATGCAAAGTGTGCTTCCTTCCCAGAGAAAAATTTTGAGTAATCAATCTTGGTACAAGCATCATCCACTATGCATGATTTCCGGGTCATCAAAAAGTCAGCTTCAGCAAGCAACTGATCAATGTCATCATCCAGTGAGTTAACACTAGATTCAGAATCAGACTCACTCTCCTCATCAGAATAAGTAGAATCAAACTACTCTTGAATATCAGCAACCGAATCTAGAATCATCCCGGACTTCTTCTCAGTACAATCAGCATTCATCTCTTCATTTAACTCCTCAGTCTTCAACTTAGTCATCTTCTCAGTCACAATTTCTTCTTCAACCTCCACCAGCTCATCCAAATTCATTTGCTGTGCTACACAAGCCACATTACCAATTGTGATTTCTTCAACACCTAACTGCATACCGGTCCAATCAAAACCCTCATCCTTTTGTATCACCAAAGCTTGATTTTGATTCTCGGTTTGGGTTTGTTTGTTTAGTGTAGAAATGGAAATGATTGTTCGGTTTGAATTCTGTTGTGTTTGGTTTTGTGCTGTGGTTTTTCTAGCATTGTTATTTTGTTGGGTATTTTGATGGTTTTGATAGTTTTTTTGAGGTTGAAAACTTGAAATGTTGGGACTTTGGTATGATACCTGATTTTGGGTTTGTCGGTTTTGGTAGTTAGAGTTGAATGGATTTCTATTACCTTGTTGTACTGGCTGTGTGCACTCTCTTTTGAAATGACCTTTCTCACCACAGTTAAAACAAGTGACTTTGGCTTTGTTGAAGCCATAAGTGGAGTTTAGAGAAGTAGAAAGATTAGTTCTCCCAGTCTTTTGAATAAAATCAGTGGCTCTTCTCATGATACTTGCAAAAGCTCACTGAATATCCATGAGTTCCATTTCTTCCTTGTCAATCTGTGCGTAGTCCTCATTGGTCAAGTTGTTGTTCCCAATTTGACTAGCAATCAATCCATTGTACGATGCTACCATTGCTGAAACTAATGCTACATGTTGTTGAGCAATCTCAACAGTAACATTGTTTAGATTTGATGTCTCCAACACAATCGGGCTTTGGTTAGTTTGACTTTGGGTAATTTGCATCTGGTTCATTTGAGGATTGTATGGTTGTTGTTGAGGTTGGCTAGCAGAGTAACATGCTGCTTGTTGCAAGGGTGAAAATGGTGGAATGTAAGTAGTTGTTGGATACAATGGTGAGGTATATGAAGATGTTTGAGCAAGGTAATTGATTGGTGTTTTGGTTGGTTCAACAATGTTACATACGCACGCGATGTGTGGAGCAACATTAGAAGTAGAACTGGAAGTAGAATGGGAAGAAGATGTACCACCAAGATACAATTCCGGATTCTAAGGAATTTGAGCTCTTTTAGCTTTCCTCTTTTCTTCCATCTCCTTGTTTTCCAGTTTCTGAATGATCTCATTGATAGTCCAATACTGGTATGCATCCTTTTCTTTTAACACCTCAATATGTTGGTTCCAATACGGTGGCAATGCATCGGCAAACTTGTCCACCAATTCAGACATAGGTATGCTTATCTCATAGCTTGAAAGCTCTGTGAGTAAGTGGCAATACCTTGGGACCAACTCTTTCAACGTCTCGTTACCCATGTAACTGAAATTCTCAAACTCTTTCCAAAGCTCTTCCATCCTTAGCTTCCTAGTCTTCTCATTACCATCATGCCTGTTCTTTAACATATCCCATAACTGTTTAGAAGTTGTACAAGACCCAAACTGATGAAGCAAGTCAGTATTGATGGCCTGGGATAGTTGAGAAAACGCTTTCTTCTCAATAGCAAATTTCTTCTTTTCATCATCTGCAAGATTTTCCAATGGAATAGGCTCTCCCGTGTTCTCCAAGATCGGAGCAACATAGCCCTTTGCAATCATCTGCC
Source organism: Ambrosia trifida (assembly GCA_028751855.1). Lineage (NCBI taxonomy): Eukaryota > Viridiplantae > Streptophyta > Magnoliopsida > Asterales > Asteraceae > Ambrosia > Ambrosia trifida. The sequence goes on along the minus strand of CM054129.1, from coordinate 52,942,714 downwards.
ACGCCTCAGTTCCTTCTAAACCCATTCCCTCCAGATGGATATTGAATTTGGTCTTCCACGTGTTGTAATCGACCATCTCCATAAGCTTAGGTGGACGGTTTCCACTCCCCGAAGACAAGTCTTGGATAAGAGTTGAAATAGCATTTGTCATCTGAGAATGTACCGCTGCTGCTGCCACTCCCCAATAGTCTCCAATCGGTTGCGGTTGTGGTTGCGCAACGTGTTGAGGAATAGTACTAGTCATAGCCATATAATTGATTGGTTGTGATGGTTGACTAGACTTTTGAGCGGTAACCGACCAAGGATCCCTGTTTGTCTGCTGTTGTGGTGTTGGATTAGGTTGTGGTGTAGTAGGAAAGTTCCACATCTTGATCTGAGAATGTTTAAACACGAAAAGATTAGAAAAGTTTAATAACAGATTCTACCTTCGTATGTAGCGAGTGGTCGAATGAGCCAAAATGTTCTCCTTCGACCGTTTGAAAAGATACGAATGAGGAATACAACAAACACTAATCACTTTCGACCCTTTACACCCTCTTTCGACCGTTTGAATTCACCTTCGACCGCCCGAATGGTCGAATGAGACAACTATGGTCGAATGTACAACAATACTCTAACAAACTCTAGATTCGACCAGCTAAAACACCACTTTCGACCAAAAATCCCTTGGTTCGACCAAATTAACACACACGTTCGACCATTCTCCCTAGGTTCGACCCTGCACGTTCAAAAACGGCTATTCTTTGAAAATCGGTTAATTTTGATCAAATTTTTTAAAAGTTGATAGAATTTGATGATTCTAATCAGGTTTTGCTTCGGATTTGATTTGGACCAAGTTTATCAAAGAGAATTATGCATTTTATCCATGAAAACAAGCTCTAATCAATCAAATTATCATCAATTCAGCTTTATCAATGAAAACAGAAAGTTTTTTTTTTTATCAAAATAGGGTCCAAATCAGCTGTAAAATTATCAGTTTGTGGTTGTTTGATCCATATGGCTCTGATACCACTTTGTATTCGCGTAGGATCATCAAATCTACAAAGATAATGATCAAACAAGTTTGATTCAGTTGCGGAATCCCTGAACCAATCACAAAATGATAACAATACTAACAAAACGCAGAAATCATCTTTAAAAGCTTCATTTCATTGATAAACAAACTCAATTACACATTATAATAAGCTTTACAATCAAGACAAGACGTGAATTAAGTTTACACAAAACCCTAGGGAGAGACTTAAACAGGAGGGAAACAAAAAATGACCAAAAACTAACATTCAAAATGAACTTGACCTTTATATAGGCCTACACATTCGCCCACTTTGCTTGGTCGAATGTGCAGGTTCGCCCAATCATGGTGGTCGAACCAAGCAATACATTAACATCTAAAACTACCTTCGACCTCCTTCTCTCCTTCGAACCTTTAGGTCTCCTTCGCCCATTTAGAAACTCTCCTTCGACCATATTATTCTTCCTTTGACCGTTCGACTAAACACATAAACATATGTTAAATGTAATCCAAAGCATTAGTCGCACAAAATGCATCTACAGAGGAAATAAATATAGTAAGAAAACAACATTTTCACTCTGTTGTTCGAATGGTGATGTTAAACTTCCACCATTAGCTCAACCACCTGCATTATTACAAAATTTGTATAAAGGACATACTCTGAAAAGCCAAAACTTCATGCATTACATTAGAGCATATAATATGATGTTTTCTTTTACGTCCCTTGGTGGCAAGGTTGACAGAAGTTCTCACAAAGGTAAAGGTCCTTACGTATTTAGGCTTCAAGGTCAGAATCATCATCGAATGGGTAGCCTTCTTCCGAATGATGGTGAACAACCTAAATTTTCACAACTTTACATATACGATTTAGAAAATGAAGTTTTAAATCGTCAAAATGCAGTTGGGTAATTTTTATACTTAATGTGTTACAATTTTTGTTTTACTTATTTCTCATTTCAAATGTTCATACCTTTTTCATTTTAATTAATGGTCAAATTCTTTATTTTTATTCAGATCTGAATTAGAATCTAATTCTACAAAAAAAAATGCACTTGATGTTGACACCATCAGGATTCTTAAAGATATGTTGGATTCGTGCAATCCTCTTGTGAAATCTTTCTGAATGGTAAGATAATGTTTTAAAGAAAATGACTTTGAAAAAGTATCACTAAACTTATTGGAACAAGAGATAAGGATGGAAGAGTTTATAACCTCCCAACTGTGTCAGAAGTTGCTGCATTAGTAATTGGTGATTTTGATTCATCATTCGACACAAGAGATATCATTATTCGATCAAAGACTGAGGGACTTCAAAGAATTAGTGAACTTCATCCTTCCTATCTTGCCATGCAGTATCCACTTATTTTTCCATATGCTGAAGATGGTTATACACGTGGTATTAAACATGATGGTATTGCAAATGATAATGATAAAGTTAGAACCAATGTTTCAATGAGGGAATTTTTTTCTTATAGGATACAAGATAGGCATAATCAGTTTTCATTAATAGTTAATGCGAAGAAACTGTATCAGCAGTTTTTAGTTGATGCGTATACAATTGTAGAGTCTGCTCGGCTATATTATATAAAATCTCAACAACCAAAACTTAGAAGCCAAACTTTCAAAAATTTGAGTGCTACTGTCTGTCACACCCTCAAATTTCCACTTGTAGAGTTTTACCGCTAGGCGCATGACAAACCAGGATCCAAGTCAACGGTCACAATAAACAACACTATATGAAATACGTAACTCAAAACGTGGTTATCAAACCATTAAAATGTAGCGGAAGCATTTAAAGATTTAATCAATTACAAAACTGTGTTCCAAAATATTCAAGACACTTATTTAAAATATGCCACTAAGCCTAGACGCCAATGCAGACCCGTGCGCCTAGTCCAACCGATGCTACCTTAGCGACCTAAGAAAAACATGCCAAAAAGGCGTCAACATATATAATGCTGGTGAGTTTACAGGTTTGTTCAATATGTTACCAAGAGTTACCAAAACGTTACAATGTTCATACTATACCAATGTCACCAAGTACGCTAGCTAGGCGTATGTTTTGTTACTACTACGATTGGAAAACCATTTCTAGACACGTTTAGCAATGTTTATCAAGGTTCAGCCCGAATGTTCAGCATGTTACCAATGTTATTTGTTCGAGACAATATGCACCCGCCCGGCCCTCCAAGCCGACGAGTGGGGCAGGTCACGCCCAATAGATCTATCCACATTTCCCCCGATGTGCATCGCCGCACATTCATGGTTTTCCCCGGGACTTTAAAAGATCCTATAGCAATGCAAAGTTAAAACCATAGTATGGCATATGTTACCAAAATAGTTTAGTGCATCTTTTCTCCCCCAAAAGTTAAAGCAGGTAAATAGTAAAGTGCCAAGCCCTTGATAATCCCACTACCAGAGATCTATCAAAATGTTCACATAAGTGTTCCGACTAATAACCATAAGGTTATCTAGTCCCGATTGTCCAGATCGTAACCAAGTATTTTTTAAAACGTGTTTAAGTGTTCAACCGACACACTAGACTGACCCGACATCCCGTTGGTGACTCATTACCCTAACTAATCAAGCACAAATAGATTACACACAAGGTTCAAGCATAAAACACTTAGTTTGCATCAAAAATCTCATTTTTGAATCAGAAGGGTCGAACCGGGAAGATTAATCCACCTTCGCCCGTTTTTAACCCACCTTCGACCCTTTGGAAAGCCACCTTCGACCGTTCTTAACAGATTTGACCAAACTGTCCAGGTTCGACCCTTGGATTCCACATTCGACCACATGACCGGTCGAATGTACCCAGGTTCGACCCTGACAGATTACTTTTTTCCAAAAACGCTTCAAAAACATCCAAAAACATCCCAAAACATTATCAAACACTGCAGTCAAGCATGTATAACTTATCCCTACAAAACCCCACCAATTTTGCCCCAAAACCTATTCGTTTCAGCCCTTTCCCATAATGGCAAAGATTATGGAAGTGTCACATCATGCATGAAACCTTTACCCAATTTGGAAACATTTCAAAATCAATCCATAACTATCTTAAAATGCTCAGTTTATTATGAAATCAAAAACCCCCAATAGTTCTATTGATAATACTAACATGCAATAAGCCCTAGATTCAATAAAATCCCCTAATTAGACTTGATATCATCATCTATCTAATTATAACCTTTGGTAATCCTAAACTATCATCAATAGCAGCCCTATATCATGTTTCTAGCATTAGCAAAGCAGCAAATCATTAAACAACACATAATATCACATAACACATAACTAACATATGTTTATTGATATGAAAACCTATGTTTAATGATAGGATTTAGGTTTAGAAAGATGTTTAAAAGGTTTTTATTAATAAAAACATCCTTATAACAGATCTGGACATTTAGGGTTAGATAAAAACGAATTAAAATACTTGAATAAGGTTTATGATTAAGAACACACCTTGGATTCTTGATTAGATGTTGTTGATAGGTTAGGTTATGAAAAATAAGAGCAAAAACTCCTTCCTTAGTGATTAAAATCGTTTGAGAGTGTTTTGAGACGGTTAGGGTTTGTGAAATGGTGAAAAATGACAAAGTTTGGTATTTATACTAGTCCACATTCGCCCCTTTTACCTGGGCGAATGTACCCACATTCGCCCCTTTTATAGGGTCGAATGTGCATGTTCTGGTCGAATGAAACTTTTTCATTTCCACATCCCAGGTCCGCCCCTTTGATAAGGGTCGAACCAAGGTTATTTTCTAGGTTCGCCCACTCGATGTGGTCGAACCAGGACTTATGTTTTTCTAGTTTTCCAATTTGTCGTGTTTAACGCATTTTAAATCACCTTAACATATGAGCATGCAACCTTAGTTTATGGTTAACATATTTAAGCATGGATGATTATCTACACATCGTTTAAACACATCTATGCATATAATCCACCACACGACAATTAATCTACGCATACACTTAATTAGTTTTATGTAATTTCACCAACAACGGGACCCGGTACTAGTGTATTCCCAAAACGACTCCCAATGATCCTCCAGATCATTGAACCCTGGAAAATCCTAACTTGACCTGACTCAACTAACCTAGTTAAGTTCGTTTATAAATGTTTCCCGCTAAGGTAGACTTAGGTGTTACTAAAATGTTTAAGCTAAATATGCCGGGTGTCACATCATCCCCACATTGAAAGAATCTCGACCCGAGATTCATTCAGCTTCAGCAGTAACATGCCTAGATTCGAATGCGCGTTTCGGAAAAAGATGAGGATGTTTAGCTTTCATCTGATCCTCCCGTTCCCACGTGAACTCCGGTCCACGATTCGAGTTCCAACGAACTTTGATGATGCGGATTTTACTCCGACGAAGGCTACGAATCTTGTAGTCGAGAATCTCGACAGGTTCCTCCACAATGCGAAGACGATCATCAACCTTGATCTCTTCTAGTGGTACAATGAGAGATTCATTAGCCAAACACTTCTTTAAGTTAGACACATGGCAAACGTTGTGAACACTACCGAGCTCCGCCGATAAGTCAAGTCTGTATGCCACCGGTCCAATCCGTTCCAGGATTGCGAACGGTCTGACATAACGAGGGTTAAGCTTGCCACTCTTTCCAAAGCATATGACGCCCTTCCATGGTGAAACTTTCAGAAGTACCTTGTCCCCAACCTGGAACTCCAAAGGTTTGTGACGGCGATCGGCATAGCTCTTCTGACGATCCCGCGCAGCAGCCAAACGGTTACAAATTTGTACGATTTTCTCCGAAGTTTCGTACACCAGTTCCGGACCAGTGACCTGGCTCTCGCCCACCTCGGCCCAACAAAGAGGTGATCGGCATTTCCGTCCGTAGAGAGCCTCAAACGGAGCTGCCTTGATACTAGAGTAATAGTTGTTGTTATAGGAGAACTCCACCAACGATTGGTGAATCTCCCAACTATTGCCAAAATCGATAACACATGCCCGAAGCATGTCTTCCAAGGGTTGAATCGTCTGCTCGCTCTGTCCATCAGTTTGCGAATGATAAGCCGTACTCATATCCAACTGAGTACCCAAAGCCTTGTGCAGAGTCTTCCAGAAACGCGAAGCAAAATGAGAATCACGATCAGAAATAATAGAAACAGGCACCCCGTGCCGAGCAACCACTTCCTTAAGGTAAAGTCGAGCCTACCGCTCGAGTCCAACGGTTTCCTTAATAGGTATGAAACGTGCCGATTTTGTCAACCTGTCAACAATCACCCAGATCATATCGTAACCACTTAGTGACCTTGGTAGCTTTGTGACAAAATCCATGGTGATTCGCTCCTACTTCCATTCTGGAACCTCTGGTTGTTGCAGGAGACCAGACGGCGTCTGATACTCCACCTTGACCTTGGCACAAGTAAAGCATTTGCTGACATATGAAGCTATATCAGCCTTCATGTTTGGCCACCAATAAAGTATCTTCAAATCCTAATACATCTTATCGGAGCCAGGGTGAATAGAATACCGGGATTTGTGAGCTTCATCCTGATACAAGCTATATCAGCCTTCATGTTTGGCCACCAATAAAGTACCTTCAAAGCTTCCAACTGTGCAGAACGGATTTGGTCAGGCAATGAGGAATGAATGGTGAGCTGTAAGGCTCGAGCACGACGAGGATTCACAGACTCCTTCATGCTCAAGGCGTCCGCCACAACGTTCGCCTTGCCAGAATGGTATTTGATAGCACAATCATAATCGTTCAGGAGTTCAACCCAGCGACGCTGCCGCATGTTTAACACCTTCTGGTCGAAAATATGCTGAAGACTCTTGTGATCGGTGTATACTTCACACTTGGTACCATACAAGTAATGTCTCCAGATTTTCAACGCAAAGATCACCGCACCCAATTCCAAGTCATGAGTAGTGTAGTTCTTCTCATGAACCTTGAGTTGACGAGAAGCATAGGCAATAACCTTCCCGCGTTCCATTAACACATAATCGAGACCACGAATAGAAGCGTCACAGTACACAACGAAGTCATCCGTACCCTCAAGTAAAGACAAGATAGGTGCAGAACAAAGTTTAAGCTTCAGCATCTGAAATGCTGATTCCTGTGGTTCACCCCAGTCAAACTTTCGGTCTTTCTGGATGAGAGTGGTGAGGGGTTGTGCGATCTTCGAAAATCCCTCAATGAAACGACGATAGTAACCCGCAAGACCTAGGAATTGCCCACCTCAGATGGCGTCTTTGGTGCTTCCCAGTCTTTAATAGCTTCGATCTTAGCTGGATCGACGTGAATTCCCAGTTCATTAACCACATGCCCTAGAAATTGAACTTCACGTAACCAGAAATCGCACTTTGAGAACCTAGCATACAACTGCTCCTGTCTCAAAAATTCCAAGACCAACCGTAAGTGTTCCTCATGATCCGTCTTGTTCTTAGAATAAACCAGAATATCGTCAATAAACACGATGACGAACTACTCAAGGTAAGGCTTGCAAACGCGGTTCATCAAATCCATGAACACCGGCGGTGCGTTAGTGAGACCAAAAGGCATGACCAAGAACTCAAAATGGCCATAACGAGTGCGAAAAGCAGTCTTCTGAATGTCAGCTTCCTGGACGCGCAACTGGTGATAACCAGACCGCAAATCAGTCTTCGAGTAGTAACTAGAGCCCTGGAGCTGGTCGAAGAGATCATCAATCCGAGGGAGAGGATAACGATTCTTGATGGTCACTTCATTCAGCCCACGATAATCAATACACATGCGGAGACTTCCGTCCTTCTTCTTTACAAACAAAATAGGAGCTCCCCACGGGGAAGAACTCGGTTGGATGAAACCCTTTTCCAAGAGTTCCTGCAACTAACTGGACAACTCTTGCATCTCGGGAGGTGCAAGACGATACGGAGCCCGGGCAATAGGAGCTGCACCCGGAGTAAGATCAATGCCAAACTCTACCTGACGATGGGGAGGAAGACCAGGTAAATCATCAGGAAACACATCGGAAAAATCACAAACCACTGGAATATCCTCGATCTTCTTCTCATCGTCAGTCGAAACGTTAACAAGTGCCAGAATGGCCGAACAACCCTTCCGAAGGTACTTACGGGCTTTCATGCTAGAAATGATACTCAACGGAGTACCGCTTTTCTCGCCATGAACCGAAAGAGTTTCTCCATCAGGGAGAGGGATCCGAATAATATTATCGAAACAAACGATCTCCGCATGATACAACGATAACCAATCCATGCTGACAACGACATCAAAACTACCCAGGGGTACCGGCATAAGGTCAGTGGGGAAAGACAAACCCGAAAGTTCCAAGCGACATTCCCTAAGGGTGTGCGTCGCTTCGATTTTCTTACCATCAGCCAATTCTATTAAGTACTTAGCCTCTAAAGGGGTGGGTACTATATCTAGCAATCGACTAATGTCCACAGATACAAAACTCTTATCTGCACCAGAATTAAACAAGACAGAAACATAGCGATCATTAAGAAAGAACGTACCGGTAACTGTGTCTGGATCCTGCCTAGCCTCTGCTGTTCCCGTTACCGTTCCCGCCCTTCCCATTATCACCCTGCTTCAGCTTAGGACATTCACGCTTGAAGTGTCCCGTGTCACCACAGTTATAGCACCCCTGCTTTCCTGGAGTCCCCTGAGCAGCAGGAGTAGGAGTAGCAGCAGGAGTCTGAGTTGAGGTAAGTGTCACCCTACAATCCTTAGCAAGATGCCCCAACTGATGGCACCAATGACAGCGAGCCCGATCACAATTCCCAGAGTGGTGATAACCACCCTTGTTGCACTTGGGATGCTTCCCAACATACCCTCCCGACTTCTGCCCCGAAGAAGACCCAGACGAATCAAACTTCTTCGCCGGTTGAGATGGCGCTGGCACTGCACTCTTCCCCACATTATCCCACTTCCTCTTGTTCCCATCCGAACCCTTCACGGTAGTACCTTTAAGAGGCAAAATGTAATGCCCAACTATTTTTTTCTTTAAATAAATAAATAGATTATATATTGTATTGGCATAACACTTTTTAATTCGTACCTCGTTAGCAAATAATACATTTTACGCAATATTCACTTATAAACATATATATTTGTCGTTATAATTATTAGAAACAGTAATGACTCGTGGCAAACAAACATATTAGATAACTGACATTTAGACGACGCTTTTCGATCTAACGTACATATATAAATATTTTAATATATCGTCTAAACACTCATTTTAAATCGATTTATATATAAGTAAATTTAACAAATTAACTACTTAGGCGGTTAAACAAGTTATGTAATTTAAACGAGACCGAGTCAGTAGCTGACTCGTATACGCGGTACCCAACTACTTAACCCACACCAAATACCCTATCTATATAATATCCTAACCCATCTTCTTCCTTCTTCATATTATCATCTTCACCAAAACCCTGGCCCCCAAACCCTTTTTCTTCTCCATCTATTCCTCTTCAATTCAAACATACAACTTCTCTCCTCTATTCCATCCAAGACCACCGCCCCCCCCCCCCTAGGCGGCACACAGCCAACAACCACCGTACCACCACCGCCCAAACCATGTTCATCGACGCCATACACCCTATTCCTCATCAACAACCAGTGCCGCCATCAACAACGAGCACAGACGCGACATAGATAAAGCAACCCAGCTATTGGCCAGGACCTCGGGCTTCCCATATGAAGGGTTTTTGCAGCGAATGATCGATGTAGATTGGAGCTGATACCGGTGATGGTGGTCCGATTTGCAAATTTCCGACTAGGTACACCGGGGTATATTCCCTAGTCTTGTCTCGGTCTCTACCCATTCATCTCCCTGTTCTATTGTCGTTGGTCTGTACTAGAGAAGCGTTGGATGATGGTCATGGTGATGAAGATATCGCAGAGTACCGGCCATGGGTCTTGCTTGGGTCACAGTCAACTTCAATTAAGATTGGATCTAGTCAAAAGTCGGTCAAACACGTTAACAAGTCGGTCAACTCTGGCAATGATTTCAGATCTGGTCAACACTGTGTGAGTAGGTCAAACTTCTAGTCAACTATAGTCAACTGTGGTCAAAGCTGGTCAACAGTCAACTCCAGTCAGCAGTCAAATCGGGTCAGATCAGTCAACTCGGTTTGAGGCGTGCACGTGTTGGTTCGCGTGTCTATCTTTGGGAAGGTATATTCGTTCATCTCGCGTTGCATTGTATTTACTTATATAAATATATTTGTATTCTAAATATAAAAATTAACGACGCATACGCTTGTAACGAACCGAACCGACTTGTAATAAAAGCTTAGAGTAATAATGAGGCGATGAAAAAAATGGTTAATTGAGACGTGTGTATATATATAAACGAACATAATATTTAGCGAAATATAATTGTAAATGTTTATTTTAACTAGTTGCTTTACTATCTTAGTTTTTGGAACATCGACTATCAAGTGTCAAACCACATATATATATATAATTACGCTTATTATTATGACGACAATGAAATGTTGGAATATATATGTTATTTATCAAAAAGTGTAGTTTCATCGCGTGTCATAGTTTTAATAACTTGAACTTTTGTCACATATAAAGACTTGATTAAATTTTATTGCGTTTTGCGGTTTTGGACAATTGATGTTTTGGAAAAAATATAGACAATTTGAGTTGTCTGGTTTCTTACAAAAACAGAGGAGACTCTGCCCAAATTTTTATAAAATATAGAGACATATCGGGCATTCAAATCTATCATGTTTTGTAATAAAGCTACGTTTTACATATTGATTCTATCCAAACCTTATTTTGTCATAATAGAAGTATATGAATACGAATATATATATTTATATAAATATATATATATATATATATATATAAACACAATAGTACAAATATTATTTGATCTTCAAAACGAAATTTAAAACGTGAGACAAGCTACACATGGGTTATTTCACTATCTTAAATGCGTTCCTTCTAATTAATTACAAATTGCGAATCCAAATATATATTAAAGTATACATTATATATATAACCATACATACGCGCATAATTTCAAGAAATCAAAACCAAGTCCTATCGGTTCGTCAAGCTAAAAATACTTTAAGACGAGTATTGTTTTCAATACGAGTCTAGGTAGTTGAATAAACTATCTTTACAACTAAGAAATGAAGCAAGCATAATTGCATTAGAATTTAAGGCATCATTTATTTGTAATAGGATACAAGAGTTCAATTAATCCAAGTTCAGACTTGTTGCTACTTGCTAGTACTTACACAGTGAATTTCAGGTGAGTTTACGTAACCTTGTTTATGCAATTCTTTATACTTGAGACTTTATACTTAAGCAATTCTACATACATGTCTAGTTGTAAACTTTAATGCCTCATAACTTAGAAAAAGACTATTAGACTTAAACTTCAACTTACATAATCATTAGCTATGGCCAAGCCGGCGATATACAGTGATAGATCTATTGGATTGACAACCCCACCTAGATTCGTTGACCATCTTTTATGGGGAGCGCGGGTGATTGTTATCGTTCCAACGTTATATTAAGGTGAACCGTGGATGCGGGATGGACCTAAACTTTGTCGGAGGTTTGATTATGTGCATACTATACTTCATGTTTATTCATGTAGACTTAAATTTACATTAGACATATGAATTGCTAAACATTAATTCTAAAACTTAATTGCTTGACTTGGCTTATGTATTCTCACCAACTTCTAGTTGACCCCCCCCCCCCCATTTTTCCAAACTCAACAGGAAATATTGATGCTTGAAGTCTAAAGCTAGCATGAGGAGTTATATGAAGTTTTAAGTTCGATTGTTTGATTGATGTATTAGATTTCATTCAAGACTTTAATGTAGTTCAATATTGTAATGAAATAAAGGATTATTTAAACATATGTATTACCATGAGCTACTGAACAATCATTCATACGTGACACCTTGATGTTTCCGCCATCGGTTGGGGTGTTACAGATTGGTATCAGAGCCTTGGTTATAGGGAATTAGGTTATTAGAAAAATAATATAGTCTATAACCTTAGGACTTCAACCAGTACTTGCTTCAATTACTTGCAGCTCTACCTTATCTTTATCTCCATCCCTATCCTCATCCTTATTCTTAGCCTAACTTGGTCTTGCCTACTCTCTTTCACTTACTTGCTACAATCATAACGTACTTCTAGATTATTAGGGCAAATACTTTTGGCTTAGATCTGACGTGTTTTGATAAATCAACCTTTTTGTTTATTCGTGATTAAATATTCACAATCTTTGTGTTTCATTTTCATTTATACCCCCTCACTCCCGTATAAATTCTAAGTTTTGAATCTCAAAATTTTTGCAATTCAAATATATTTTCCTCCTTATATAATTCCCCTGTTAGCCTAAATTTCATAAATCATCTGTGGATTTCACTACCACACTTCATTTTACAAACTTATAATATTACTCGTACGTTTAATTATGTTCAACACCTTATCCAAATCATATTACTGTCTTTTTCAACATGTTACATATTTTTAAACTGTAACCTCATAACCTGAGTATACCCTAGCACAAAACTAAAAATATTCTAAATTTTGTTGTATTTTCATTACCTAGAATTTTACAAAATACATATTTTTGTCAAAAGATGTCCTTAAACTTAATTTCTAAATTCAAATGTTTATTCATTAACATAACAAAGTACGTTCGATATAATGTCACCTTGATCTATAAAACCTAATATCGTGTTTAAAATCTTCAACTAACTGGAATATTTTAATCAAAGCTCACTTAGTTTGTACTATTTAACGACTTTTGCTTTATGTACAAAACCACTTTTGAAAATAAAATCCTCACATCCATAGGAACAATATTTAGGCTCTTAATTCTCCATCGACACTTACTTATTTTCAACAAATTCAAAATTTTTACAACATTTGGCATATACCCCAATCATGTTTTCTCATACACTTAACCTTTGATCCAAACCCCACAATTTGCACTGCTACATAATCTCCTTACTATAAAATAAACTCTTTATCAACTATCTTCACATTCACTATCTCTTAAAACCTTGATTCTGCTTCAAGATTTTTCACCATCCCCTCAAGAATTAGACTCATATCCTTCACTTTCTCAAACATGAGCTAGTTATCCATGATAACCAAACTATTGAAACTTGATTGTGTGTTGCATCAAACTTAATCCTTAGTTATACATGAGGATTCGATTATCTACCATACTTGAACATTTGATACTAGAACTATTTTCTATATACACCCGTAGAGTCAATAACCTTGTCTAGGGCAACTCTATTACAACTCGCATGCTATACTTGATACTTGATTGCTTACATGTACATATTACCAATTTGCAACTTATGTGTGTAATAATTGGTACACTTAATCAAACAACTAATAGAGGATGAAGTACTTGCTCAACAGTTAGTAGAGTACCAAATAACCTACTCAATGATTGGTAGAGGTCATCATGCCTGCTCAACAGTCGGTAGAGGCCCTACAACCTGCTCAACGACTGGCAGAGGCTATCGCACCTGCTCAATAAACAGTAGAGGTTCATACTCACTGACTGGTAGAAGTCTTTTTCCTGCTCAACAGTTGGACTCATTTTGGATACATTGTATACAAGGTTATTTTTCATTACTTACATGTGTGTTTAGAGTTATAGAAGGACACAAAACCCTACTGTAAGGTAAATTGGTGATTGCGGTCCGGAAAGTAATCATGAATTTATAGGTACGTTAAGGTAGTGTGAAATTCTATTAAGGTTTTCGGTAGATAACCAATTATAAACCCTAGTTACCTAGTAGTTCATTTAGTCTTTCTATAGTCAATCAACTCATGCATTTCTTTTAGGATTCCTAAAACTTAAGTTTAGTGTTTTGCTAGATTCTTATTCTCCTTGCTATTTCAGACCAACCTAATCCAACCCTTAAAACTCACACATATCAATTCTCTTATTCAGTAAATAGTAAAGTGCCAAGCCCTTGATAATACCATTACCGGAGATCTATCAAAATGTTCACATAAGTGTTCCGACTAATAACCATAAGGTTATCTAGTCCTAATTGTCCAGATCGTAACCAAGTATGTTTTAAAACGTGTTTAAGTGTTCAACCGACACACTAGACTGACCCGACATCCCGTTGGTGACTCATTACCCTAACTAATCAAGCACACATAGATTACACACAAGGTTCAAGCATAAAACACTTAGTTTGCATCAAAAATCTCATTTTTGAATCCGAAGGGTCGAACCAGGAAGATTAATCCACCTTCGCCCGTTTTTAACCCACCTTCGACCCTTTGGAAAGCCACCTTCGACCGTTCTTAACAGATTCAACCAAACTGTCCAGGTTCCACCCTGGGATTCCACATTCGACCACTCGACCGGTCGAATGTACCCAGGTTCGACCCTGACAGATTACTTTTTCTAAAAACATCCGAAAACATCCCGAAACATTATCAAACACTACAGTCAAGCATGTATAACTTATCCCTACAAAACCCCACCAATTTCGCCCCAAAACCTATTCGTTTCAGCCCTTTCCCATAATGGCAAAGATTATGGAAGTGTCACATCATGCATGAAATCTTTACCCAATTTGGAAACTTTTCAAAATCAATCCATGACTATCTTAAAATGCTCAGTTTATTATGAAATCGAAAACCCCTAATAGTTCTATTGATAATACTAACATGCAACAAGCCCTAGATTCAAAAAAGTCCCCAAATTAGACTTGATATCATCATCTATCTAATTATAACCTCCAATAATCCTAAACTATCATCAATAGCAGCCCTAGATCATGTTTCTAGCATTAGCACAGCAGCAAATCAATAAACAACACATAATATCACATAACACATAATTAACATATGTTTATTGATATGAAAACCTATGTTTAATGATAGGATTTAGGTTTAGAAAGATGTTTAAAAGTTTTTTATTAACAAAAACATCCTTATAACAGATCTGGACATTTAGGGTTAGATAAAAACGAATTAAAATACTTGAATAAGGTTTAGGATTAAGAACACACCTTGGATTCTTGATTAGATGTTGTTGATAGGTTAGGTTATGAAAATTAAGAGCAAAAACTCCTTCCTTAGTGATTAAAATCGTTTGAGAGTGTTTTGAGACGGTTAGGGTTTGTGAAATGGTGAATAATGACAAAGTTTGGTATTCACACTAGTCCACATTCGCCCCTTTTTACATGGGCGAATGTACCCACATTCGCCCCTTTCACATGGTCGAATGTGCATGTTCTGGTCGAACAAAAGTTTTTCATTTCCACATCCCAGGTTCGCCCCTTTGATAAGGGTCGAACCAAGGTTATTTTCCAGGTTCGCCCACTCGATGTGGTCGAACCAGGACTTATGTTTTTCTAGTTTTCCAATTTATCGTGTTTAACGCATTTTAACGCACCTTAACATATGAGCATGCAACCTTAGTCTATGGTTAACATATTTAAGCATGGATGATTGTCTACACATCGTTTAAACACATCTATGCATATAATCCACCACACGATAATTAATCTACGCATACACTTAATTAGTTTTATGTAATTTCACCAACAACGGGACCCGGTACTAGTGTATTCCCAAAACGACTCCCAATGATCCTCCAGATCATTGAACCCTGGACAATCCTAACTTGACCCGACTCAACTAACCTAGTTAATTTCGTTTATAAATGTTTCCCGCTAAGGTAGATTTAGGTGTTACTAAAATGTTTAAGCCAAATATGTCGGGTGTCACTCTGTCGAAGGTGGAGAGAATGATGCATCAAATTGTGGTAAACATATAGTTATGCCTTCATCATATACTGGTGGTTCTAGGTATATGATGCAAAAGTACATGGATGCTATGGCAATTTTCAAGGCAGATGGATATCCGGATTTATTCATAACAGTTACTTGTAATCCAAAGTGGCCTGAGATGTGAGGTGTTTGTCTGCTAAAGATCTTAAAGCAGAAGATAGACCGGATATTATATCTAGAATATTTAAGATAAAAGTGGATAATTTAATAATTTAATCAAAGATTTGTGCAAGTATAAACTGTTTGGTGAGACACAAGCAGATATCTTTTAATAAATATACTTAATTGTTTATGAATAAAGCAATTCTTATTTAACTACAACTAATGTTACTGTTATCAATTTTTCAGTTATTTATAGGATTGAATTTCAGAAACGTGGACTGCCACATGCCCACATATGTTTGTTCCTGAATGCTGAAAGCAAATTTCCAATTGCATCTGATATCGATCTTGTGATTAGTGCAGAGATCCCCGATAAAGTTAATGATCCTGAGTTGTATGAACTTGTCAAGAAATTTATGATTCATGGACCTTGTGGTATATACAACTCGAAATGTCCATGCATGGTTAACTCAAAATGTTCTAAAAAGTTCCCTAAAAAATATGTGGATGAGACTTGTGTTGATTCTGATGGTTATCCAGTCTACCGATGTCGTGAAACAAGTAGTAGAGTTGAAAAGAAGGGCGTCCATCTTGACAATAGGTATGTAGTTCCTTACAATCATGTTTTGCTCCGAAGATACCAATGTCATGTGAATGTTGAATGGTGCAATCAGTCAGGTTCTATTAAATATTTGTTTAAGTATATTATTAAGGGACCTGATAGAGTTACGGCTTCTGTTTTCCAATCCAAGTCTGATAACAATGATACCAAGCAAAACAATGAGGTAAATGAGGTAAAGACATACCTTGATTGTAGGTATATTTCTGCCTGTGAGGCTACTTGGAGAATTTTCAAATATGACATACATTATAGATTTCCAGCGGTTGAAGTTTTGCCTTTCCATTGTGAAGATGGTCAGACTATTGTTTATGATGATCATTCTAATTTATGTGATGTTGTGAATAATCAAACTTTGAAAATGTCAATGTTCACAGAGTGGATAGAACCTAATAAAACCGATGATTTTGCCAGGAAATTGAAATATATAGATTTTCCAAAATACTATGTTTGGTCACGTAAAGATCGGAAGTGGAGTCCACGAATAAAGGCTTTGCAGTCTATTGGCAGAATACATTATGTGCCTCCATCTCTTGATGATTGTTACTACCTAAGAATTTTATTAAATCACATTACTGGAGCTACCTGTTTCAATGATATAAAAACAGTTGATGGTGAAGTTTTTGAAACATTCAAAGATGCCTGTTTTGCACGAGGTTTGTTAGATGATTGTCACACCCCCAAATTTCCACTTGCGGAGTTTTACCGCGAGGCGCATGACAAACCAAGATCCAAGTCAACGGTCACAATAAACAACACTATATGAAATACGTTAACTCAAAACTTGGTTATCAAACCATTAAAACATAGAGGAAGCATTTAAAGATTTAATCAATTAAAAACTATGTTCCAAAATGTTCAAGACACTTATTTAAAATATGCCACTAAGCCTAGATGCCAATGCAGACCCGTGCGCCTAGTCCAACCGATGCTACCTTAGCGACCTGAGAAAAACATGCCAAAAAGAAGTCAACATATATAATGCTGGTGAGTTCACAAGTCTGTTCAATATGTTACCAAGAGTTACCAAAACGTTACCATGTCCATACTATACCGATGTTACCAAGTACGCTAGCTAGGCGTATGTTTTATTACTACTACGATTGGAAAACCATTACTAGACACATTTAGCAATGTTTAGCAATGTTCAGCCTGAATGTTCAGCATGTTACCAATGTTACCAGTTCGAGACAATATGCACCCGCCCGGCCCACCAAGCCGACGAATGGGGCAGGTCACGCCCAATAGATCTATCCACATTTCCCCCGTTGTGTATCCCCGCACATTCATGGTTTTCCCCGGGACTTTAAAATATCGTATAGCAATGCAAAGTTAAAACCATAGTTTGATATATGTTACCAAAATAGTTTAGCGCATGTTTTCTCCACCAAAAGTTAAAGCTGTAAAAGTGGGGCCGTGAACTCACCTTAGATTGCGTTCTTCAGTAAATAGTAAAATGCCAAGCCCTTGATAATCCCACTGCCGGAGATCTATCAAAATGTTCACATAAGTGCTCCGACTAATAACCATAAGGTTATCTAATCCCCGATTGTCCAGATCGTAACTAACTATGTTTTAAAACGTGTTTAAGTGTTCAACCGACACACTAGACCGACCCGACATCCCGTTGGTGACTCATTACCCTAACTAATTAAGCACACATAGATTACACACAAGGTTCAAGCATAAAACACTTAGTTTGTATAAAAAATCTCATTTTTGAATCAGAAGGGTCAAACCAGGAAGATTAATCCACCATCGCCCGTTTTTAACCCACCTTCGACCCTTTGGAAAGCCACCTTCGACCGTTCCTAAAACATTTGACCAAACTGTCCAGGTTCGACCCTGGGATTCCACATTCGACCACTCGACCGGTCGAATGTACCCAGGTTCGACCCTGACAGATTACTTTTTCCAAAAACGCTTCAAAAACATCCGAAAACATCCCGAAACATTATCAAACACTGCAGTCAAGCATGTATAACTTATCCCTACAAAACCCAACAATTTTTCCCCAAAACCCATCTGTTTCAACCCTTTTCCAAAATGGCAAAGATTATGGAAGTGTCACATCATGCATGTAATCTTTACCCAATTTGGAAACTTTTAGATATCAATCCATAATCATCTACAAATGCTCAGTTTATCATGTAATCGAAAACCCCCAATTGTTTTATTGATAATACTAACATGCACCAAGCCCTAAATTCAATAAAATCCCCAAATTAGACTTGATATCATCATCTATCTAATTATAACCTTTGGTAATCCTAAACTATTATCAATAACAGCCCTAGGTCATGTTTCTAGCATTAGCACAGTAGCAAATCATTAAACAACACATAATATCACATAACACATAATTAACATATGTTTATTGATATGAAAACCTATGTTTGATGATAGGGTTTATGTTTAGAAAGATGTTTGAAAGGTTTTTATTAACAAAAACATCCTTATAACAGATCTGGACATTTAGGGTTAGATAAAAACGAATTAAAATACTTGAATAAGGTTTAGGATTAAGGACACACCTTGGATTCTTGATTAGATGTTGTTGATAGGTTAGGTTATGAAAAATAAGAGCAAAAACTCCTTCCTTAGTGATTAAAATCGTTTGAGAGTGTTTTGAGACGGTTAGGGTTTGTGAAATGGTGAAAAATGACAAAGTTTGGTATTTATACTAGTCCACATTCGCCCCTTTCACCTAGGCGAATGTACCCACATTCGCCCCTTTCACAGGGTCGAATGTGCATGTTCTGGTCGAATGAAACTTTTTCATTTCCACACTCCAGGTTCGCCCCTTTGATAAGGGTCGAACCAAGATTATTTTCCAGGTTCGCCCACTCGATGTGGTCGAACCAGGACTTATGTTTTTCTAGTTTTCCAATTTGTCGTGTTTAACGCATTTTAACGCACCTTAACATATGAGCATGCAACCTTAGTCTATGTTTAACATATTTAAGCATGGATGATTATCGACACATCGTTTAAAGACATCTATGCATATAATCCACCACACGACAATTAATCTACACATTCACTTAATTAGTTTATGTAATTTCACCAACAACGGGACCCGGTACTAGTGTATGTAGCACCGCAAAATTTTCAAACACGTATGATATATTTTTTTCCAACCACACAACTTATATATATATATGTATATATATAAGTATAATAATAATAATAACAAACCATAACTGATTTGTTTATTTACCCAACCCAGTTCTGAGCCCAGACAAATACCCAGCCCAACAGCCCACAGGCCCATACCAGCAGCCCACTAACTCTCCCTTCCCATTTCAGCTTTTAAAAAAATTATGTTGGGGACGGGAATCGAACCCGGGTCCCCAACCGGCTCAATCATATTCACCCACACACCAGACCACCTGATCTGTATGAATCTTTGTTACAAACCTGGACGCGATTTAATTATAAACGAGCATGAATTCATCTCAGTTGACTTGGAAAGTCAACTGAGATCAATAACCTACCATAATTGAGATCTTTGACTCGTGATTAAACCTGTAATTGGCAACGTAGCACGATTACCGGCCTGTAACGAGTCAAAGACACAGCAAATCCCCATCAATTCTTACCTAATTGAGCTTTTGACGCGTCAAAACCCATTAACTCGGTCAACATTGCCAAATCAAACACCCGACCCTTAACATTATAAATTGATCATTCCAGAGCACTCACAACTCGCCAATACCTCTCCTTCAACCTTCAATTTCTATTAAGAAGCCTATAATCTTGTTATACGATTTGGGTTTTTGACTTCGGCTTTGACTCGATTGATACACTCAAAACAACACAGTGAGTACGATTAATTGTGTGGGTTTTATTCATCGGCCATCACACATCAATAGCCCTATGGTTAATCAGGCTATTGATGTGTGATTTGCCCAATTGCAAATTCTAGGTTTCATTCGTGTTTGGGGATAAACTGAAACGAACATAGTGTATTTATATAATTTCGTTCAGTGAATATCACATCCACTGGCCTAGGCCAAGTGGTTGTGACGTTGGCTCAATACAGAAAGGAACCGGGTTCGAGTCCCGGCTCTAACCCCGTTTTTGTTCTTTTCTTTTCTTTTACAACAATTATATATATATATATATATTAAACCTTTTAATCTTTTAAATTCATTTTAAAATATCAAATCTATCTTATAAATTCTAAAAAAATTATATTTGTTTAATCTGAGATAAAAGTTTTATTTACAATTTTTATTTTTTAGAAATTCATTTATTTAATATTTATAATAATTAAATCATTTTTATACTATTATATTTATAAAAATCCATTTAAATATCAAAACAATTTTATTAAATTCTCCAAAATTTATCCTGACTTTTTATAAATTCAAACTTTACTGAAATAATTTTTAATTCAGTAAAATCAATTATTTTATATTTTTAATCAATTTTTGTTAGATTTAATCATAATTAAATCATAATTAATCTAATTTTCATCATTTTTGCACCAAAATTTTATACAAATTATTTTTAACCATTTAGAACAGAAATATAATTTTTAAACTTATAATTCTTTAATTTTAGTATTTTTAAATTATTAAAGTTAAAGTTTGACAATTTGTAATAAATAGATTTAAAAATCTATTTTAAAGGAAATAATTTTATAAAAAATTATTTTTGTACTTCAAACACATTATGGTGATCATCCTAAATTTAAATTTCATAAAAAGATTTTTGGTTATTTATTTACTAATATTCTCTCATTTATTAAACAATTTTCACATTAATCAAACAAGCAATTACCCCCAAATTCGAAGCCCTAGAACTTATACACTTGATAGACTTAGACATATTTATTATCTCATTTTAGGGTGATACTTGATACATTTGGTCAACATATTTCTCAACAGATATAACATTTTACCAAGGTGAGTTTTACATAGCCCCTTTTATTTATCACCATTTTTGGGGTGAAACATGTTATAACATTATCATTGCAATTCAATCATCAATGTGTCTATGTGTTGTCTATGTTGTATTATGTCTTGAGCATGATTAGAGTAAGCACCATTCTAGCATAATCATTAACTCCGTACAAGCCGACGGTATACATTGATAGATCTATTGGACTGACAATCCCACCCGGATACGTGCCTCCTACAAAGGTTACGTGGGTGTTTGTTATCGCATAACATATTCAATTGGACCATGAGCGTATGGTATGTATCATTTTATAACAGTCATCAGGGTTGATTATGCACTCGATTTATTTCTAGTATGTTCTCACATATGGGCTAGATTGACATGACACATGAATTGCACATCATTTTTACTCAATTATCAAAAACCTATGTAATTCTCACCAACTTTTGTTGACCCAAAACATTTTCAACTTAACATGTTTCAGGTTCTATTTGCTTGAAGATTTGAATTGATGCTTGAAGATACGTGTATAGTTTTATTCAATTTGATGTACAAATTCTAGAACAATTGTATGTAATTCATTTAAATTATTTAGTGGAATTTATTATTCACCATGAGCTACTGAACAATCATCATTACGTGACATCCCGATGTTTCCGCCATCGGTTGGGGTGTTACAGATTGGTATCAGAGCCATGGTTATAGGGAATTAGGTTATTAGAAAAATAATCTAGTCTATAACCATAGGATTTAACCAGTACTTGCTTCTTTTACTTGCTATTCTCTATCTCCCTCCTACTTCATATCCCTACTTTCATCCCTACAAGAAGGTTGCTCTCCATCACTGGATCCACTCTTAGACTAATAAGGCAAAATCCTCAGGTTTAACCTGAACCACCTTGAGATCTCGTCGAAGTTCTAGATTTTAATAACGAACACGTGCAATCTGGAAGGGTGAACGCCTGTATTCTGAGACTTCTGTCTAGGCTGGCATTGCGCATATATCCCAATCAGACGAGGGACCCGGATGCCTACCTGGGAATTCTCGGGATGAGTGTTCACTTATAGGCTAAAGCATGTCTTCATATGTTATTAGAATTTAGAATCTTTGATAAGTCAACGTTTTCGTTTATTCATTGTAATGAATAAATGATTACACTCCTTATATAATCTCATTCATTTCACTGTGTCTCTTACAGATCATGCCTCCACGTCGCAGTGCTCGCCTTAACAGTGGTGAAAATCATGATGAAGGAAGTAGCAATCACAACCACAACCACGATACTAACCACAACAACAACAACAACAACAATGGGGTTGATGCTCAACTGGCTGCAATCATTTCTCAACAAATGGCGCAGCAAATCGCAACTCTGGTTCCCAATTTACTCGCTCAGGTCATCCAATTGAACGGCAACGGGAATGGTCACAACAACGGGAACGGGAACGGCAATGGCAATGGAAATGGACCCCAAGCCTGCACTCTTAAGCATTTCAATTCTTGTAACCCTCCAAAGTTTAGTGGTGAAGAAGGAGCTACAGGACTCCTACAATGGTTTGAGGGTATTGAGAATACCTTCATAAACAGTGAATGCCCCGACAACTTTAAAGTCCGTTATGCCATGAGTGTTCTTCACAAACGAGCACTCACCTGGTGGAATGAAGAAAAACGCACTCGCGGAGCTGAAGCTGCACTAGCCTTAACTTGGGATCAAGCTAAAGACATCATGAAGGCAGAGTTCTGTCCTCGTAATGAAATCAAGAAACTGGAAGATGAATTTCATGATCTTGCTCAAGACAGTGGGGAAAACCTCGCTTACAACACTCGTTTTCACGAACTTAGCTTACTGCTACCCCACAAAGTCACCCCTTTGCCCATTGCGATCGAAAAATACATTGGTGGCTTACCGATGCAGATTCAAGACACGGTGTGGGGAAGGAACCCTGCTACTTTGGAGGAAGCAAAGCGTTTGGCTGCCACCCTAACAGATAACCATGTGAAGGCAGGAACCCTGACTCGTAAAGGGGAAAAGAAAAAGGATACTTCCCAGCCTGCCATTGACATCAAAACTGAGGCCTCAACCAACGGGAAGAACAAGGTCAGGAATTTTGCAATAGACACCACTGCCCCACCCACCAAGAAACAATACAATGGGAACCTACCTAAGTGTGACACCTGCCAGTATCACCATCCAACTCAAGTACCCTGTCGACAGTGCACCAATTGTCAGAGGTATGGGCATCTTGCAGAAGCTTGTCGAATCCCTGCTACAAACGCTCTTGATGCTCCAAATAATCCCGCTTGAGACCCTCCAACTACTCAACATCAAACCCTACCATTTGAATAATATTTACTTTCTCTTTAATTTCATGTATTGTCACTTTTGAATCAGATAATAAATTCAAGTATTATTATAACATCTGTGTGCATGCTTGTTTGTATATGAACTGATTGCTATAACAATAATCATATTTGCTTACTTGTACAACAATTAGTTGACTACCAAACAACCTATTTAACGATTGGTAGAGGTCATCATGTCTTTCCAACAGTCGGGAGAGGCCCTACCACCTGCTCAACGACTGGTGGGGACTATCAGACCTGCTTAACAATCGGTAGAGTCATAAAAGGACGCAAAACCCTAACGTAAGGTAAATTGGTAATTACGGTCCGGAACGTAATCATGAATTTACAGGTACATTAAGGTAGTGTGAAATTTTATCAAGGTTTTCAGTAGTTGGCAAATTGTAAACCTAGTATTTCTCTTAACTTCGGGACGAAGTTCCTAAAAGTAGGGGAGACTGTAGCACCGCAAAATTTTCAAACACGTATGATATATTTTTTTCCAACCACACAACTTATATATATATATATGTATATATATAAGTATAATAATACTAATAATAATAATAATAATAACAAACCATAACTGATTTGTTTATTTACCCAACCCAGTTCTGAGCCCAGACAAATACCCAGCCCAACAGCCCACAGGCCCATACCAGCAGCCCACTAACTCTCCCTTCCCATTTCAGCTTTTAAAAAAATTATGTTGGGGACGGGAATCGAACCCGGGTCCCCAACCGGCTCAATCATATTCACCCACACACCAGACCACCTGATCTGTATGAATCTTTGTTACAAACCTGGACGCGATTTAATTATAAACGAGCATGAATTCATCTCAGTTGACTTGGAAAGTCAACTGAGATCAATAACCTACCATAATTGAGATCTTTGACTCGTGATTAAACCTGTAATTGGCAACGTAGCACGATTACCGGCCTGTAACGAGTCAAAGACACAGCAAATCCCCATCAATTCTTACCTAATTGAGCTTTTGACGCGTCAAAACCCATTAACTCGGTCAACATTGCCAAATCAAACACCCGACCCTTAACATTATAAATTGATCATTCCAGAGCACTCACAACTCGCCAATACCTCTCCTTCAACCTTCAATTTCTATTAAGAAGCCTATAATCTTGTTATACGATTTGGGTTTTTGACTTCGGCTTTGACTCGATTGATACACTCAAAACAACACAGTGAGTACGATTAATTGTGTGGGTTTTATTCATCGGCCATCACACATCAATAGCCCTATGGTTAATCAGGCTATTGATGTGTGATTTGCCCAATTGCAAATTCTAGGGTTCATTCGTGTTTGGGGATAAACTGAAACGAACATAGTGTATTTATATAATTTCGTTCAGTGAATATCACAACCACTGGCCTAGGCCAAGTGGTTGTGACGTTGGCTCAATACAGAAAGGAACCGGGTTCGAGTCCCGGCTCTAACCCCGTTTTTGTTCTTTTCTTTTCTTTTACAACAATTATATATATATATATATATATATTAAACCTTTTAATCTTTTAAATTCATTTTAAAATATCAAATCTATCTTATAAATTCTAAAAAAATTATATTTGTTTAATCTGAGATAAAAGTTTTATTTACAATTTTTATTTTTTAGAAATTCATTTATTTAATATTTATAATAATTAAATCATTTTTATACTATTATATTTATAAAAATCCATTTAAATATCAAAACAATTTTATTAAATTCTCCAAAATTTATCCTGACTTTTTATAAAGTCAAACTTTACTGAAATAATTTTTAATTCAGTAAAATCATTTATTTTATATTTTTAATCAATTTTTGTTAGATTTAATCATAATTAAATCATAATAAATCTAATTTTCATCATTTTTGCACCAAAATTTTATACAAATTATTTTTAACCATTTAGAACAGAAATATAATTTTTAAACTTATAATTCTTTAATTTTAGTATTTTTAAATTATTAAAGTTAAAGTTTGACAATTTGTAATAAATAGATTTAAAAATCTATTTTAAAGGAAATAATTTTATAAAAAATTATTTTTGTACTTCAAACACATTATGGTGATCATCCTAAATTTAAATTTCATAAAAAGATTTTTGGTTATTTATTTACTAATATTCTCTCATTTATTAAACAATTTTCACATTAATCAAACAAGCAATTACCCCCAAATTCGAAGCCCTAGAACTTATACACTTGATAGACTTAGACATATTTATTATCTCATTTTAGGGTGATACTTGATACATTTGGTCAACATATTTCTCACAGATATAACATTTTACCAAGGTGAGTTTTACATAGCCCCTTTTATTTATCACCATTTTTGGGGTGAAACATGTTATAACATTATCATTGCAATTCAATCATCAATGTGTCTATGTGTTGTCTATGTTGCATTATGTCTTGAGCATGATTAGAGTAAGCACCATTCTAGCATAATCATTAACTCCGTACAAGCCGACGGTATACATTGATAGACCTATTGGACTGACAATCCCACCCGGATACGTGCCTCCTACAAAGGTTACGTGGGTGTTTGTTATCGCATAACATATTCAATTGGACCATGAGCGTATGGTATGTATCATTTTATAACAGTCATCAGGGTTGATTATGCACTCGATTTATTTCTAGTATGTTCTCACATATGGGCTAGATTGACATGACACATGAATTGCACATCATTTTTACTCAATTATCAAAAACCTATGTAATTCTCACCAACTTTTGTTGACCCAAAACATTTTCAACTTAACATGTTTCAGGTTCTATTTGCTTGAAGATTTGAATTGATGCTTGAAGATACGTGTATAGTTTTATTCAATTTGATGTACAAATTCTAGAACAATTGTATGTAATTCATTTAAATTATTTAGTGGAATTTATTATTCACCATGAGCTACTGAACAATCATCATTACGTGACATCCCGATGTTTCCGCCATCGGTTGGGGTGTTACAGTGTATTCCTAAAACGACTCCCAATTATCCTCCAGATCATTGAACCCTGGACAATCTTAACTTGACCTGACTCAACTAACCTAGTTAAGTTCGTTTATAAGTGTTTCCCGCTAAGGTAGACTTAGGTGTTACTAAAATATTTAAGCCAAATATGCCGGGTGTCACAATGATGAATAAAGAATATGTTATTGCTATTAAAGAAGCAAATGATTGGTCAACTGGAGAGTTCTTGCGATCCTTTTTCGTAATGTTACTATTGTCAAATTCAATCTCTCGTCCTGGTTATTTTTGGAGTCAAACCAAAGCTGTATTATGTCAAGACATTATAAAGAAGGAAAGGGAGATAACTGATATAGAAGGTAATTTCATTAGTTTCTCAAAGTAATTAGTTTAAAATAAAAAAATATTAAATAAATTTTAAATTCAATGTTACTAATACTTTTTAATATTCTTTTTTAGTGTTGAATCTTAGCCAAGAAGAAGTTGAAAACATTTGTCTTTCAAAGATTGAAACATTGTTGCTGAACCTAAAAAACGTTCCAGACATGCCAAATGCTCCTGAAAATTATGTTTCGGCAGTAAATAATCGATTGATATTGAAAGAACTTTCTTATGATAGATCATCTCTAAGGATTGAACATTCTGGGTATTTAAACTGTTTAACTGCTGAACAGCACAGAGTTTATGAAACTGTTATGGATGCGGTTGCCAAAGGTGAAGGAGGTGTGTTTTTTGTTTATGGATATGGTGGCACTGAAAAACTTATCTTTGGAAAACTTTTTCAGCCGCTTTAAGGTCAAAAGGGAAAGTAGTTTTGAATGTTGCTTCCAATGGAATTGCATCCCTTTTACCAGATGGTGGTAGAATGGCTCACTTAAGGTTTGTAATTCCAATAAACATTAATGAAGATTCTATTTGTTTAATAGAACCTAACAGTGAATTAGGTGAGTTAATCAGAATGACAAAGTTGATTATTTGGGATGAAGCACCTATGATGAATAAACATTGTTTTGAAGCTCTGGATAGAACAATGACAGATGTATTACATTCCAGTCAATCAACTGTGCAGAGCAAGTTTTTTGGAGGAAAAGTTGTTGTTTTTGGTGGTGATTTTAGACAGATTCTTCCAGTTATTATTAAAGGTACCAGAAGTATGATAGTTAATGCTTCTCTGAATTCTTCTTATATATGGAGACATTGTAAGGTTTTAAAACTAACTGAAAATATGAGGTTAAGAGTTGGATGCAAAGAAAAGGATTTTGAAGAGACTAAACAATTTGCAGAGTGGATTTTAAAGCTTGGGGATGGCCTACTTGGTGATCTAAATGATGGTGATACAGATATTGACATACCAGATGATTTACTAATTCACGATCAAATTAATCCCATTTCTTCTTTGATTTCATTCACGTATCCGGATATGAATAAGTCATTATGCGATTCAAATTATTTCCAACAAAGAGCCATTCTTTCTCAGACGAATGAAGTTGTTGATTCAATAAATGATGAGTTGTTGAAAGCTCTGCCTGGTGAAGAAAAAGTTTATCTTAGTTCTAATAGTTTACTTGAATGTGAACAAGAATCAGATATTAATGCAGCCATATATTCTCCTGATCTACTAAACAATTTTCATTTATCTGGTTTACCAAACCATAAGTTAGTATTGAAAGTGGGAGCTCCAGTAATGTTACTTAGAAATATTGACCAGGCGAATGGATTGTGTAATGGAACACGTTTAGATGTTACCAAACTTGGAAAAGTTGTGATTGAGGCAAAAATTATCACAGGAAGTAATATTGGCTATACTACATTGATTTCTAGATTGAAGATAACATCTGCGGACAAGAGAATACCTGTCAAAATTTCTCGCTGAAAATTTGCCATTTGTCTGTGTTTTGCAATGACAATAAATAAAAGTCAAGGATAGTCGCTTGAATGTGTTAGTTTATATCTTCCACGTCCTGTTTTTAGTCATGGCCAGCTCTATGTTGCCGTTTCCAGGGTCAAAAGTAGGAAGGGTATAAAGATTTTGATTTGTGATTCAGAGAAAAACGTTTCTACAGTTACTACTAATGTAGTTTTCAAAGAAGTTCTTCATATTATGGTTTAAACTTTGCGTTGCTATACGATCTTTGAAAGTCTCGAAGAAAACCATGAATGTCGCGGGGATGCACAACGGGGGAAATGTGGATAGATCTATTGGGTTTGACAGACCCCACTCGACGGTTTGGAGGGCCGGGCGGGTGCATATTGTCTCGAACTGGTAACATTGGTAACATTGCTAAACACACTCGGGCCAAACTTTTGTAACACGGTTTTGTAACAGATTATATGCTTCCGCTAGAGTTGTTTCATTATGAAAACTATATTATTGAGTTTACGTATTTTCATATAGTGTTGTTTATTGTGACCATTGACTTGGATCCTGGTTTGTCATGCACCTCTCGGTAAAACTCCGCAGTGGAAATTTGAGGGTGTGATAGATTAGTATCAGAGTCAATGGTTATAGTGAACTAGGACTGCATCTAGAGTCTGGTCTATAGCCGAGTGACACACACTAGACGGTCACATACTTTGTGTTGCTTAGTGGGATACGTACTAGCTTTGTCGGGGTGTCTTTGTATCATCATCATACTTCTGTGTTACATCATCCACTCTTACTTGGGTTCTTACCTACTCTTGTTTTCTTCTTCGGGATTTGAAGAGGAAGGGACTGACTAGTTGACTCTTGCACACACATGCTCTCTTTCACTTACACCTATCGTAACACGTTACTAGGTGACGATATTCGATGACCGGAGTTTGAACTAGGAGTACATTTGGAGGACCATGTAGAGTAGTTTATCATTTCGGGTGCACACGAAATCATAAACTGAAATGCATGAAAATCCCGGTGGACTTTGAGTTTGGATGTACAGTCCTGGATTTGTCCCTAGGTTAACTCTTGTGATTTCTAGTGGTTGGCACTAGAGGTGAATTTGAATCCCTCGATTTCTTGATTGTCAGATCATGTCTGGTGCTCGTGGTGGTGGACGTCGTGGTGGCGGCGGCGGCCGTGCTGGCGGCGGTGGTCGTAGTAACATCAACATGACCCAAGCTAAACTAAACAACTTGTTGCAACAGCAAGAGAACATGGCCATGGCTACTTTCCAGGCTTGTCTTAACGCCATGGGTGGTGAGTTGATTTCTATCCACTCTGCTTCATCCTTGGTTATCATGTCTTTTCTTTTGTGTCTTATTCGTGTGTCACGTCTCAGGTATTGTTGTCAATCCACCTCCACCTCAGTGCTCTTATAAGAAGTTTCGGGACTGTCAGCCCCATAACTTCGCTGGAACTGAGGGAGCGGTGGGACTACTCTGATGGCTAGAGAAGGTTGAATCCGTGTTTGTGATGTGTAACTGTCCCGCTATGGATCGGGTTAAGTATGCTACTGCGACATTGAGGGGCGTGCATTGTCGTGGTGGAATGCTACTGCCCAGAACATGGGTTTGGGAGAGGCTATTACCATCCCTTGGGCGTATTTTGTACATCTTTTGAGGAGTGAGTACTGTCCAAGGGAAGAGGTTTAGAAGTTGGAACATGAGGTCTGGAGCTACAAGATGGTTGTGTCTGAGATAGAAGAGTACACTGTGAGGAGGAACGAGCTAGCGGTGTTGTGCCCTGATTTGCACACACCCGAGTATAGGAGGATCGAGCACTACGTTTCTGGGTTGGTGCCGGAGATTGCAGGGTTGGTGGCTACCGGGAATCTTCCCACACTTGCTGAAGTTGTCCGATTGGCTCATCGGATGACTAACTTGAGGTGGCAGAAGGTGTTTTACCTCCTAAGGGTACTACCATGAAGGGTTCTGGGGGGAACAAGAGGAAGTGGGACAACGTGGGGAAGAGTGCCGTGCCAGCACCATCTCAGCCGGTGAAGAAGTTTGATTCATCTGGGTCTTCTTTGGGACAGAAGTCGGGTAGGTATGTTGGGAAGAATCCCAAGTGTAACAAGTGTGGTTATCATCACTCTGGGAGTTGTGATCTTGCTCGTTGTCATCGGTGCCATCAGTTGGGGCATCTTGCTAAGGATTGCAGAGTGTCACTTTCCTCGACTCAGGCTCCTACTGCTGCTCCTACTCCTGCTGCTTAGGGGACTCCAGGAAAGAAGGGGTGCTATAACTGTGGTGACACGGGGCATTTCAAGCGTGATTGTCCCAAGCTGAGACAGTGCGAGAATGGGAAGGGCGGGAATGGTAACGGAAACAATGGTGGCGGCAGTAGGACTGCGCGTGCTTTCGTCATTGGATCTGCAAAGGCTAGGCAGGATCCAGACACAGTTACCGGTACGTTCCTTCTTAATGATCGCTATGTTTCTGTCTTGTTTGATTCTGGTGCCGATAAAAGTTTCATATCTGTGGACATTAGTCGATTGCTAGATATAGTACCCCACACCTTAGAGGCTAAGTACTTGATAGAATTGGCTGATGGTAAGAAAATCGAAGCGACACATATTCTTAGGGAATGTCGCTTGGAACTGCCGGGTTTGTCTTTCCCCATTAACCTTATGCCGGTATCCCTGGGTAGTTTCGATGTCGTTGTGGGCATGGATTGGTTATCGTTATATCGTGCGGAGATCGTTTGTTTCGATAAGGTCATTCGGATCCCTCACCCTGATGGAGAAACTCTTTCGGTTCATGGCGAGAAGAGTGGTGCTCCGCTGAGTATCATTTCTAGTATGAAAGCCCTTAAGTATCTTCGAATAGGTTATTCGGCCATTCTGGCACTTGTTTCTATTTCGACTGACGATGAGAAGAAGATCGAGGATATCCCGATGGTTCGTGATTTTCCCGATGTGTTTCCTAAAGATTTACCTAGTCTCCCTCCCTATCATCAGGTTGAGTTTGGCATTGATCTTACTCTGGGTGCAGCTCCTATTGCCCGGGCTACGTATCATCTTGCACCTCCCGAGATGCAAGAGTTGTCCTACCAGTTGCAGGAACTCTTGGAAAAGGGTTTCATCTGACCGACTTCTTCCCAGTGGGGAGCTCCTATCTTGTTTGTGAAGAAGAAGGACGGAAGCCTCCGTATGTGTATCGATTATCGTGAGCTGAACAAAGTGACCATCAAGATTCGTTACCCTCTCCCTCGTATTGATGATCTCTTTGATCAGCTCTAGGGCTCTAGTTACTATTCGAAGATTGATTTGCGATCTGGTTATCACCAGTTGCGCGTTCAGGAAGCCTATGTTCCGAAAACAGCTTTTCCTACTCGTTATAGCCATTTTGAGTTCTTTGTCATGCCTTTTGGTCTCACAAACGCACCGGTGGTGTTCATCGATTTGATGAACTGCGTCTGCAAGCCGTACCTTCATAAATTCGTCATCGTGTTTATTGATGACATTCTGGTATATTTTAAGAACAAGACGGACCATGAGGAGCACTTGCGGTTGGTCTTGGAACTTTTGAGACAGGAGCGGTTGTACGCTAAGTTCTCAAAGTGTGATTTCTGGTTACGCGAAGTTCAATTCCTAGGGCATGTGGTTAATGAACTGGGAATTCATGTCGATCCGGCTAAGATCGAAGGTTCACGAGAAGAACTACACTACCCATGACTTGGAATTGGGTGCGGTGGTTTTTGCATTGAAAATCTGGAGACATTACTTGTACGGTACCAAATGTGATGAATACACTGATCACAAGAGTCTTGAGCGTATTTTCGACCTGAAGGAGTTAAACATGCGGCAGCGTCGTTGGGTTGAACTCCTGAACGATTATGACTGTGCTATCAAGTACCATCCTGGCAAGGCGAACGTTGTGGCGGACGCCTTGAGCAGGAAGGAGTCTGCGAAACCTCGTCGTGTTCGAGCCTTACAGCTCACCATCCATTCCTCTTTGCCTGACCAAATCCGTTCTGCACAACTGGAAGCTTTGAAGGAGGAAAACCTTAAAGCTGAAACTATGAACAGCGCCGACAAGCATCTTGAGCTTAGGTCCGATGGCTTACACTATTTCGCAGAGCGTGTTTGGGTTCCTTTGTTCGGGGGATTATGGGAGCTTGTCTTGGATGGAGCTCACAAATCCCGGTATTCTATTCACCCTGGCTCCAATAAGATGTATCAAGATTTGAAGATACTTTATTGGTGGCCAAACATGAAGGCTGATATAGCTTCATACGTGAGCAAGTGCTTGACTTGTGCTA
The DNA here is from genome assembly GCA_028751855.1 of Ambrosia trifida. Taxonomy (NCBI): domain Eukaryota; kingdom Viridiplantae; phylum Streptophyta; class Magnoliopsida; order Asterales; family Asteraceae; genus Ambrosia; species Ambrosia trifida. The sequence goes on along the minus strand of CM054129.1, from coordinate 52,909,768 downwards.
AAGTCAAGGTGGAGTATCAGAAGCCGTCTGGTCTCCTACAACAACCAGAGATTCCAGAATGGAAGTGGGAACGAATCACGATGGATTTTGTCACCAAGCTACCGAAGTCACCAAGTGGATACGATATGATTTGGGTGATTGTTGACAGGTTGACAAAATCGGCGCATTTCATACCTATTAAGGAAACCGATGGGCTCGAGCGGTTAGCTCGACTTTACCTTAAGGAGGTGGTTACTCGGCACGGGATGCCTATTTCTATTATCTCTGATCGTGATTCTCATTTTGCTTCGCGTTTCTAGGAGGCTCTGCACAAGGCCTTGGGTACTCAGCTGGATATGAGTACGGCTTATCATCCGCAAACTGACGGACAGAGTGAATGGACGATTCAAACCTTGGAAGACATGCTTCGCGCATGTGTTATCGATTTTGGCAAAAGTTGGGAGACCCACCTACCGTTGGTGGAGTTCTCTTACAACAACAGCTATCACTCTAGTATCAAGGCAGCTCCGTTCGAAGCTCTTTATGGACGGAAATGTCGATCTCCTCTTTGTTGGGCCGAGGTGGGCAAGAGCCAACTCACTGGTCCGGAACTGGTGTATGAAACTTCGGAGAAAATCGTACAAATTCGTAACTGTTTGGCAGCCGCACGGGATCGTCAGAAGAGTTATGTCAATCTCCGTCGCAAACCTTTGGAGTTCCAGGTTGGGGACAGGGTACTTCTAAAAGTTTCACCATGGAAAGGCGTCATACGCTTTGGATAGCATGGCAAGCTTAATCCTCGTTATGTTGGACCGTTTGCAATCCTGGAATGGATTGGACCGGTGGCATACAGACTTGACTTACCGACGGAGCTCGGTAGTGTTCACAACGTCTTCCATGTGTCTAACTTGAAGAAGTGTTTGACTGATGAATCTCTTATTGTACAACTGGAAGAGATCAAGGTTGATGATCGTCTTCGCATTGTGGAGGAACCTGTTGAGATTCTCGACTATAAGATTTGTAGCCTTCGCAGGAGTAAAATTCGCATCGTTAAGGTTCGTTGGAACTCGAATCGTGGACCGGAATTCACATGGGAACGGGAGGATCAGATGAAGGCTAAACATCCTCATCTTTTTCCGAAACGTACGTTTGAATCCAGGCGTGTTACCGCTGAAGCTGAATGAATCTCGGGGCGAGATTCCTTTCAATGTGGGGATGATGTAACGACCGGTAAATTTTCTCTTCGTTTCCTTCTTTTCGTCTCTTTCATTTTTGGGCTTCGTGCAATTTTTTGGACGAAAATTCTTTCAACGTGGGGATGATGTGACACCCGACATGTTCGGCTTAAACATTTTGGTAAAACATAAGTCTACCTTAGCAAGAAACATTTATAAACGGACTTAACTAGGTTAGTTGAGTCGGGTTATGAAAGGATTGTCCATGGTTCAATGATCTGGAGGATTATTGGGAGTCGTTTTGGGAATACACTAGTACCGGGTCCCGTTGCTAGTGAAATTAGAAGAACTGAATCAAGTAGGATAGGTAGATTATTAACACACGTGTAATATAACATGATAATACGTACTACAAGGTGTGAACATGATTATACGTGCCTATATATGCTTAACATGTGTTAGAATTGCATGACCATACGTTAGAATGTGTTTAAATGCGATAAAATGACAAAACTGGAAAACCTGGAAAACATCAGGCCAGGTTCGACCTATAGCATGGGGGCGAACCTGGAAATGAATATTAGTTCGACCCATGGTTAAGGGGCGAACCTGGAACAACCACAAGAACAAGCTCATTCGACCTTGTAAGGGGCGAATGTGGCACCTTCGACCCCATACAAGGGGCGAACATGAAATAAGTATAAATACCACACTTTATCATTTTTCACCATTTCATAAACCCTAAACGCCTCCAAACACTCTCAAACGATTTTAATCACTGAGGAAGGAGTTTTTGCTCTCATTTTTCATAATCTAACCTACAAACAACATCTAATCAAGAATCCAAGGTGTGTTCTTGATCCTAAACCCTTTTTAAAGCATTTTGATTCGTTTTCATCTAACCCTAAATGTCCAGATCTATTCTAAGGATGTTTTTATGATTAACACCTTTTAAACATTTTCCTGAACCTAAACCTTATCATTAAACATAGGTTTTCATATCAATAAACATATGTTAATTATGTGTTATGTGATATTATGTGTTGTTTGATGATTTGATGTTGTACTAATGATAGAAACATGATCTAGGATTGTTGTTAATGATGATTTATGATTGAGATAGGTTACAGTTAAATGAATGATGATGTTATGTCAAATTTGGGGATTTTGATAAATCTAGGGCTTGTTGCATGATAGTATTATCAAATTTGACATTTCCATAATTTTTGCCATTTTGGGAAAAGGTTAAAACGAACAGGTTTTGGGGCAAAATTGGTGGGGTTTTGTGGGGATATGTTTTTCATACTTGACTGCTGTGATTGATGATGTTTCAGGATGTTTTCGGATGTTTTTGAAGCGTTTTGTGGAAAAACACTCTGCCAGGGTCGAACATGGGCACCTTCGACCAGTCGTGGGGTCGAAGGTGGAATTCCAGGGTCGAGCCTGGACAACTGTGGTCGAATCTATCTTAAAAGGGTCGAAGGAGATTCTAAATGGGTCAAATGTGGCAAAAAGGGGCGAATGTGGACCGAAAAAACTCTGGTTCGACCCTATGGATTCAAAAATGAGATTTTTGATGCAAACTAAGTGTTTTATGCTTGAACATTGTGTATAATCTATGTATACTTGATTAGTTAGGGTAATGAGTCACCAACGGGATGTCGGGTCGGTCTAGTGTGTCGGTTGAACATTTAAAACTCGTTTTAAAACATACTTAGTCACGATCTGGACAATCGGGGACTAGATAACCTTATAGTTACTAGTCGGAACACTTATGTGAACATTTTGATAGATCTCCGGTAGTTTGGATTATCAAGGGCTTGGCTTTCTTATATTACTGAAGAACACAACCTAAGGTGAGTTCACGGCCCCACTTTTAGTGCTTTAACTTTGGGGGGAGAAAACATGTGCTAAACTTATTTTGGTAACATATGTCATACTATGGTTTAAACTTTCCTTTGTTATACGATCTTTGAAAGTCCCGGGGAAAACCATGAATGTGCGGGGATGCACAACGGGGGAAATGTGGAGAGATCTATTGGGTTTGACAGACCCCACTCGATGGCTTGGAGGGTCGGGTGGGTGCATATTGTCTCAAACTGGTAACATTGCCAAACACACTCGGGCCGAACATTGGTAACATTCTAGTAATGGTTTTCCAATCGTAGTAGTAGCAAAACATACGCCTAGCTAGCGTACTTGGTAACATTGATATAGTATGGACATGGTAACACTTTGGTAACACTATGGTAACCTCTGATAACATTTTGGTAACATATTGAACAAACCTGTGAACTCACCGGCATTATATATGTTGACGTCCTTTTTGCATGTTTTCTCAGGTCGCTAAGGTAGCAACTGTTGGACTAGGCGCACGGGTCTGCATTAGCGTCTAGGCTTAGTTTCAGGTTTTGAAATAAGTGTCTTGAATACATTGGAACACGGTTTTGTAACAGATTTTATGCTTCCGCTAGAGTTGTTTCATTATGAAAACTATATTTTTGAGTTTCCGTATTTTCATATAGTGTTGTTTATTGTGACATTTGACTTGGATCCTGGTTTGTCATGCGCCTCGCGGTAAAACCCCGCAGTGGAAATTTGAGGGTGTGACAAAAACTATGTTTATTATGATGTTTGACAAATGATTATTAAGTTTTGGAAAATTAGATTTTAACACCCTGAACTATTGACAAATGGTTGCTGACGCACTGAACTATAAAATTGAACAACACCGCACTGTACTTTCAACTTATTGGCCTGTATCACCCTCAGACTAACCATGGTTAATTTTTGCTGACGTGTAATGGCGACGTGCCCATTTTTGCTGACGTGGCATGGACACATCACCTTCCACGTCAGCAAAAATGGACACGTCACCATGCCACGTCAGCAAAAATTAACCATGGTTAGTCTGAGGGTGATAAGGGCCAATAAGTTGAAAGTACAGTGTGGTGTTGTTAAATTTTGTAGTTCAGTGCGTCAGTGGCCAATTGTTAATAGTTCAGGGTGTTAAAATCCAATTTCCCTTAAGTTTTATTATTTTGGTCATTGTTTTAGATGTTAAATATGCTTAGCAAATACATATTAATTTTAGATGTTTATAATAGTGCAAAAGTCAAATAAGCAAATTAATAATAACACAATGTAATTAGCTAAGTTTTTTAGTGAGACTTTCATATTGTTCTGAACAAATAAATAAAGTAAACCAATCAACATTAATCTATTGGTATCTATACTAATAAAAGACAACATATGGAGTATATAGAACTCCCCTATAAAGCCTCCCATTTTCTTATTTAAAACAATACATTTATTTTAATTTGTTTCTTTATTTAATAATTATAATCTATTCAGTTTTTATTGGCTACAACTATAATTATTAGGGAAAATGGATTTTAATACTCCCAACTATCGTCTGTTGGCGGATATCACTCCGAACTTTCACTTTGGCCAATAGCACTCCCAACTTTCAACTTATTTTCTTCCATCACCCCCAAACTAATGCAATCTTCATCCTCTGTTTTCATCCGAAAAACAAAGACAATTACATAAACGCTTTTACTAACACATAGGTTTATTGGTCAACAAAGAACGATAAGAAAGATCATTACTCATAAGACTATCACTGTTAGTTTGGGGGTGATGGAATAAAATAAGTTGAAAGTTTGGAGTGCTATTGGCGAAAGTGAAAGTTCAGAGTGATATCCGCCAACAGGCGATAGTTTGGAGTATTAAAATCCAGTTTCCCTAAGTATTAATATAATTATCGAAATTCAGTTCTCTATATATATATATATATATATATATATATTCTATGTCTTTTTGTAAACCAAATAATATAATTATATTTTAATACAAAATTATAAACAAATTAAAAATACTCGATTGGGATGGTTTAACAAATGAGGAGATATTTTTAAATTAATTTTATTTTTTTGTATATCTTAGCCTAATCAAATTTACTCTTATTGCTTTTGATTTTTAGAAAGTTTGAAAATAGTTTTATGTGAATATGAATGTCTTTTACAAGAAATTATTTAGGGGATGATGACTATTTAATATTTTCCAGTTGTAAAGGCAATTTTATTTATTTTACATATAATATGTAATCTAATTTTTTTTAATTATATTTTTTAAATTTTTATTTAATATATAATTTAAATTGTTCAACCCGTGTATCACACGGGGACATAACCTAGTAAATTATATCTAAATTGCACCGACCAAACACTAAAATGTATACAAATTTAGCATATTAACAAGGTGTGCTTCATAACACATCACACCCCCACACTTATCTTTTTTCATCTCGAAAAATATTATATTCACTCTGCTCAACACATTATCACAGACTAGCACCCCAGTCGCCAATCATACCTTAGCTAAGGTCCAAAGTCATACCCCATTTACAGACCAGCATTAGATGTGTTAATTTAGCAAGTCAAAATGATTTCCATTTAAAAACAGAATTAACCCAACTAAACCTAACATGCTTCCGGTTTTTATTTTCATGCAACACACCCCTCACAAATTTTCACTCCACTCGGTTTAGTATCTGGACTAGCATGTAATGCGCTAGTATTAGTTACTCAAAACCAAAAACGTAACTCTGTTATCATAGGCTTGTATAACAATCACACCTTAACTATAGACAATGCACATATCTAAAGGACTTACGGGTTTTGGGCTTAGGGTAAAGGTAGGATAGATTTGGCTAAAAAGTGGCTCAAAAGAAAGGGTCCAACATGATTGAATGACATCCTTATTCTCACAATACACACAAATAAACACAACTTTGGTCATAATTAACCATAACAAGCAACATCTATTTTTGTATATATTTTTTTTCCTTTTTTTTATTTTTTTTACATATATATTTTTTTCTAACATAAATACAATCACTTAACACTTTGGATGTTATCAACACTTGGTAAAGGTACTGGTTTATTTGGGTGATTATGTGGTTTTGCAAACAAAAGGGTATAAGGCACAAAATTAGCTACTAATGGTAATATTTTTGGGTAAACCGGTTAACACAAAACAAATAAAAGGTGTTGTTGATGCACTATTATGTGGACGTCACTGTCGAATAGACTAGGGTTGAGTCTTTGTATTGTATTACATGAGATTGTGGTGATCTATAAGGGCATTTTATGGATCTGATGCATTTGTGAATATAGACCAAAACCTAAGTCTAGGTTCGACCATTTGAAAGGGGCGAACCTGCAGAATCTGCAGGTTCGACCTCCTTAAATGGGCGAATGTTGTCACACCCTCAAAATCCACTTGCGGAGTTTTACCGCGAGGCGCATGACAAACCAGGATCCAAACCAACGATCACAATAAACAAGTCTAAATGAACATATGCAATTTCAAAAACATAGTTTAAAAATCCCCAAATACAGCGGAAGCTTATTCAGAACATAATCCAAAATAAACCAAGTGTTCAACGTTTTAAAACCATGCGATCCTAACTAGACGCCGTGCAGACGCGTGCGCCCTAGTTCCATTGTGCTACCTTAGCGACCTGAGAAAACATGTAAAAGTTTACGTCAGCACAAAAATGCCGGTGAGTTTACAGGTTTTGTAATCACAGTACCAAGTTCAACCTGTCCATACTATAACAAATCGAAAACCAAAGTACGCTAGCTAGGCGTATGTTTTGTTACTACTACGATTGGAAAACCATTACTAACTCGTAAACCAGATGTCGTGCCCGAATAGTAAACCTGTTGTTCCTGTTTGAGACAATATGCACTCGCCCGGCCCTCCAAGCCGACGAGCGGGGTTGGTCACTCCCAATAGCGCTATTCACATTTCCCCGTTGTGCTAACCCGCACATTCATGGTTCCCCCGGGACTTCCAAAGATCGTATAGTAAACCATAGAAACCCATAGTATGACAGTAGTTACCAAACATAAGTTTTAACACATGTTTTCTCCCCCGAAAAGTGAAACCAGTTAAAAGAGAGGCCGTAAACTCACCTTAGATTACGTTACTTCGTAATACGAATAAACTCAGCAAGCTATGCTAGTCCCGTAAAGCGGCGACCTAACATATGACAGTTACAAGTACTTAGACTAATAACCCCCAGGTTAGTTAGTCCCTAGATATCCAGACCATAACCAAGTTCGTTTGAAAACACCGTGACTTTTAAATTAACCCTAAGTACAAGACTCGACATCCCATTGGTGACCCGAGACTCCCCGTGTTATGCTTACACTCTCAAACATACAATCATGCAATCACACTTAACATACGTTAACGTTCAACAAGTTACAACACGTAGTTCAAGTATCACGTACATAAGTCCGAACATATGTTACCAAGTTATTAGATATGTTACTGGGTTCCTAGCATGTTCCTATATGTTAAATCGGGTCTCGGAATGCTAATTTACACTTACAACAGCAGTACACGCGATTAGGAAAAGTCAACTAGCATTTAGGTTGGTCAACAGGCATTTAGGAAGGCTAATCGCCTATACTATAGGCGATTAGGGCTATCTCATATGTAATTTTTGAGTTTATAGGCGATTACGTCGTAAAGCATGCAATTCAGGGCTTAACTAGCATTTAGGATCGTAAATGCATGAAGTAAAGGGGAATAGGATCCTATTCGCCTATACTATAGGCGATTAGGGCTCCCCTTCAGGGGAATGGGCTCCTAATCGCCTATAGTATAGGGGATTAGGATTCCTATTCGCCTATAGCACGTCTGTTCCAGTTTTTCGCGCGTTTAACACTCCAAATCCAATCCAGAACGTGCGTAAACATCAAATATCAATCAAATAACTATATCAAACATATATTAATCAAAATCCTTCGTTTAACCTTGTTCTATCAGTCCTGCATGCAATCATGTATCCCAAAAACAACACATATAGCATGAATCATCACATTAACATGCATAACCGTAACCCTAATTAACAATAACTCAGATCTCATCATCATGATATCATTATAAATCTGAAACTACCCTAATAACATGTTAATTATCTCTTTGAATCATAAAAACCCTATCTTTTCATTGAAAACCCACATACAACATGCATGCTATTTAAAATCCAATTAACAACGATTATCAACGATTTTTAAAAGACTCAAACGTTTATAAACAGGTCTGGACCACTAGGGATTCAATGAAAACGTTAATTAAGGTTGCATGGATGAAAACCACACCTTAGATTTGTGATAGAATGATGGAATAGACTTGAAACCTTGTGTTTTGATCCAAAATCGTGTTCCAGAGGTTGTGTGTGTGTTGGGGCGGGTTATGGGACGACTAGGGTTGATATTATGAAGTTTAGGAGGTCAAGCATTGTATTTATAGGCGTTTTTAGTCGTCCAGCACGTTATAGGCGATTACACAGCATTATCCGGCGAATAGGGATCCTATTCGCCCCCAGTATAGGCGAATAGGGCCTATTCGCCCTTCTGATCCTCCTATTCGCCCCCTATAGGCGATTAGGACCCCCTATTCGCCTATAGGGGTTGGTTCCGTGTATTTTGCGCGTTAAACCCCGTTTTAACATATGTTAACACATTTTCACATACCGACAAGTCACATAATGATTGTAAACACATAACACTTGCAAACAAACACATTCACACTCGTTCACCAATTCCCGGGACTCGAGACTTGTATATTCCCTGTGCTCTGACGATTCTACGAATCGTCACCCTTTGTACACTTGGTTAAGGACCGACATCTAATGAGCCTCTAGACTAACATCTAATGATCCTCTATACCAAACTAACAGTTCCCGAACCGTAACACGACTCAACTATCCCAGTTAAGTATAATATACGCGTGACTCGCTAAGGTAGACTTTAATCTGGACAACGTTGTTAAACAGAATTTGTCGGGTGTCACATCATCCCCACGTTAAAAGAATTTTCGTCCCGAAAATTGCACAAGTATCAAAAGGAATAACGAACGAAACAAACAAAAGATAGAAACCAAAAGAGAGATTTACCCGAGTTGTCACATCATCCCCACGTTAAAAAGGAATCTCGCCCCGAGATTCATTCAGCTGCAGTGGAGACATATCTCGATTCGAACGCTTCCTTAGGAAAAAGATGAGGATACTTAGACTTCATCTGATCCTCCCGTTCCCAAGTGTACTCTGGTCCTCGGTTCGAGTTCCAGCGAACCTTAACAATGCGAATCTTGCTATGACGTAGGCTACGAATCTTGTAATCCAGAATCTCAACAGGTTCCTCCATAATCCGAAGACGATCGTCAACCTTGATCTCTTCCAGTGGAACAATGAGAGACTTGTAACATTACGCATTTAATAATGACACGTTACCAATAATTTGGATTTAAACGACTAATTTTATCATTATTATATATATATATATATATCTATAAACAAAGATTTATAATAATAATAATAATAATAATAATAATAATAATAATAATAATAATAATAATAATTTTAACATCTACTAGATAATTTGAATTGTGATTGTTTACCCAAACCATCCCAGCCCAAACCCTTATAAATCTGAGCCCAAACCCCATTCAGAAGCCCACAAACCAGGCCCACTACTCCCCTCCCCTCTTCCTTCTCTATTTTAATTTGAAACAAAAAAAGGGTGCTTGTGCCGGGTATCGAACCGGACCACCCCCACACACACACACACGTACACACCAACTGCTCCACACACTTTTGTTGATTTCATATCAACTCTATTTATATTTAAACAAACTTTATACCTTCCTTTGTCCCTTCCTTGTTCGCGTATCACAGCAGCAGCAGATATGGTAATCAATTGACAATCTTGACCAATCTAATCAACGTTTTTAAACGCGTTTAATCCTGAAATGGAATGGAACCATGATTGCCGGCCCTATACGACTCGATTACACGTCAATTACATCTAATCGTTGACCAATTGAATCAATTAAACGCGTATGACATTAATCAAGGTCAACTTTCCAATTAATCATAACCATCGATCATCAGTATAAATAGACCCTCTCCGAAGCTTAACAACTCGCTCACAACTCTCTCTCAACCTCCCAATCTCTCTGATACACTCTGAATTTGAATATCAAGTTCGTTGTTTGACTTTTTCTTTGACCCGAAGATAATACTCAATCCATCACTGTGAGTCTTCATTCTTTTGTGGGTTTTATTTATCGGCAATCAAGCAACAAAAGCCCCATCTTTAATCGGGCTCATGTTGTCTAAATCATCTGATTGAAATTTCTAGGGTTCATACGTATTATTTGGGGATAAATCTGGAAGTCGCGTGTGTATTTATATATTTTTAAACAAGAAATATCACAACCACCGGCCTAGGCCAAGTGGTTGTGACCTGGGTTGATAACAGAAGGGAACCGGGTTCGAGTCCCGGCTAGAACACCCTTTTTCCACATTTTTCTTTTTCTAAAACAAACCATTTATAATTATTTATTATACATTTAAATCTTGTAAATTCGTTTTTAAATAGTAAAACCTTTTTATAAATTCTACAAAAATTATATTATGTTAATCTGATGAAAAAGTTCAACACCCAATTTTTAGTTTTCAAAAATTTATTTATTTAATTTATATAATAAATAAATCAAGTTTATTCCATTTTATTTATAAAAATCCATTAAAATATCAAAACGATCTTATTAATTTCCACAAAAATTTTCCTAAGTTTTTATAACATTAAACTTTACTGAAATAATTTTTAATTCAGTAAAATCATTTATTTTATATTTTTAATCAATTTTTGTTAGATTTAATCATAATTAAATCATAATAAATCCAATATCTAATATTTTTGCACCAAAATTTTATACAAATTATTTTTAACCATTTAGAACAGAAATATGATTCTTAAAATAGATATTCTTAAATTTTAGTATTTTTAAATATTAAAGTTAAATATTGGTTATTTATAATAAATAGATTTAATAATCTATTTTTAAGAAAATAATTTTATAAAAATTATTTTTATACTTTAAATACATCATTGTAGCCATCTTAACTTTAAATTTCCTAAAAAGATTTTTGGGTATTTATTTACTAAATTTCTCTCAATTGGCGAATATTTTTAATATTAATCAAACGAGCAATTATCCCCAATTCGAAGCCCTAGAACATATACAATTGTATCCTAGTTAGACTTAGACATATTTATTACTTTATTATAGGGTGATACTTGATACATTTGGTCAACACAATTATCCAAATTTCTCAACAGATATAACATTTTACCAAGGTGAGTTTTACATAGCCCCTTTTCTATTTATCACCGTTTTTGGGGTGAAACATGTTACAACATCATTTATGCAATTCAATCATCAAGGTGTCTATGTGTTTTCTATGTTGCATTATGTCTTGAGCATGATTAGAGTAAGCACCATTCTAGCATAATCATTAACTCCGTACAAGCCGGCGGTATACATTGATAGATCTATTGGACTGACAATCCCACCCGGATACGTGCCTCCTACAAAGGTTACGTGGGTGTTTGTTATCGCATAACATATTCAATTGGACCATGAGCGTATGGTATGTATCACATTATAACAGTCACAAGGGTTGATTATGCACTCGATTTATTTCTAGTATGTTCTCACATATGGACTAGATTGACATGACACATGAATTGCACATCATTTTTACTCAATTATCAAAACCTATGTAATTCTCACCAACTTTTGTTGACCCAAAACATTTTCAACTTAACATGTTTCAGGTTCTATTTGCTTGAAGATTTGAATTGATGCTTGAAGATATGTGTAGTTTTATTCAACTTGATGTACAAATTCTAGAACTATTGTATGTAATTCATTTAAATTATTTAATGGAATTTATTATTCACCATGAGCTACTGAACAATCATCAATACGTGACATCCCGATGTTTCCGCCATCGGTTGGGGTGTTACAGATTGGTATCAGAGCCATGGTTATAGGGAATTAGGTTATTAGAAAAATAATCTAGTCTATAACCATAGGATTTAACCAGTACTTGCTTCTTCACTTGTTAATCTCTATCTTCCTCCTACTTCTTATCCCTACTATCATCCTTACAAGAAGATGCTCTACATCACTAGAATCACTCTTAGACTAATAAGGCAAAATCCTCAGGTTTAACCTGAACCACCTTGAGATCTCGTCAAAGTTCTAGATTTTAATAACGAACACGTGCAATCTGGAAGGGTGAACGCCTGTATTCTGAGTCTTCTGTCTAGGCTGGCATTGCGCATATATCCCAATCAGACGAGGGACCCGGATGCCTACCTGGGAATTCTCGGGATGAGTGTTCACTTATAGGCTAAAGCACGTCTTCATATGTTATTAGAATTTAGAATCTTTGATAAGTCAACGTTTTCGTTTATTCGTTTTAATTAATGAATAAATGATTACATTCCTTATATAATCTCACCCATTTCACTGTGTCTCTTACAGATCATGCCTCCACGTCGCAGCACTCGCAACAGCAATGGTGAGAACCACGAAGAAGGTGGTGATAACCATAACCATGACCAAGTTCCTAACCACAACAACAATGGTGTTGATGCCCAATTGGCTGCAATCATTTCTCAACAAATGGCGCAGCAAATCGCAACTCTGGTTCCCAATTTACTAGCTCAAGTCATCCAGTTGAACGGCAATGGGAACGGCAACGGGAATGGAAATGGAAATGGACACCACAACGGGAATGGACTTCCAGCCTGTACCCTTAAGCACTTTAATTCTTGCAATCCCCCAAAATTCAGTGGAGAAGAAGGAGCTTCAGGACTCCTCCAATGGTTTGAGGGTATTGAGAATACCTTCATCAACAGTGAGTGCCCCAACAACTTCAAAGTCCGTTATGCCATGAGTGTTCTTCACAAACGAGCACTTACTTGGTGGAATGAAGAAAAACGCACTCGCGGAGCTGAAGCTGCACTAGCCCTAACTTGGGATCAAGCTAAAGACATTATGAAGGCAGAGTTCTGTCCTCGTAATGAAATTAAGAAGCTGGAAGATGAATTTCATGATCTTGCTCAAGACAGTGGGGAAAACCTTGCTTACAACACTCGTTTTCACGAACTTAGCTTACTGCTACCCCACAAAGTCACCCCTTTGCCCATTGCGATCGAAAAATACATTGGTGGCTTACCGATGCAGATTCAAGACACAGTGTGGGGAAGGAACCCTGCTACTTTGGAGGAAGCAAAGCGTTTGGCTGCCACCCTAACAGATAACCATGTGAAGGCAGGAACCCTGACTCGTAAAGGGGGAAAGAAAAAGGATACTCCCCAACCTGCCGTTGATATCAAAACTGAGGCCTCAACCAACGGGAAGAACAAGGTCAGGAATTTTGCAATAGACACCACTGCCCCACCCACCAAGAAACAATACAATGGGAACCTACCTAAGTGTGACACCTGCCAGTATCACCATCCAACTCAAGTACCCTGCCGACAGTGCACCAACTGTCAAAGATATGGGCATCTTGCAGATGCTTGTCGAATCCCTGCTACCGACGCTCTTGATGCTCCAAATAATCCCGCTTGAGACCCTCCAACTACTTAACAGCAAGCCCTACCATTTGAATAATATTTATTTAAATTCAATGTATCGACATTTTTATTTTCAAGTAATAAATTCAAGTATTATCATAACATCCGTGTGCATGTTTGTCTGAATGTGAACTAATTGCTACATCTATAATCATACTTGCTTGTACAACAATTAGTTAACTACCAAACAACCAGCTTAACGACTGGTAGAGGTCATCATGTCATTCCAACAGTCGGGAGAGGCCCTACCACCTGAACGACTGGCGGAGACTATCAGACCTGCTTAACAATCGGTAAAGTCATAAAAGGACGCAAAACCCTAATGTAAGGTAAATTGGTAATTACGGTCCGGAACGTAATCATGAATTTACAGGTACGTTAAGGTAGTGTGAAATTTTATCAAGGTTTTCGGTAGTTAGCCAATTGTAAATCTAGTGTTTCTCTTAACTTCGGGACGAAGTTCCTAAAAGTAGGGGAGACTGTAACATTACGCATTTAATAATGATACGTTACCAATAATTTGGATTTAAAAGACTAATTTTATCATTATTTATATATATATATATATATATATATATCTATAAACAAAGATTTATAATAATAATAATAATAATAATAATAATAATAATAATAATAATTTTAACATCTACTAGATAATTTGAATTGTGATTGTTTACCCAAACCATCCCAGCCCAAACCCTTATAAATCTGAGCCCAAACCCCATTCAGAAGCCCACAAACCAGGCCCACTACTCCCCTCCCCTCTTCCTTCTCTGTTTTAATTTGAAACAAAAAAAGGGTGCTTGTGCCGGGTATCGAACCGGACCACCCCCACACACACACACACGTACACACCAACTGCTCCACACACTTTTGTTGATTTCATATCAACTCTATTTATATTTAAACAAACTTTATACCTTCCTTTGTCCCTTCCTTGTTCGCGTATCACAGCAGCAGCAGATATGGTAATCAATTGACAATCTTGACCAATCTAATCAACGTTTTTAAACGCGTTTAATCCTGAAATGGAATGGAACCATGATTGCCGGCCCTATACGACTCGATTACACGTCAATTACATCTAATCGTTGACCAATTGAATCAATTAAACGCGTATGACATTAATCAAGGTCAACTTTCCAATTAATCATAACCATCGATCATCAGTATAAATAGACCCTCTCCGAAGCTTAACAACTCGCTCACAACTCTCTCTCAACCTCCCAATCTCTCTGATACACTCTGAATTTGAATATCAAGTTCGTTGTTTGACTTTTTCTTTGACCCGAAGATAATACTCAATCCATCACTGTGAGTCTTCATTCTTTTGTGGGTTTTATTTATCGGCAATCAAGCAACAAAAGCCCCATCTTTAATCGGGCTCATGTTGTCTAAATCATCTGATTGAAATTTCTAGGGTTCATACGTATTATTTGGGGATAAATCTGGAAGTCGCGTGTGTATTTATATATTTTTAAACAAGAAATATCACAACCACCGGCCTAGGCCAAGTGGTTGTGACCTGGGTTGATAACAGAAGGGAACCGGGTTCGAGTCCCGGCTAGAACACCCTTTTTCCACATTTTTCTTTTTCTAAAACAAACCATTTATAATTATTTATTATACATTTAAATCTTGTAAATTCGTTTTTAAATAGTAAAACCTTTTTATAAATTCTACAAAAATTATATTATGTTAATCTGATGAAAAAGTTCAACACCCAATTTTTAGTTTTCAAAAATTTATTTATTTAATTTATATAATAAATAAATCAAGTTTATTCCATTTTATTTATAAAAATCCATTAAAATATCAAAACGATCTTATTAATTTCCACAAAAATTTTCCTAAGTTTTTATAACATTAAAATTTACTGAAATAATTTTTAATTCAGTAAAATCATTTATTTTATATTTTTAATCAATTTTTGTTAGATTTAATCATAATTAAATCATAATAAATCCAATATCTAATATTTTTGCACCAAAATTTTATACAAATTATTTTTAACCATTTAGAACAGAAATATGATTCTTAAAATAGATATTCTTAAATTTTAGTATTTTTAAATATTAAAGTTAAATATTGGTTATTTATAATAAATAGATTTAATAATCTATTTTTAAGAAAATAATTTTATAAAAATTATTTTTATACTTTAAATACATCATTGTAGCCATCTTAACTTTAAATTTCCTAAAAAGATTTTTGGGTATTTATTTACTAAATTTCTCTCAATTGGCGAATATTTTTAATATTAATCAAACGAGCAATTATCCCCAATTCGAAGCCCTAGAACATATACAATTGTATCCTAGTTAGACTTAGACATATTTATTACTTTATTATAGGGTGATACTTGATACATTTGGTCAACACAATTATCCAAATTTCTCAACAGATATAACATTTTACCAAGGTGAGTTTTACATAGCCCCTTTTCTATTTATCACCGTTTTTGGGGTGAAACATGTTACAACATCATTTATGCAATTCAATCATCAAGGTGTCTATGTGTTTTCTATGTTGCATTATGTCTTGAGCATGATTAGAGTAAGCACCATTCTAGCATAATCATTAACTCCGTACAAGCCGGCGGTATACATTGATAGATCTATTGGACTGACAATCCCACCCGGATACGTGCCTCCTACAAAGGTTACGTGGGTGTTTGTTATCGCATAACATATTCAATTGGACCATGAGCGTATGGTATGTATCACATTATAACAGTCACAAGGGTTGATTATGCACTCGATTTATTTCTAGTATGTTCTCACATATGGACTAGATTGACATGACACATGAATTGCACATCATTTTTACTCAATTATCAAAACCTATGTAATTCTCACCAACTTTTGTTGACCCAAAACATTTTCAACTTAACATGTTTCAGGTTCTATTTGCTTGAAGATTTGAATTGATGCTTGAAGATATGTGTAGTTTTATTCAACTTGATGTACAAATTCTAGAACTATTGTATGTAATTCATTTAAATTATTTAATGGAATTTATTATTCACCATGAGCTACTGAACAATCATCAATACGTGACATCCCGATGTTTACGCCATCGGTTGGGGTGTTACAGATTGGTATCAGAGCCATGGTTATAGGGAATTAGGTTATTAGAAAAATAATCTAGTCTATAACCATAGGATTTAACCAGTACTTGCTTCTTCACTTGTTAATCTCTATCTTCCTCCTACTTCTTATCCCTACTATCATCCTTACAAGAAGATGCTCTACATCACTAGAATCACTCTTAGACTAATAAGGCAAAATCCTCAGGTTTAACCTGAACCACCTTGAGATCTCGTCAAAGTTCTAGATTTTAATAACGAACACGTGCAATCTGGAAGGGTGAACGCCTGTATTCTGAGTCTTCTGTCTAGGCTGGCATTGCGCATATATCCCAATCAGACGAGGGACCCGGATGCCTACCTGGGAATTCTCGGGATGAGTGTTCACTTATAGGCTAAAGCACGTCTTCATATGTTATTAGAATTTAGAATCTTTGATAAGTCAACGTTTTCGTTTATTCGTTTTAATTAATGAATAAATGATTACATTCCTTATATAATCTCACCCATTTCACTGTGTCTCTTACAGATCATGCCTCCACGTCGCAGCACTCGCAACAGCAATGGTGAGAACCACGAAGAAGGTGGTGATAACCATAACCATGACCAAGTTCCTAACCACAACAACAATGGTGTTGATGCCCAATTGGCTGCAATCATTTCTCAACAAATGGCGCAGCAAATCGCAACTCTGGTTCCCAATTTACTAGCTCAAGTCATCCAGTTGAACGGCAATGGGAACGGCAACGGGAATGGAAATGGAAATGGACACCACAACGGGAATGGACTTCCAGCCTGTACCCTTAAGCACTTTAATTCTTGCAATCCCCCAAAATTCAGTGGAGAAGAAGGAGCTTCAGGACTCCTCCAATGGTTTGAGGGTATTGAGAATACCTTCATCAACAGTGAGTGCCCCAACAACTTCAAAGTCCGTTATGCCATGAGTGTTCTTCACAAACGAGCACTTACTTGGTGGAATGAAGAAAAACGCACTCGCGGAGCTGAAGCTGCACTAGCCCTAACTTGGGATCAAGCTAAAGACATTATGAAGGCAGAGTTCTGTCCTCGTAATGAAATTAAGAAGCTGGAAGATGAATTTCATGATCTTGCTCAAGACAGTGGGGAAAACCTTGCTTACAACACTCGTTTTCACGAACTTAGCTTACTGCTACCCCACAAAGTCACCCCTTTGCCCATTGCGATCGAAAAATACATTGGTGGCTTACCGATGCAGATTCAAGACACAGTGTGGGGAAGGAACCCTGCTACTTTGGAGGAAGCAAAGCGTTTGGCTGCCACCCTAACAGATAACCATGTGAAGGCAGGAACCCTGACTCGTAAAGGGGGAAAGAAAAAGGATACTCCCCAACCTGCCGTTGATATCAAAACTGAGGCCTCAACCAACGGGAAGAACAAGGTCAGGAATTTTGCAATAGACACCACTGCCCCACCCACCAAGAAACAATACAATGGGAACCTACCTAAGTGTGACACCTGCCAGTATCACCATCCAACTCAAGTACCCTGCCGACAGTGCACCAACTGTCAAAGATATGGGCATCTTGCAGATGCTTGTCGAATCCCTGCTACCGACGCTCTTGATGCTCCAAATAATCCCGCTTGAGACCCTCCAACTACTTAACAGCAAGCCCTACCATTTGAATAATATTTATTTAAATTCAATGTATCGACATTTTTATTTTCAAGTAATAAATTCAAGTATTATCATAACATCCGTGTGCATGTTTGTCTGAATGTGAACTAATTGCTACATCTATAATCATACTTGCTTGTACAACAATTAGTTAACTACCAAACAACCAGCTTAACGACTGGTAGAGGTCATCATGTCATTCCAACAGTCGGGAGAGGCCCTACCACCTGAACGACTGGCGGAGACTATCAGACCTGCTTAACAATCGGTAAAGTCATAAAAGGACGCAAAACCCTAATGTAAGGTAAATTGGTAATTACGGTCCGGAACGTAATCATGAATTTACAGGTACGTTAAGGTAGTGTGAAATTTTATCAAGGTTTTCGGTAGTTAGCCAATTGTAAATCTAGTGTTTCTCTTAACTTCGGGACGAAGTTCCTAAAAGTAGGGGAGACTGTAACATTACGCATTTAATAATGATACGTTACCAATAATTTGGATTTAAAAGACTAATTTTATCATTATTTATATATATATATATATATATATATCTATAAACAAAGATTTATAATAATAATAATAATAATAATAATAATAATAATAATAATAATTTTAACATCTACTAGATAATTTGAATTGTGATTGTTTACCCAAACCATCCCAGCCCAAACCCTTATAAATCTGAGCCCAAACCCCATTCAGAAGCCCACAAACCAGGCCCACTACTCCCCTCCCCTCTTCCTTCTCTGTTTTAATTTGAAACAAAAAAAGGGTGCTTGTGCCGGGTATCGAACCGGACCACCCCCACACACACACACACGTACACACCAACTGCTCCACACACTTTTGTTGATTTCATATCAACTCTATTTATATTTAAACAAACTTTATACCTTCCTTTGTCCCTTCCTTGTTCGCGTATCACAGCAGCAGCAGATATGGTAATCAATTGACAATCTTGACCAATCTAATCAACGTTTTTAAACGCGTTTAATCCTGAAATGGAATGGAACCATGATTGCCGGCCCTATACGACTCGATTACACGTCAATTACATCTAATCGTTGACCAATTGAATCAATTAAACGCGTATGACATTAATCAAGGTCAACTTTCCAATTAATCATAACCATCGATCATCAGTATAAATAGACCCTCTCCGAAGCTTAACAACTCGCTCACAACTCTCTCTCAACCTCCCAATCTCTCTGATACACTCTGAATTTGAATATCAAGTTCGTTGTTTGACTTTTTCTTTGACCCGAAGATAATACTCAATCCATCACTGTGAGTCTTCATTCTTTTGTGGGTTTTATTTATCGGCAATCAAGCAACAAAAGCCCCATCTTTAATCGGGCTCATGTTGTCTAAATCATCTGATTGAAATTTCTAGGGTTCATACGTATTATTTGGGGATAAATCTGGAAGTCGCGTGTGTATTTATATATTTTTAAACAAGAAATATCACAACCACCGGCCTAGGCCAAGTGGTTGTGACCTGGGTTGATAACAGAAGGGAACCGGGTTCGAGTCCCGGCTAGAACACCCTTTTTCCACATTTTTCTTTTTCTAAAACAAACCATTTATAATTATTTATTATACATTTAAATCTTGTAAATTCGTTTTTAAATAGTAAAACCTTTTTATAAATTCTACAAAAATTATATTATGTTAATCTGATGAAAAAGTTCAACACCCAATTTTTAGTTTTCAAAAATTTATTTATTTAATTTATATAATAAATAAATCAAGTTTTATCCATTTTATTTATAAAAATCCATTAAAATATCAAAACGATCTTATTAATTTCCACAAAAATTTTCCTAAGTTTTTATAACATTAAACTTTACTGAAATAATTTTTAATTCAGTAAAATCATTTATTTTATATTTTTAATCAATTTTTGTTAGATTTAATCATAATTAAATCATAATAAATCCAATATCTAATATTTTTGCACCAAAATTTTATACAAATTATTTTTAACCATTTAGAACAGAAATATGATTCTTAAAATAGATATTCTTAAATTTTAGTATTTTTGAATATTAAAGTTAAATATTGGTTATTTATAATAAATAGATTTAATAATCTATTTTTAAGAAAATAATTTTATAAAAATTATTTTTATACTTTAAATACATCATTGTAGCCATCTTAACTTTAAATTTCCTAAAAAGATTTTTGGGTATTTATTTACTAAATTTCTCTCAATTGGCGAATATTTTTAATATTAATCAAACGAGCAATTATCCCCAATTCGAAGCCCTAGAACATATACAATTGTATACTAGTTAGACTTAGACGTATTTATTACTTTATTATAGGGTGATACTTGATACATTTGGTCAACACAATTATCCAAATTTCTCAACAGATATAACATTTTACCAAGGTGAGTTTTACATAGCCCCTTTTCTATTTATCACCGTTTTTGGGGTGAAACATGTTACAACATCATTTATGCAATTCAATCATCAATGTGTCTATGTGTTTTCTATGTTGCATTATGTCTTGAGCATGATTAGAGTAAGCACCATTCTAGCATAATCATTAACTCCGTACAAGCCGGCGGTATACATTGATAGATCTATTGGACTGACAATCCCACCCGGATACGTGCCTCCTACAAAGGTTACGTGGGTGTTTGTTATCGCATAACATATTCAATTGGACCATGAGCGTATGGTATGTATCACATTATAACAGTCACAAGGGTTGATTATGCACTCGATTTATTTCTAGTATGTTCTCACATATGGACTAGATTGACATGACACATGAATTGCACATCATTTTTACTCAATTATCAAAACCTATGTAATTCTCACCAACTTTTGTTGACCCAAAACATTTTCAACTTAACATGTTTCAGGTTCTATTTGCTTGAAGATTTGAATTGATGCTTGAAGATATGTGTAGTTTTATTCAACTTGATGTACAAATTCTAGAACTATTGTATGTAATTCATTTAAATTATTTAATGGAATTTATTATTCACCATGAGCTACTGAACAATCATCAATACGTGACATCCCGATGTTTCCGCCATCGGTTGGGGTGTTACAAGACTCGTCAGCCAGACACGTCTTTAAGTTGGACACATGGAAGACGTTATGTACGTTGCCGAGCTCCGTCAGTAAATCAAGACGATACGCCACCGGTCCAATCCGTTCCAGGATCGTAAATGGACCGACATACCGAGGGTTGAGTTTGCCACGCTTCCCAAAGCGTATGACGCCCTTCCACGGTGAAACTTTTTGAAGTACCTTGTCGTCAACTTGGAATTCCAATGGCTTGCGACGCTGATCAGCATAACTCTTTTGTCGATCTCGTGCCGCTGCCAACCGGTTACGAATCTGTACGATCTTTTCCGAAGTTTCGTACACTAGCTCAGGCCCAGTGAGTTGACTCTCACCCACCTCAGCCCAACAAAGAGGAGACCGGCATTTCTGCCCGTACAGTGCCTCGAACGGAGCTGCCTTGATGCTCGTGTGATAACTGTTGTTGTAAGAGAATTCTACTAATGGTAGATGAGCTTCCCAACCTTTGCCAAAGTCGATCACACATGCCCGCAGCATGTCTTCTAAAGTTTGAATCATTCGTTCACTCTGACCGTCAGTCTGTGGGTGATAAGCTGTACTCATGTCCAGTTGGGTACCCAAAGCTTTATGCAAAGATTTCCAGAAGTGAGAAGTAAAGTGGGAATCACGATCTGAAATAATAGAAACCGGCACCCCGTGCTTAGAAACAACTTCCTTCAGATACAGACGAGCCAAACGATCCATGGTGTCGGTCTCTTTAATAGCGAGAAAATGGGCTGATTTCGTCAACCGATCAACAATCACCCATATCTTATCAACCCCGCTCGGTGACTTAGGAAGTTGCGTGACAAAATCCATTGTAATCCGTTCCCATTTCCACTCCGGAATTTCAGGTTGTTGCAAGAGACCCGACGGTTTCTGGTATTCCACCTTGACCTTAGCACAGGTCAAGCATTTGCTCACGTATGAGGCTATATCCGACCTCATGTTTGGCCACCAGTAAAGCACTTTCAGATCTTGGTACATCTTATCCGAACCAGGATGAATAGAATACTGGGACTTGTGAGCCTCATCTAAAACAAGCTCCCGAAGTCCCCCGAATAAAGGAACCCATATGCGTTCTGCGAAGTAGTGCAGGCCATCAGGCCTTCGCTCGAGGTGCTTGTCAGCACCGTGCATAGTCTCAGCTTTAAGGTTTTCCTCCTTCAAAGCTTCTAACTGGGCAGAACGGAGTTGGTCAGGTAGCGAGGAGTGAATGGTGAGTTGCAACGCCCGAACGCGATGAGGTTTAGTTGATTCCTTCCTGCTCAAGGCGTCTGCTACAACATTCGCCTTGCCAGGATGGTACTTAATGGCGCAATCATAGTCGTTCAGGAGTTCAATCCAACGGCGTTGTCGTATATTCAAATGTTGTTGGTCGAAAATATGTAGAAGACTCTTGTGATCGGTGTAAATGGTGCATTTGGTACCGTACAAGTAATGTCTCCAAATTTTCAACGCAAAAACCACTGCACCCAACTCCAAGTCATGGGTGGTGTAATTTTTCTCGTGCACCTTGAGTTGAAGAGAAGCATACGCAATCACTTTCTCGCGTTGCATCAACACGCAACCGAGACCATGAATGGAAGCATCACAGTAGACAACGAAATCATCAGGGCCTTCAGGTAAGGACAAAATAGGAGCAGAACACATTTTAGACTTCAGTTCTTGAAATGCCGACTCTTGTGGTTCACCCCAGTCGAATTTTCTATCCTTCTGAGTAAGAGTGGTGAGGGGTTGAGCGATCTTCGAGAACCCCATAATGAA
Organism: Ambrosia trifida; assembly: GCA_028751855.1. Classification (NCBI taxonomy): domain Eukaryota; kingdom Viridiplantae; phylum Streptophyta; class Magnoliopsida; order Asterales; family Asteraceae; genus Ambrosia; species Ambrosia trifida. Next base: position 52,886,501 of record CM054129.1, on the reverse strand, counting down.
ACGACGATAGTAGCCCACAAGGCCTAGGAATTGCCGCACCTCAGTTGGCGTCTTTGGTGCTCCCCAGTCCTTGATCGCTTCGATCTTAGCTGGATCGACATGAATTCCTAGTTCATTAACCACATGTCCTAGGAACTGAACTTCGCGTAACCAAAAGTCACACTTTGAGAACTTAGCGTAAAGTTGTTCCCATCGCAAAAGTTCCAAAACTAACCGCAGGTGTTCCTCGTGTTCGGTCTTGTTCTTAGAGTAAATCAGGATGTCATCAATAAACACGATAACGAACTTGTCAAGATATGGTTTGCAAACGCGGTTCATCAAATCCATGAAAACCGCCGGTGCGTTCGTGAGACCGAAAGGCATGACCAAGAATTCAAAATGGCCATAGCGTGTACGAAAGGCAGTCTTTGCAACGTCAGCTTCCCTTACGCGCAACTGGTGATAACCGGACCTCAAATCAATTTTAGAGTAATAGCTAGAACCCTGGAGTTGGTCGAATAGATCATCAATACGTGGAAGAGGATAACGGTTCTTGACGGTCAATTTGTTCAATTCTCTGTAATCCACACACAATCGAAAACTTCCATCCTTCTTCTTAACGAACAGAATCGGGGCTCCCCAAGGGGAAGAACTTGGTCTGATGAAACCCTTGTCTAAGAGTTCCTGTAATTGACTAGACAATTCCTGCATCTCGGGAGGTGCAAGACAGTAGGGGGCCCGAGCAATAGGAGCAGCCCTTGGTACAAGATCAATGCCGAACTCAACCTGACGATGGGGAGGAAGACCAGATAAATCATCAGGAAATACATCAGGAAACTCGCGTACAACAGGAATATCGTCGATCTTCTTCTCATCGCTAGAGGAAACAGATAAGAGTGCCAAAACGGCCGAGTAACCCTTTCGAAGACACTTAAGGGCTTTCATGCTAGAGATGATATTTAGCGGAACACCACCCTTGATACCGTACACAGAAAGGAATTCTCCATCAGGGAGAGGAATCCGAATAATCTTGTCGTAACAAATGATCTCCGCGCGATACAAAGACAACCAATCCATACCTACCACAACGTCAAAACTACCCAAAGGTACCGGCATAAGGTCGATGGGGAACGACAAACCCGACAACTCTAGTTGACACTCCCGAAGGATACAAGTAGCTTCAATCTTTTTACCGTCAGCCAACTCAATTATATACTTAGCCTCTAATGGTACGGGTACTACATCTAGCAGTCGACTAACTTCCACAGATATAAAACTCTTATCGGCACCAGAATCAAATAAAACACTAACAGAGCGATTATTGAGAAGGAACGTACCGGTAACTGTGTCAGGATCCTGTCTAGCCTCAGCGGCTCCAATGACGAAGGCACGTGCATTCCTGCCACCGCCCCCGTTGTTCCCGCTCTGCTTCAGTTTCGGGCAATCCTTCTTGTAATGCCCAGTCTCCCCACAGTTGTAACATCCCTGTCTTCCCGTAGTTCCTTGAGTGGCAGGAGCCGAGTTAGTAGTCGGAGCCTGAGTCGATGGAAGTGTCGCCCGACAGTCTTTAGCAAAATGCCCAAATCGTTGACAGCGATGGCAGCAATTACGGTCGCAGTCCCCCTGATGATGACGCCCACACTTGTTGCATTTAGGCAATTTCCCCGCATAACCACCCTGTTTGTTACCAGAAGAAGAACCCCCGCTATCAATTCTCCTTCCCTGTTGTGCTGGCACAGATCCCTTCCCCTCGTTATCCCACTTACGCTTGTTATTCTCCGGGGCCTTGACAGTCGAACCCTTAGCAGGCAAGATACCCTCATTCACCTTCAAGTTGGTCATCCTATGAGCCGATCGGACCACCTCTGAGTATGTAGGATGATTTCCCGCAGCTACCAATCCTGCGATCTCTGGTACTAGTCTCGAGATATAGTGTTCGATCCTCCTGTACTCTGGCACATGCAGATCAGGACACAGCACTGCCAACTCATTACGCCTTACAGTATACTTTTCAATTTCGGACCCAATCATCTTGAGGTTCCACACCTCGTGCTCTAACTTCTGCACCTCTTCCCTTGGACAGTACTCTCGCTTCAGCAGTTGCACAAAATTTTCCCAAGGCATTGCATACGCCTCCCCTATACCCATATTCTGGGTGATGTTATTCCACCAGGTTAAAGCAACATCCTGGAATAAAGCAACAGCATACTTGACCCGATCCTCTGGGAGACAATTACACATCAGAAATACTGACTCCACCTTTTCCAACCACCTAAGTAAGCTCACCGCACCCTCAGTGCCAGAGAATTCCTGGGGCTTACAGTCCCGAAACATCTTGTAGGTGCACATGGGTGGGGGTGGGTTAACAGGACCACCTGAAATGAAACGCATGAGAAACCACGAAGAACGTAAACAAGGTTTATCAGGCAAAATGGATAATTCAACTTACCACCACCATTGTGCCCTAACTGAAAGGCAGCTTGCAGCAAGTTGTTCAGGTCTTCCTGTGATAGGTTCACACCTCCACGACCACCAGCACCACCGCGACCACCACCACGTCCACCATTGCGACCACCTCCACGTCCTCCTCGTACTCCAGACATGATTCTGACAGAAAGAACGAGAAAATTTAGTTTCCCAGCTAATGATAACCACTAGCATTTACAAGATCAAAGCCAGATTCAACTCAGGACTATCCATTTAAACCCAGAGCTCACCAGGGCTTTCATGCATTTCGGTTTATGATTTTGTGTGCACCCAAAATGATAAACCGCTCTACATGGTCCTCCAAGTGTTCTCCTAGTTCAAAGTTCAAATCACCGAACATAGACTCTTAGCTATACACCGAAATGCTACGGTTGTTTATGACAAGTGTTTCTATTGGAGTATGAAAGGGAGATGTCCGAGCCTTGAACAAATCTCAAGAGTACACGATTTACCCCAATATACCACATTGCCTAGAAAACAAGTAACCCGACTAAGATAGGACGGATGATGTAACATAGGAAGGTCAGATGATTTAGAAACACCCCGACAAGCCCATACGTAATCCACCATAATGTTTAGTACTATGTGATCGTCTAGTGTGTGCGACTCGGCTATAGACTAGACTCTACATGCAGTCCTAGTTCACTATAACCATTGGCTCTGATACCAATCTGTCACACCCTCAAAATCCACTTGCGGAGTTTTACCGCGAGGCGCATGACAAACCAGGATCCAAACTAACGATCACAATAAACAAGTCTAAATGAAGATATGCAATTTAAAAAACATAGTTTAAAAATCCCCAAATACAGCGGAAGCTTATTCAGAACATAATCCAAAATAAACCAAGTGTTCAACGTTTGAAAACCATGCGATCCTAACTAGACGCCGTGCAGACGCGTGCGCCCTAGTTCCATTGTGCTACCTTAGCGACCTGAGAAAACATGTAAAAGTTTACGTCAGCACAAAAATGTCGGTGAGTTTACAGGTTTTGTAATCACAGTACCAAGTTCAACCTGTCCATACTATAACAAATCGAAAACCAAAGTACGCTAGCTAGGCGTATGTTTTGTTACTACTACGATTGGAAAACCATTACTAACTCGTAAACCAGATGTCGTGCCCGAATAGTAAAGATGTTGTTCCTGTTTGAGACAATATGCACTCGCCCGGCCCTCCAAGCCGACGAGCGGGGTTGGTCACTCCCAATAGCGCTATTCACATTTCCCCGTTGTGCTAACCCGCACATTCATGGTTCCCCCCGGGACTTCCAAAGATCGTATAGTAAACCATAGAAACCCATAGTATGACAGTAGTTACCAAACATAAGTTTTAACACATGTTTTCTCCCCCGAAAAGTGAAACCAGTTAAAAGAGGGGCCGTAAACTCACCTTAGATTGCGTTACTTTGTAATACGAATAAACTCAGCAAGCTATGCTAGTCCCGTAAAGCGACGACCTAACATATGACAGTTACAAGTACTTAGACTAATAACCCGCAGGTTAGTTAGTCCCTAGATATCCAGACCATAACCAAGTTCGTTTGAAAACACCGTGACTGTTAAATTAACCCTAAGTACAAGACTCGACATCCCATTGGTGACCCGAGACTCCCCGTGTTATGCTTACACTCTCAAACATACAATCATGCAATCACACTTAACATACGTTAACGTTCAACAAGTTACAGCACGTAGTTCAAGTATCACGTACATAAGTCCGAACATATGTTACCAAGTTATTAGATATGTTACTGGGTTCCTAGCATGTTCCTATATGTCAAATCGGGTCTCGGAATGCTAATTTACACTTACAACAGCAGTACACGCGATTAGGAAAAGTCAACTAGCATTTAGGTTGGTCAACAGGCATTTAGGAAGGCTAATCGCCTATACTGTAGGCGATTAGGGCTATCTCATATGTAATTTTTGAGTTTATAGGCGATTACGTCGTAAAGCATGCAATTCAGGGCTTAACTAGCATTTAGGATCGTAAATGCATGAAGTAAAGGGGAATAGGATCCTATTCGCCTATACTATAGGCGATTAGGGCTCCCCTTCAGGGGAATGGGCTCCTAATCGCCTATAGTATAGGGGATTAGGATTCCTATTCGCCTATAGCACGTCTGTTCCGGTTTTTCGCGCGCTTAACACTCCAAATCCAATCCAGAACGTGTGTAAACATCAAATATCAATCAAATAACTATATCAAACATATATTAATCAAAATCCTTCGTTTAACCTTGTTCTATCAGTCCTGCATGCAATCATGTATCCCAAAAACAACACATATAGCATGAATCATCACATTAACATGCATAACCGTAACCCTAATTAACAATAACTCAGGTCTCATCATCATGATATCATTATAAATCTGAAACTACCCTAATAACATGTTAATCATCTCTTTGAATCATAAAAACCCTATCTTTTCATTGAAAACCCACATACAACATGCATGCTATTTAAAATCCAATTAACAACGATTATCAACGATTTTTAAAAGACTCAAACGTTTATAAACAGGTCTGGACCACTAGGGATTCAATGAAAACGTTAATTAAGGTTGCATGGATGAAAACCACACCTTAGATTTGTGATAGAATGATGGAATAGACTTGAAACCTTGTGTTTTGATCCAAAATCGTGTTCCAGAGGTTGTGTGTGTGTTGGGCGGGTTATGGGACGACTAGGGTTGATATTATGAAGTTTAGGAGGTCTAGCATTGTATTTATAGGCGTTTTTAGTCGTCCAGCACGTTATAGGCGATTACACAGCATTATCCGGCGAATAGGGATCCTATTCGCCCCCAGTATAGGCGAATAGGGCCTATTCGCCCTTCTGATCCTCCTATTCGCCCCCTATAGGCGATTAGGACCCCCTATTCGCCTATAGGGGTTGGTTCCGTGTATTTTGCGCGTTAAACCCCGTTTTAACATATGTTAACACATTTTCACATACCGACAAGTCACATAATGATTGTAAACACATAACACTTGCAAACAAACACATTCACACTCGTTCACCAATTCCCGGGACTCGAGACTTGTATATTCCCTGTGCTCTGACGATTCTACGAATCGTCACCCTTTGTACACTTGGTTAAGGACCGACATCTAATGAGCCTCTAGACTAACATCTAATGATCCTCTATACCAAACTAACAGTTCCCGAACCGTAACACGACTCAACTATCCCAGTTAAGTATAATATACGTGTGACTCGCTAAGATAGACTTTAATCTGGACAACGTTGTTAATCAGAATTTGCCGGGTGTCACAAATGTGGCTTATGGCTTTGGACTATAAATAGCAATCTCATGTGTTGTTTTCATTTGTAGATTTGAGTTTGTGATTTGAATGCTCTCAAAGGGGGAGGTCATGCCCGACCTCCCCCGGCCCCGAGATAGATGTTTATCCTACTGATGACAGTGTCTGTAACCGTTTCTGAATTAATACGAATCTGTGATGACTTTGTTATCGTATGTTTCTGTCTCGTCTCGAATCTCCCGTCTGAAACCGAGTTGTTTTTTGCTTAATCGATCCTTGGATTCGGTTTCTAACCGGATTCTCAGGTGTCAAACAAAAAAGGGAATCCTAAATCGCCTTTGTCATCTACGTGCATATCTAGTCTACAACCTCAACATGTATCAAATCACACAAGTTCTAAAATAGAGAAACAAGTGGCCTACTCTCAACAAACGAAAATGTATATAAAATAATCTATCATCTAGAAGGCTCAAGATCTCACCAAAGTGGGTAAATGGGTTGCCGATGTGTGCATGTATTTATTACCAATAGCTTGTTAAACCTAGTCAGGCAATTCTAAACTTTTTTTTTCTTTTCTTAAAAACACCTGCTGAAAACGGTTCATATTACTTTTCCACAAATTAGACCATGACTAAGGATCTAATGCCAAAACAATTAAGAAACAACCGGTATGTACTGAAAGAGCCGCTTTATGTCTGATTAGAATGCTTTTAGGAACAATTTTCAAGAAATTTTCTTAATTTTTTTCTAAAATAAAACAGAAATAAAAATAAAATACAACAACAGTAAAAGGAACAGACTCCCCTGGATATAGGCAGTGCACTTATGAGTCTCTGGAGTTCCTCCCAACCAAACCGTATAGCATTTCATTCGCGGCCGATAAACAAACCTGAAACTAAGACTCATAAGAAAAATAAAACATAAAATTATGGGATGCCTTATACACTGTTTGGTGTACAGATTTACCCCGCCTAAATGGAGATTGAGTACAGGCGAGGTTATCTGATTGCAAAGTTAAACTTCAAGCATTCCCATAAAAAAAGACTCAAACTACAACTAAAAATAAAAGAAAAATAAAACAAAATAAATAAATATACAAAATGTACAAGAATCATACCTGACTATCAAGGTGGTCTAAGCGCGCACTTGCCTACCGAGTTTCCAATGTATGCTCGGTATTTTATATGCCAAATAAACAAATGTTTTAAAGATTGGCATCTATGGTGAGCGAATGCTGTTGTGGTGGAACCATCTCATGAGCTTTTCCCCGATGTCTTGTAGTCTCACTTTCCGAATATTTGCCTTTGAATCTTCATCCCGAACCTTGTTTATGAGGTTAATCGGGGCGGGATGAGATTTGTGAGCATCTTGACTTGTGTCACCTGCATCAATACAAACAACAACCTTTTCCAAATGTAACTCTTCAACAAGTGAAGGATTTGGTGTGGTATTAATCTCCACAACCTCATCTTTGCGAACAGTTTCTGATATCATCAGGCAAAGGAGAAATAGCCTCGGCTATGTCTATCCTTCTCGATAACATCTTACACTTAAAGCTCAAGTAATCAATTCTTTGTTGAATTGAAAGGGTAGGTGTTGATAACAACTCTTTGACTTTAGATAATTTTTCTTCGATTCGAGCAAGTTGCATTTCCTCCTTGCTTTGATATGTAATCTTTGCACGTTCTTCTTCGTATGGAGGAATTTGGTATTGATCTTGAGGGTAACCTGAAAATGGTGTCTCTTCGGGTTCATAGTTATAATAACTATGATCTGGCTCATCATAATACACCATGTTGTTTCGACAAACATCTTCCCAAGTCGGATAATAATCCTGTACGTCATCATACATGACATCCAATTCATATAATCTCCTCCTAGCGTCTTCAAATTGTTATCGATACTCAGGGCACTCAAAACAAGTGTGACATGGACTACCACAACCTAAACATGATGAATAGGCTCGATCCATAGTATTCTACGCCTGCAAAGGAAAACATGCACAGAAACTAGAATACCCAAAGTGGAATCTAATAAAATTAAATAACACTTTTATATATTTTTTTTATTTTTTTATTTTATAGATTTTCTATTTTTTTTTCAAAACACTAAATAAAAATACAAACAAACAATCAATGTAATACTAAGCGCACTAGCTCCCCGGCAACGGCGCCATTTGATGACCTGTCGTTAGGGTCATGCAAAAACCTAAATAACCTAGATAGCTAGAGTAAGTAGGGTATCGAATCCACGAGGAGCATGTGGTTAATATTACACATTTCGTTTGATTATTTAAACTAAAAATAAGTAAATTAATTTAAAACTGATCTTTGGATTTAATTGGGTAGCTAAACTAATGAAAACTGAACTTGATTTAAAAACAAATGTGAGAAAAAGGGTGATCTCTCCAGGATTCTGGTTAGCCAAATTCACCCAGGTTTGCAAACGAGTCAATTGGAATCACATAGACATGATTTGTGGTTTAATATGATTGATAAAGAAGGTTGATTAATGACTTTGCTGACAGCCGATAACTAGACCGCGACTGTTGACTCGGTTGATTATCACCTAACATATATCTTAATGACTCGTAATATTGAAAGACACAACTTGCAGGTATTCAATGACCCTCGATAAGAAACCGCGTTGGTTGATGAAATCCAAAACAAGCATACCATTCAATAAACGTTCAACATCAATATTAATAAAACCACAATTGAAAGTTTAGAATTTTAAATCACAAAACATTCAACCCAATATATACTAACATAGCAAAATCCTCGCAAAATAACTAACCATTCACCTAAAAACGATCACAGGTGACTTAACCTCACATAGCTAGGATAGAGACACCACCATCTTCAATCCCCTGATTTCTCTTTATGCCTTCGTCGAGCTCCTCTCTCTCGACAGCCAAAAAGGCTGCCGTCCAAGAAATTCCCCCCAAAAAAATATTCCCTATGCGAATCATATCTTCTATTTTCACCCTATGTCACCACTAATAATTGTGGGCCTTTTTTTCTTTGACTTGGGCTGCCATATATTTTCCTTCGTTTTATTGTGTTGGACCAAAAATCCTTTTAGCTTTTCACATTGATGCTCCTGTATATAATAAAAAATGACATAACCAATAATAAATTCTATTAAATTAACATTCATGGTTCACTTTATAATCATCCTACGATTTTTTTTACATATACTAACAATTAACTAGTCATTATTGTATTCATTATTCACATTAGTACTAATGTTGGTTTATTTATATTATAATTAATATACAATAAATTATATCTAAATTGCACCGACCAAACACTAAAATGTATACAAATTTAGCATATTAACAAGGTGTGCTTCATAACACATTAAGTATCGGTCTCACATCAGAATGTGGATCTCCAATACTTGAAGTATTAGGTTCATTATCTGATGCAGAGTTCGATTTTACTAAACTCTCTGGTGTTACTGTGTTGAAATTGTGATTCTCAAATAACACAGGAGAAGGAACAGATTTGTAGTTTACACTACCGGATTGTGATGGTTCTTCAGTTATGTGGTTAACAACATAAGCTATATGTTTATAGCTTTCCAACTTTTTATTGACCTTTTCAGCAAAACACTTAGATAGTAGCCATTTCCAATTTTGTATTTTCAAGTTCATTAATGTAATTTTTAATGGCAATTTGTTTTAATGAAAGGGTTTTCTTTAACTCTGAAATGTCCTTTTTATACCCTTCAAGTTTTTTGTTGAATTCATGTGCATCCTTACGATAAGATTGAATGTTGATTTTAGCACTCTCAAGGTTAACCCTGAGTTGCTTATTTTCCTTAGTCAATCTCTCACAAGTACCACAGTATTTATCACTATTCATATCAATTGTAGAATCAGAACTTACCGATTTGGGTGGATCTATCATAGCCATTATTGCAAAATGAGCCTCCTTCCCAGCAAAGAACTTCGAATAATCAATCTTTGTGAAGGCGTCATCCACAATACATGATTTCCTGGTCATCGGAAAGTCAGCTTCGGCTAATAATTGATCAATCTCATCATCCAGCGAATTAATGCTCGCTTCCGAATCAGCTTCACTTTCCGAATCAGAATAGACAGATTCAGGTTCATCAGGAACTTCAGTAACAGAATCAATGATAGTTCCAGAAACCTTCTCATTAGTAATTTCTTCAACTTGCTCAGCAACAGAAACCTGATCAGCATCAACTATCTCCTCAATCACGACCTCAGATACTTTTTCAGATTCCAAAACATGTTCAACTATCACCGACTCCTTTAAATCCATTTCCTTAGCAAAACATGCCACATTCCCACTAGTAATCTCCTCAACTCCCAATTTCATAGCGGTCTAATCATAACCCTCATCCTTCTGAATCACCAACGCTTGATTCTGGTTTTCGGTTTGAGGTTGGCTATTTGGTGTAGAAATAGGAATAATGGTTCTGGTTGGGTTATTTGGAGTTTAAGATTGAGTTTGGTTGGATGTAGATGTTTGTCTAGTAGAGGTATTTTGAGAGGTGTTTTGTCGGTTTTGGAAATTGTTTTGTTGCGGATAGGTGTTGTTGTTTTGGCTTTGATATGTAACCTGGTTTTGTGACTGACGGTTTTGATAGTTGGAATTAAAAGGGTTTTGATTACCTTGCTGCATCGGTTGAGTACACTCTCTCTTTAAGTGACCTCGAGTACCACAATTGAAACATGTAACCTTGGCTTTGTTGAAGCCCTAAGTGGTATTTGGTGAGGTAGCAAGATCAGTTCTGCCCTGTTTTCTCAATAAACTTTGTAGCCCTTCTCATCACACTTGCAAAAGCCCATTGAATATCTATCAATTCCATCTCCTCCTTATCAATTTGGGCATAATCTTCATTGATCAGATTATTATTCCTAATCTGACTCGCCACAAGTCCGTTATAAGAAGCAACCATTGTTGAAAGCAAAGCAATGTGTTGTTGAGCTACTTCAACTGTAACATTATTCATGTTGGAAGTTTCCAACACGACCGGACTTTGGCTTGATGAAGCTTGTGTCATTGGTGGAATATATGATTGTTGTTGAGGATTGTTCATGTTTGATGTGTAACATGCTGCATACACTTGAGGTTGTGGTGGAATGTAGGAATTTGTGGTGTAGTTTGGTGGATAGGTTGATGTTTGGGCAAGATAGTTAATTAGGTTTCTTAGTGCCACATCTATATGTGGTGCCACATTTCCACCAACATTTAAACTGGACATAGAAGTGGACGAGGAAGCATGATACAATTCCGGATTTTGTGGGAATTGTGATCGTCTTGCTTTTCTCTTCTCCTCTAACTCCTTGTTCTCCAACTTCTGAATCAGCTCATTGATTGTCCAGTACTGATATGCATCTTTCTCTTTCAGGACTTCAATTTGTTGATATCATAGTTTGACAACTCGGTTAACAGATGATAATATCATAGTTTAACAACTCGGTTAACAGATGATAATATCTTGGAATAAGCTCCTTTAAGGTTTCATTCCCAACATAGCTAAAGTTTTCGAATTCTTTCTTTAGATCTTCCACCTATAATCTTCTTGTCTTATCGTTCCCATCATGTCTGTTCTTCAACATATCCCATAGCTATTTAGATGTAGTACACGATCCAAACTGATGTAGTAGATTGGTAGTCAAGGCTTGAGATAGTTGTGAAAAAGCTTTCTTCTCGACTGCGAACTTTTTCTTGTTATCTTCAGATAAACCGTCAAGTGGAATTGGTTCACCTGAATTCTCAAGACACGGAGCAGCATACCCTTTCGCAATCATCTGCCAAGCTTCAGTTCCTTCCAAACCCATGCCCTCAAAATGTATCTTGAACTTCTTTTGCCATTGGTTGTACTCTGCCATGTCCATCAACTTCGGAGGGCGATTTTCACTACCTGAGGACAAATCATTGATTAGTGTGGAAATTGCATTAGTAGTTTGAGAATGTATTGCTGCTGCTGCAATGCCCCAATAATCAGTCACTGGTTGCTGTGGAGGTTGAGTAACAAGTTGTGGTATAGAACTACTCATGGAAAGGTAGTTAATCTGTTGAGATGACTCAATGTTCATCTTTTGAGATGCTAAAGCCCATGGATTCATCGAAACGTGTTGTTGTTGTGTTGTTGTAGGCCTAGGTGTCATAGGAAATCCCCACATGTTGTCCATGATGTTCGAAATGTAAACACTAAGAAAAATTTCCCAAAATCAAACTAGGTTTGACCTCTGATAAGCAGACGTGGGTTCGAATGTAAAACAACTCTTGGTTCGACACTTATGTGTTTTGCAAGTTTATCAAAGCAGTTTTGCAGCGGAATAAGTTATAAAGTTTCACTATCAACAAGAGTTATTACTCCCCCTGGATGTTTACAAACTAAAGACAGTTAATGAGAATCTAAGCAATTAATGTATATGATAATAAATAAGCAAATAGATTCTCAGAATATGAAATGGAATTTCAAGTTTAAGCTCTGAAGGATTTCAGTTTTCAATTAAAATCGATGTCTAAAATAGTGGGATTAACCCATCTATTTATAGACGAACAGATACATGAACCTTGTTACAAAAGCAAGACTGCAACAGGCTGTAGTCTTGGAACTTGTACAAAAGATAAAGTAATAATAAAATAATAAACTACTGAAACATAAGGGCGGTGGAAAGATTCTATTACAAGTGCTGATGATTAGTTTGTCTTCAGTAGTTCTTCTGTAGACTTGTCTGGTTTGACTTCAGAACTTATGATCTTTACTCTTTAGTACTTGTTGAATCCTTCTTCAGTACTTATGTCTTCTTTCTTCAGTAGTTTCATACTTAGAATATTTTGGCAGAAGTAGGAATTAGACTAAGGTTAGCAAAAGAGGTTTCAACAATCCTTTTTGTTCTTACAATCTCCCCTTGGATTGATGAAGCCAAAACCTTATCTAATTCTTTATTGTCTTCTTATGTCTTCAAGTATCTTCCAGATTTCTCTGAACATGGAAGTCTTGAGTTGGTTCAGTTGTTCATTTGTGAGAGATCCTTGTTCAGGTTCAAGATGTTGAATTGTAAGCAACTCTTGTGTAGATAGATTTTTCAGTTCATTCATAGATTTGAAGGCCTTGCTTGAACGATCTCTCCTTGTCACTAGAGTTGGAACCAGTAAATGACCATCTCATTATCAGAACTTTAGATTTGTCAAAATCTAAAGTGTAAGGGACCATGCTGGATCCCTGGGATGTTCCTGAGTGTGGGATGTTTTCTACTTCGGTGACCCTCAGGTGGGATTCTCTTCCTTCTTCTGTTTGCACCACATTAGGTATATCAAAGGTAGGTAAATGATGTTCAGTGATTACCTTTGTGTGCAGTTTATCAAATATAGTCTTCTGAATTTGGTAAGAAAATGTTGAAGGATCCCTGAATTGTGTCAGCAGAGGCTTTTCTTCAATCACAAAGTCTCCTTGTACAACTGTATTGCCTTCAAGCAATACCATCTTGAAATCAGTCTTTGTGATCTCCTCTTGCTTCTTCTTAGTAGCAGGCTTTGATTGTCTAGGACCAGAAGTTTTAACTACTGAAGTTGACACTTCAGAAGTTTTGTACTTCTCTAGATTTGCAACCTTGTCAGCCTTGAATCTTTTGTATGTGTCAAATAATTTGTCTTCTCTCCATTTTGACACTGAGGCTTTTGAACCAAAATCATTGGCTAATTCATCAATTATCTCAGCTCTCTTTGCCCTTCTATCTTTTTCAATGGCAATCTTGTCAGCAACAAGTTGAGCTCTTTTTGTAAGCTCATCTATGGAGAGCCCTTTGAGTGAATAAGCTTTAGTCTTGCTGTTCTTGGTAATGAAAGACATCAGTTGTTGTCTTTTGTCTTCCTCAGCAACTCTTTCAATTGTAGCTTGTTTATTAAACTCTTCTTCATATGCTTTGAGCTTGTCATTGTAGCTCAAATCTCCCTTTGCTTCTAGGCTGTTCCAGATCTCATCTTCCTTAGCCTTCTTTTGTGCTGCAAGTATACTCTTCTCCAGTAATTCTTTGGACATTGGAATAGGAGTTGGAATGTGTTCAGTTGCCATAGAAGGCTCTTCAGTTTGAATATTGGAAGTGTTAACTGCTAAAAGGTTGATAGAAGTGTCAACTACTGGAGGATTGTCTTCAGTACTTTTAGAGTCTCCAGAAGTTTCTTCATTGAGGCCTTGGGAAGTTTCAACTTCAACTTCAGTTCCAGAAAGAAGCCTATCTTGATCTTCTAAGTCTTTCTGAGCTTCTTCTTCTTCTTCTTGAGCCACTTTTTCCTTTACCCTAGCTTCCAGTGACTCCCTTGGTTCCTTAATCTTCTTCCCCTTTTTGGCTTCATCCACTTCTGGAAGCCTGTCAGGTTTAGAAGTTCTACCAGATAACTCTGCAAGCTGTCTTGTATTGTTGTCAATTTTGTTGGACAGCTCACTTAGTTTGTTGTTGATCACCTCAAATTGAGTTATTGTTTTCAACTCCCAAGAAGTTGTGAAATTTTTGAGGTGATTGGATATGCGGGTGTTCATCATCTGGTATAGGGGACCATCTGAGCTGCATAGGTCGTTCAAGTCTATGTTGGATGACCCAGGGAATTGGGTATGCATTTTTAGTGAGGGGGTGTTTTTGGGTGATCTTCAGAGTGTACTGAAGATGCCACTTTAGGGGAATCAGGGATTAAGTGGTCATTAACCTGATCTATTGTGACCAGCTCTTTGAGTTTAGAGACACCAGATTCAGGTTCTTCACTAGCAGCTGTCAATTCATGTTTTGTGGAGTGTGAATCATCATCCAAATTAATGGAATCATATGAATCCCTGATGACATCCTCAATGAGGACATTATCAGTTGTATCATGAGTTGGGCCCAACCCAGTTGTCTCATGAACCTTTGTTTCTTGGTTCTAAGGATTTCCTACCTCAGGCATAAAGCCTTCATCAGTAGTTGCCACAAGTGAGGTCTTAGCAATGTTACTTATGTCCTCAGATCCACCACTGGGTGGTAAATGAGTAGTAGCAGCCTCAAATGTACCTAAAGTTTCTAAATTTGGGCTTAGAAACATTGGTTCATCCTCATCTCTTGGGATAGGGCTAATGACATCCACGTCCATGTCAACTTCTGATGGTACTTCCCCTGTTTGATGTGGTTGTTGGGGAATGACATGTTCTGATGGGATTGTCTCTTTTAGCCCAGAGAGAAGTTTGCCAATTTCAATGGTTGTGTGTGATGGTTCTGGTTCAGCAGTTTGGGGTAAAGGTTCAGCAGTTTCAAAAGAAGGATCAGTAGTTATAGTCTTTTTAAATTTCTTTCTTTTGAAAAGAATGGTAATGGGTGCTCTTTTGGGGGTTTGAGATGGATGAGACTGAGAGGATGTTTCAGTCACATCTTTGACAAGTGCAGATTGCACCAGCAGTTTCAGGCATCTCAATTTCCTGAACTGCCATTCTTTTAGGGTTGGTGGGTTTAGGCTTTTGTTGTTTGGTTTTCTTGGCCTCCATAGGGATTGTTTCTGAATCCCCTTGGTCATCTTCTGGCCAGGCAGCCAGTTTGTTATGCCTTGAGTATGCTTGTGAGGTTAATGGATTTAAAACAATTGTTTTTCCCACAAGCACACCTCATCTCCAAGTTCTTTAATTATGCATTGCATTATGAACCTTGGATACAACAAAAACTTCTTTTTTGAATTTTGGTGATGTAACACCAACTAATTAAAAAAAGTGTTGATGCCCTGAATTTTGTCTCATTCACAATGGAATGAAAAATAGATTGAAAAGTAGAGGGCATCTGATCACAAGATCCAGTTTTTGGACTCAAGCACATGATGATTTAATGAAACAAAAGTTTATATTTTGGTTCAAAATATTTCTTAAAAATGGTTGCATGTGAATGAGTACCTTCGTAACCACACTTTGTCATGGTTAAATGGATTGCAGAGTTGGGAAAATGATCTGGTGCATCCGCATCATCCAGACCCAGTCTTATTCCCAAAGTAGTCGGTGTGATTGCCATTACTTACCCTTGGATGGTTGATTTGAGGGAAATAATTTGATCATTCATTGTCACCGTCTCGGCGTTTGCCTAGAGCTCATTTAGAGTTTCAGTATGGATTGGAGGATCAATGGTGAGGGCAGTGAAGTATTGGGATTTGACGACTAAATCAATGATTTCGTTGTATTGGGACCAGGCTTCATGTTTCTTAAAGTAGCCTCTTTGATTGTGTCCCTGTTTCAGTATGAGAGCCATGTTGTTTGTGTGTGTGTGTGTGTGGATTGAACAGTGTTTTTGTTTGCAGGTGAGGGTTTGAGAGTGTTTTTGAGAGAGAAGGAGGGAATTTTGCTTTTTGAAAGGATAAGTGATGGAAAAGGTGTTTATCAGAAGTTTATAACCGCCCTAGGTCAAACTTCTGAAGTGGGAAATGTCTGATTTACCCTTATTGACAAAACTGCTGATGAAGAACAATTTTCATCAGTAGTTCCCATTTTCTCTTCAGTAGTTTGTTAACAACTGATGAGAATGTTTATAAACACTTTATTCATAACTTCTGAAGTTTATTTTATCAGAAGTTAATCATTTTTCAGAAAATATTCCCATACCGATGTTTTGTACATCAGTAGTTTCTCTCTTTTTGTTATTCAGAAGTTTAATGACAGATAAATGTAAGTGAAAATAAAAATACGTGCAGAAAAATAAAAGAAACACTTACAAATTTAGCATCCTAAGCATGGATACTAACTTCTGAAATGTTGATGTGTCAAGGAGTTTTGTGAATAGCTATTTGATTAGCTGTTGTCACGTGCTTCACTTCAATCTTGCCTTTTTCATAGCAATCCCTTATGAAATGATACCTAATTTCAATATGTTTAGTTTTTGAGAACTGAACAGGATTTTGAATGATGCTAATGGCAGATTTACTGTCTAGAAGCAATGGTGTCTTGGTCTCTTTGATTCCATAATCAAGAAGTTGATATTGGAGCCATTGTATCTATGATGTACAACTTGCAGCTGCAATGTATTCAGCTTCAGCAGTTGAAGTTGCAACAGATGTTTGCTTCTTTGATTTCCAGGACACTAGACAGTTTCCCAAGAATAGACAACCACCAGATGTTGATTTTCTTGACATTTTGCACCCTGCATAGTCACTATCTGAAAAAGCTGTTAACTTGGTATTGCTAGAAGCAGGATACCAAATTCCAAGTGTAGGAGTTCCTTTCAGATATCTGAAGATTCTTTTGACTGCAATGAGGTGAGATTCCCTAGGAGCTGATTGATATCTAGCACAAACACATGTTGAAAACATAATATCTGGTCTAGAAGCAGTTAGATACAGAAGGGAACCTATCAGACATCTATACATGGTTTGATCAACCTATTTTCCTTGATTATCTGGTTCCACTTATGTGGTTGGTGTCATGGGAGTGGAACATGATTTACAGTCTTGTAAAGAAAATTTGTAAAATAATTCTTTAACATATTTAGATTGATGTATAAAAATTCCATTTGTTTGTTGTTTAATCTGCAGTCCTAAAAAGTACTGCAGTTCTCCCATTGTACTCATCTCAAAGTTTGATTGCATGAGTTTCTTGAATTCGTCACACAATTTTGTGTTTGTTGAACCAAATATGATATTATCAACATAAATTTGAACAAGTAAGACATGATTTCCAACATGTTTTATGAAAAGATTTTTATCAATGGAGCCTCTTGTAAAGTTATTTTTGAGTAAAAAGTTTGAAAGTGTTTCATATCAGGCTCTAAGAGCCTGTTTTAGCCCATAAAGAGCTTTGTCAAGTTTGTACACCCACTCAGGATGAGAAGGATCCTCAAACCCAGGTGGCTGACAGACATACGCTTCCTCTTTAATTTTTCCATATAAAAATGCACTCTTAACATCCATTTGAAAAACCTTAATTTTGTTGGAAATTCCATAAGCCAAAAATAACTTGATGGCTTCAAGTCTTGCAATTGGAGCAAAGGTTTCATCATAGTCAATTCCCTCTTCTTGAGAATAACCTTGTACCACCAGTCTTGCCTTGTTCTTGATAATCATGCCAGCTTCATCTTGTTTATTCCTAAAAACCCATCTTGTGCCAATTGGTAGCTTGTTTGGTGGTAAGTGACAGATCTCCCAGACCTGTTGCTTCCTGAATTGGAGCAACTCTTCTTTCATAGCTTGCACCCAATTGTTGTCTTTGAGGGCTTTTTAATACTTCTTAGGTTCCAACTGAGAAATGAATGCTGAGAAGAAGCAAAAGTTGGAAAGCTGGTTTCTCGTAAGAACACCTGATGCAATATCACCCATGATTTGATCCAATGGACGATCCTTGTGTTCAATCGGTTGTTGTAAACCACTGACAGGTGTAGGTGGCTCTTGTACTTCTTCAAACAAACCACTGAGGTTTATAATATCTGGTTCATGTAACACCCCAACCGATGGCGGAAGCATCAAGGTGTCACGTAGTGATGATTGTTCAATAGCTCATGGTACTAAATGGAAGTTGAATATTACTAAACAATTTACAATTTGTCATACAATTTAATAATTACATCTACTTGATTTATATAAACTAGATCCAAAGCTCCTATGTGATCCAAGACTTGTACAACTTCCAAAATCACGTGAAAACCTGAAACATGTTGAGTTGGAAAGATGGGGGTTAACTATAAATAGTTGGTGAGAATACATAGGTTTTGTATATAATTGAAAACAATATGTTGTATCGCAATCATGATTGAAGTATAATAATGAGTAATGATAGAATATGAGTCCGACATGTAACAATGCGTCTTTTGTACAATCAAACCTTGTGTCGACTGAGACCTATCTCGCAAGTTAGTAAAAGTGTAACTGTTATCGATCAACCCTGAATTTAGGCAGGGGGGTGAGTTTGTCAGACCTATAGCGCTATAATCTAAACAGGCAGCTTGATCAATGTTAATGATTGTATTGTGTCTTTTTGTTACAGTCAAATTGTGACACCCGGCATGTTCGGCTTAAACATATTAGTAACATCTAAGTCTACCTTAGCGAGAAACGTTTATAAACAAACTTAAATGGGTTAGTTGAGTCGGGTCAAGTTAGGATTGTCCAGGGTACAATGATCTGGAGGATCATTGGGAGTCGTTTTGGTAATACACTAGTACCGGGGTTCCGTTCTTGGTGACATTACATGAACTAATTAAGTATATGCGTAGATTATGGGTTGTATGGTGGATTATATACATAGATATGTTTATATGATGTGTAAATGATTATCTGTGCCTAAATGTGTTAAATATGGACTAAGGATGCATGCTTATGTGTTAGGATGTGTTAGAATGCGTTAAACACGACAAACTGGAAAACTAGTTTAAAAGAAGTCTTGGTTCGACCACTTCGAGTGGTCGAAGGAGAATAAAAATGTCTGGTTCGACCCATGCAAGTGGGCGAACCAGGGAAGTGGAAATTGAGAAATTTCCTTCGACCAAACAGGGCTCATTCGACCCTGTGAAAGGGGCGAAGGAGCCTACATTCGACCAATGAGTAGGTGCGAAGGAAGACTAGTATAAATACCAACCTTTGTCATTTTTCATCATTTCACAAACCCTAACCGTCCCAAAACGCTCTCAAACGATCTTAAACACTAAGGAAGGAGTTTTTGCTCTTCTTTTTCATAATCTAACCCATCTACAACATCTAAACAAGAATCCAAGGTGTGTTCATAATCCTAAATCTTTTAAAAGCAATTTTAATTCGTTTTCATCTAACCCAAATTGTCCAGATCTGTTCTAAGGGTGTTTTTATGATTAAAAACCTTTTAAACATCTTTCTAAATCAAAACATGATCATTTAACATAGGTTTTCTTAATGAACAACATGTGTTAGTTGTGTGTTATGTAGTGTTATGTGTTGTTCACTGATTTGCTGCTATATCTATGATAGAAACATGATATAGGATTGTTGTTAATGATTGGATTATGGTTGCCTAGGGTTAGGATTGGGTATATTGATATTTGTGGGTTTTATTGGATTAATACTTGATGCATGAATATTTATGATCAATAGAATGAATAAGAAAGATCGGATAATCGACAAACTGAGTATTTTAAGCTAAACATGAATCGATTTCAAAAGTTTCCAAATTGGGTAAGTAATTCATGCATGAAAGTGATGTTTCCATAATCTTTACCATTTTGGGAAAGGGCTGAAACGGACGTATTATCAGGGGAAATCGATGGGGTTTTGTAGGGATAAGTTATTCATGCTTGACTGCTGTGTTTGATGATGTTTCGGGTCGTTTTGATTGTGTTTGAAGCGTTTTTAGGAAAAATAATACAACAGGGGCGAACCTGGCCTCCTTCGACCAGTCGATGGTGCGAAGGAGGGATCCAGGGTCGAACCTGGGATTTTTATGGGACGAATGTGAATAAACGGGCGAAGGAAGCATCAAACGGTCGAACGTACTGTAAATGGTGTGAAGGAGACAAAAAGGTGCAAAGGAGACTTAAAACTGACTGGTTCGACCGTTCTGATGCAGAAATGAGATTTTTGATACAAACTAAGTTATTTATGCTTGAACCTTGTGTGTAATCTATATGTACTTGATTAGTTAGGGTAATGGGTCACCAACGGGATGTCGGGTCGGTCTAGTGTGTCGGTTAAACATTTAAACACGTTTTAAAACGTACTTGGTTACGATCTGGACAATCAGGGACTAGATAACCTTATGGTTATTAGTCGGAACACTTATGTGAACATTTTGATAGATCTCCGGTAGGGGGATTATCAAGGGCTAAACATCTTTGCTTATATTTGAAGAACGCAACTTAAGGTGAGTTCACGGCCCCACTTTTACTGCTTTAACTTTTGGGGGAGAAAACATGCACTAAACGATTTTGGTAACTTATGTCATACTATAGTTTTAACTTTATATTGCTATACGATCTTTTGGAAAGTCCCGGGGGAAACCATGAATGTGCGGGTTTGCACAACGGGGGAAATGTGGATAGATCTATTGGGCGTGACCTGCCCCACTCGTCGGCTTGGAGGGCCGGGCGGGTGCATATTGTCTCGAACTGGTACTTTGGTATCATGCTGAACATACGGGCTGCTTAAACATGCTGAACATTGCTAAACGTGTCTAGTAATGGTTTCCAATCGTAGTAGTAATGAAACATACGCCTAGCTAGCGTACTTGGTAACATTGATATAGTATGGACATGGTAACACTTTGGTAACATTTTGAACAAACCTGTGAACTCACCAGCATTATATGTTGACATCTTTTTGGCATGTTTTTCTCAGGTCGCTAAGGTAGCAATGAACGGAACTAGGCGCATGGGTCTGCATTGGCGTCTAGATTTTAGTGCACATTTTGTAATAAGTGTCTTGGATACTTGGGAACACTGCTTTGTAGAGATTAAATTCTTTAAATGCTTCCGCTTATGAAATTTATGTTTTTGGGTTTACGTACTTCATATAGTGTTGTTTATTGTGATCGTTGACTTGGATCCTGGTTTGTCATGCGCCTCGCGGTAAAACCCCGCAAGTGGTAATTTGAGGGTGTGACAGATTGGTATCAGAGCCAATGGTTATAGTGAGCTAGGACTGCATGTAGAGTCTGGTCTATAGCCGAGTTGCACACACTAGACGGTCACATACTTTGGGTCTATTAATGGGATATGTACTAACGTTGTCGGGGTGTCCTTACATCATCATCATGCTTCTCCGTTACATCATCCGTTTTATTTGGGTTCTTACCTACTCTTGTCTTCTTCTTCTGGATTGAAGGAGGAGGGGTTGATTTGTTGGTTCTAGCACACACATGCCTTCTTACACTTGCACCTATTGCCACATAGGCGACAATGTTCGGTGACTGGGGTCTAGATTAGGGGTACATCTGGAGGACCATGTAGAACAGTTTATCATTTCGGGTGCACACGAAATAATAAACTGGAATGCATGAAAATCCCGATGGACTTCGAGTTTGGATGTATAGTCCTGAATTTGTCTCTAGGTTAACTCTTGTAAATTTCTAGTGGTTGACACTAGAAGTGAATCTGAATCTCTCGATTTCTTGGTTTGTTAGATCATGTCTGGTGCTCGCGGTGGTGGACGTCGTGGTGGAGGCGGTGGCCGTGCTGGCGGCGGTGGTCGTGCCGGAGGCGGTGATCGTGGGAACATCAACATGACCCAAGCCGAACTGAACAACTTGCTCCAGCAGCAAGTGAACATGGCTATGGCTAATTTCCAGGCTGGGATTAATGCCATGGGTGGTGAGTTGATTTCTGTCGACCTTGCCTCATTTTTGGGTTTCGTGTCCTTTCGTTTGTGTTTTACTCGTGTACCGTGTTTCAGGTGTTGGTGCCAACCCACCCCCACCTCAGTGCTCTTATAAGAAGTTTAGGGACTGTCAGCCCCATAACTTCGCTGGAACTGAGGGAGCGGTGGGACTGCTCCGATGGCTAGAGAAGGTGGAATCTGTGTTTGTCATGTGTAACTGTCCTGCTGGGGACTGAGTGAAGTATGCTACTGCAACATTTGAGGGGCCTGCATTGTCGTGGTGGAATGCTACTACTCAGAACGTGGGATTGGGAGAGGCTATTGCTATGCCTTGGGCAGAGTTTGTGCAGCTTTTGAGACGTGAGTACTGTCCAAGGGAGGAGATACAAAAATTGGAGCATGAGGTCTGGAGTTACAAGATGGTTGGGTCGGAGATTGAGGAGTACACTGTGAGGAGGAACGAGCTGGCGGTGTTGTGTCCTGACTTACACACACCCGAATACAGGAGGATCGAGCACTACGTGTCTGGACTAGTGCCCGAGATTGCTGGGTTGGTGGCTGCCGGGAACCTTCCCACTATTGCTGAAGTTGTCCGATCAGCTCATCGGATGACTAACCTGAAGGTGGCAGAAGGCGTTTTGCCACCCAAGGGTGCTGCTGTAAAGGTTGCTGAGGGGAACAAGAGGAAGTGGGAGAGTGTGGGGAAGAGTGTGGTGCCAGCTCAGCCGGCGAAGAAGTTTGATACATCTGGGTCTTCTTCTGGGTCGAAGACAGGTGGGTATGCTGGGAAGCATCCCAAGTGCAACAAGTGTGGTTTTCATCATTCTGGGAGTTGTGATAGGGCTCGTTGTCATCGGTGCCATCAGTTGGGGCATCATGCTAAGGATTGCAAGGTGACGCTCACCCCAACTCAGACTCCTGCGGCTGCTCCTGCTCCTGCTGCTCAGGGGACTCAGGGGAGGCAGGGGTGTTATAACTGTGGTGACACGGGGCATTTCAAGCGTGATTGTCCCAAACTGAAGCAGGGCGATAATGGGAGGGGCGGGAACGGTAACGGGAACAATGGCGGCGGAGGCAGGACTGCACGTGCTTTCGTCATTGGATCTGCAGAGGCTAGGCAGGATCCAGACACAGTTACCGGTACGTTCCTTCTTAATAATCGCTATGTTTCTGTCTTGTTTGATTCTGGTGCCGATAAGAGTTTCGTATCCTTGGATATTAGTCGATTGCTAGATATAGTACCCACACCTTTAGAGGCTATGTACTTAATAGAATTGGCTGATGGTAAGAAAATTGAAGCGACACACACCCTTAGGGAATGTCGCTTGGAACTGTCGGGTTTGTCTTTCCCCATTGACCTTATGCCGGTACCTCTGGGTAGTTTTGATGTCGTGGTTGGCATGGATTGGTTATCGTTGTATCGCGCGGAGATCGTTTGTTTTGACAAGGTTATTCGGATCCCTCTCCCTGATGGAGAGATTCTTTCTGTTCGTGGCGAGAAAAGTGGTGCTCCGCTGAGTATCATTTCTAGCATGAAAGCCCGTAAGTATCTTCGGAAGGGCTGTTCAGCCATTCTGGCACTTATTAACGTTTCTTCTAATGATGAGAAGAAGATCGAGGATATTCCGGTGGTTCGTGACTTTTCTGATGTGTTTCCTGATGATTTACCTGGTCTTCCTCCCCATCGTCAGGTTGAGTTTGGTATTGATCTCACTCCGGGCGCAGCTCCTATTGCCCGAGCTCCGTATCGCCTTGCACCTCCCGAGATGCAAGAGTTGTCCAGCCAGTTACAGGAACTCTTGGAAAAGGGTTTCATTCGACCGAGTTCTTCCCCGTGGGGAGCCCCTATTTTGTTTGTGAAGAAGAAGGACGGAAGTCTTCGTATGTGTATCGATTATCGTGAGCTGAACAAAGTGACCATCAAGAATCGTTATCCTCTTCCTCGCATTGATGATCTCTTTGACCAGCTTCAGGGCTCCAGTTATTATTCGAAGATTGATTTGCGGTCCGGTTATCACCAGTTGCGCGTCAGGGAAGCTGACATTCAGAAGACTGCTTTTCGCACTCGTTATGGCCATTTTGAATTCTTGGTCATGCCTTTCGGTCTCACTAACGCACCGGCAGTGTTCATGGATTTGATGAACCGCGTTTGCAAACCTTACCTTGATAAGTTCGTCATCGTATTTATTGACGACATTCTGATCTATTCCAAGAACAAGGCGGATCATGAGGAACACCTGCGGTTGGTCTTGGAACTTTTGAGACAGGAGCAGTTGTATGCTAAGTTCTCGAAGTGTGATTTTTGGTTGCGTGAAGTTCAATTCCTAGGACATGTGGTGAATGAAATGGGAATTCATGTCGATCCGGCTAAGATCGAAGCTATTAAAGACTGGGAAGCACCACAGACGCCATCTGAGGTGCGGCAATTCCTAGGTCTTGCGGGTTATTATCGTCGTTTCATTGAGGGATTTTCGAAGATCGCTCAACCCCTCACCGCTCTTACCCAGAAGGATCGAAAGTTTGACTGGGATGAACCACAAGAATCAGCATTTCAAATGCTGAAGCTTAAACTGTGTTCTGCACCTATCTTATCCCTGCCTGAGGGTACGGATGATTTCGTTGTGTACTGTGATGCTTCTATTCGAGGTCTTGGTTGCGTGTTGATGCAGCGTGGAAAGGTCATCGCTTATGCTTCTCGTCAACTCAAAGTTCATGAGAAGAACTACACTACTCATGACTTGGAACTGGGTGCGGTAGTCTTTGCGTTGAAAATCTGGAGACATTACTTGTACGGTACCAAGTGCGAAGTATATACCGATCACAAGAGTCTTCAGCATATTTTCGACCAGAAGGTGTTGAACATGCGGCAGCGTCGCTGGGTTGAACTCCTGAACGATTATGACTGTGCCATCAAGTACCATCCTGGCAAGGCGAACGTTGTGGCGGACGCCTTGAGCAGGAAGGAGTCTGCGAACCCTCGCCGTGTTCGAGCCTTACAGCTCACCATTCATTCGTCGTTGCCTGACCGGATCCGTTCTGCATAGTTAGAAGCCTTGAAGGAGGAAAACCTTAAGGCTGAGACTATGCACAGTGCTGACAAGCATCTTGAGCTCAGGACTGATGGCTTACGCTATTTTGCGGGACGTGTTTGGGTCCCATTGTTCGGGGATTACGCGAGCTTGTTCTGGAAGAAGCTCACAAATCCCGGTATTCTATTCACCCTGGTTCCGATAAGATGTATCAGGATTTGAAGATACTTTATTGGTGGCCGAACATGAAAGCTGACATAGCTTCTTACGTCAGCAAATGTTTGACTTGTGCTAAAGTCAAGGTGGAGTATCAGAGGCCGTCTGGTCTCTTGCAACAACCAGAGGTTCCAGAATGGAAGTGGGAACGAATCACGATGGATTTTGTCACCAAGCTACCAAGGTCACCTAGTGGTTATGATATGATTTGGGTGATTGTTGACCGGCTGACAAAATCGGCACGTTTTATACCTATTAAGGAAACCGATGGACTCGAGCGGTTAGCTCGACTTTACCTTAAGGAGGTGGTTGCTCGGCACGGGGTGCCTGTTTCTATTATCTCTGATCGTGATTCTCGTTTCGCTTCGCGTTTCAGGAAGGCTCTACACAAGACTTTGGGTACTCAGTTGGATATGAGTACGGCTTATCATCCGCAAACCGATGGACAGAGTGAGCGGACGATTCAAACCTTGGAAGACATGCTTCGGGCATGTGTTATCGATTTTGGCAAAAGTTGGGAGATCCACCTACCGTTAGTGGAGTTCTCCTACAACAACAGCTATCACTCTAGCATCAAGGCAGCTCCGTTCGAGGCTCTTTACGGACGGAAATGCCGATCACCACTTTGTTGGGCCGAGGTGGGCGAGAGCCAGCTCACTGGTCCGGAACTCGTGTACGAAACTTCGGAGAAAATTGTACAGATCCGTCAACGTTTGGCTGCTGCACGGGATCGTCAGAAGAGCTATGCCGATCGCCGTCGAAAACCTTTAGAGTTCCAGGTTGGGGACAAGGTACTTCTGAAAGTTTCACCATGGAAGGGCGTCATACGCTTTGGAAAGCGTGGCAAGCTTAACCCTCGTTATGTCGGACCGTTCGCAATCCTGGATCGGATTGGACCGGTGGCATACAGACTTGACTTACCGGCGGAGCTCGGTAGTGTACACAACGTCTTCCATGTGTCTAACCTGAAGAAGTGTTTGGCTGATGAATCTCTCATTGTACCACTGGAAGAGATCAAGGTTGATGATCGTCTTCGCATTGTGGAGGAACCTGTCGAGATTCTCGACTACAAGATTCGTAGCCTTCGTCGGAGTAAAATCCGCATCGTTAAAGTCCGTTGGAACTCGAACCGTGGACCTGAGTTCACATGGGAACGGGAGGATCAGATGAAATCTAAGTATCCTCATCTCTTTCCGAAGCGCGCGTTTGAATCGAGGCATGTTACTGCTGAAGCGGAATGAATCTCGGGTCGAGATTCCTTTCAACGTGGGGATGATGTGACATCCGGTAAGTTTCTTTTGTTCTGTTCTTTTCGTTTCTTTCTTTTTGGGCTTTGCGCAATTTTCGGGACGAAAATTCTTTCAACGTGGGGATGATGTGACACCCGGCATGTTCGGCTTAAACATATTAGTAACATCTAAGTCTACCTTAGCGAGAAACGTTTATAAACAAACTTAACTGGGTTAGTTGAGTCGGGTCAAGTTAGGATTGTCCAGGGTACAATGATCTGGAGGATCATTGGGAGTCGTTTTGGTAATACACTAGTACCGGGGTTCCGTTCTTGGTGACATTACATGAACTAATTAAGTATATGCGTAGATTATGGGTTGTATGGTGGATTATATACATAGATATGTTTATATGATGTGTAAATGATTATCTGTGCCTAAATGTGTTAAATATGGACTAAGGATGCATGCTTATGTGTTAGGATGTGTTAGAATGCGTTAAACACGACAAACTGGAAAACTAGTTTAAAAGAAGTCTTGGTTCGACCACTTCGAGTGGTCGAAGGAGAATAAAAATGTCTGGTTCGACCCATGCAAGTGGGCGAACCAGGGAAGTGGAAATTGAGAAATTTCCTTCGACCAAACAGGGCTCATTCGACCCTGTGAAAGGGGCGAAGCAGCCTACATTCGACCAATGAGTTGGTGCGAAGGAAGACTAGTATAAATACCAACCTTTGTCATTTTTCATCATTTCACAAACCCTAACCGTCCCAAAACGCTCTCAAACGATCTTAAACACTAAGGAAGGAGTTTTTGCTCTTCTTTTTCATAATCTAACCCATCTACAACATCTAAACAAGAATCCAAGGTGTGTTCATAATCCTAAATCTTTTAAAAGCAATTTTAATTCGTTTTCATCTAACCCAAATTGTCCAGATCTGTTCTAAGGGTGTTTTTATGATTAAAAACCTTTTAAACATCTTTCTAAATCAAAACATGATCATTTAACATAGGTTTTCTTAATGAACAACATGTGTTAGTTGTGTGTTATGTAGTGTTATGTGTTGTTCACTGATTTGCTGCTATATCTATGATAGAAACATGATATAGGATTGTTGTTAATGATTGGATTATGGTTGTCTAGGGTTAGGATTGGGTATATTGATATTTGGGGGTTTTATTGGATTAATACTTGATGCATGAATATTTATGATCAATAGAATGAATAAGAAAGATCGGATAATCGACAAACTGAGTATTTTAAGCTAAACATGAATCGATTTCAAAAGTTTCCAAATTGGGTAAGTAATTCATGCATGAAAGTGATGTTTCCATAATCTTTACCATTTTGGGAAAGGGCTGAAACGGACGTATTATCAGGGGAAATCGATGGGGTTTTGTAGGGATAAGTTATTCATGCTTGACTGCTGTGTTTGATGATGTTTCGGGTCGTTTTGATTGTGTTTGAAGCGTTTTTAGGAAAAATAATACAACAGGGGCGAACCTGGCCTCCTTCGACCAGTCGATGGTGCGAAGGAGGGATCCAGGGTCGAACCTGGGATTTTTATGGGACGAATGTGAATAAACGGGCGAAGGAAGCATCAAACGGTCGAACGTACTGTAAATGGTGTGAAGGAGACAAAAAGGTGCAAAGGAGACTTAAAACTGACTGGTTCGACCGTTCTGATGCAGAAATGAGATTTTTGATACAAACTAAGTGTTTTATGCTTGAACCTTGTGTGTAATCTATATGTACTTGATTAGTTAGGGTAATGGGTCACCAACGGGATGTCGGGTCGGTCTAGTGTGTCGGTTAAACATTTAAACACGTTTTAAAACGTACTTGGTTACGATCTGGACAATCAGGGACTAGATAACCTTATGGTTATTAGTCGGAACACTTATGTGAACATTTTGATAGATCTCCGGTAGAGGGATTATCAAGGGCTAAACATCTTTGCTTATATTTGAAGAACGCAACTTAAGGTGAGTTCACGGCCCCACTTTTACTGCTTTAACTTTTGGGGGAGAAAACATGCACTAAACGATTTTGGTAACTTATGTCATACTATGGTTTTAACTTTATATTGCTATACGATCTTTTGGAAAGTCCCGGGGGAAACCATGAATGTGCGGGTTTGCACAACGGGGGAAATGTGGATAGATCTATTGGGCGTGACCTGCCCCACTCGTCGGCTTGGAGGGCCGGGCGGGTGCATATTGTCTCGAACAGGTACTTTGGTATCATGCTGAACATACGGGCTGCTTAAACATGCTGAACGTTGCTAAACGTGTCTAGTAATGGTTTCCAATCGTAGTAGTAATGAAACATACGCCTAGCTAGCGTACTTGGTAACATTGATATAGTATGGACATGGTAACACTTTGGTAACATTTTGAACAAACCTGTGAACTCACCAGCATTATATGTTGACATCTTTTTGGCATGTTTTTCTCAGGTCGCTAAGGTAGCAATGAAGGGAACTAGGCGCACGGGTCTGCATTGGCGTCTAGATTTTAGTGCACATTTTGTAATAAGTGTCTTGGATACTTGGGAACACTGCTTTGTAGAGATTAAATTCTTTAAATGCTTCCGCTTATGAAATTTATGTTTTTGGGTTTACGTACTTCATATAGTGTCGTTTATTGTGATCGTTGACTTGGATCCTGGTTTGTCATGCGCCTCGCGGTAAAACCCCGCAAGTGGTAATTTGAGGGTGTGACACAAATGATAGAATGAGTAAATGATAGTGTATAAAATGTTTATAATTGAATCACAAGTTTCAACAATGTAAGAATGAGTAAATGATAGTGTATATAATGTTTAAACATGTTTCACCCCAAAATGTAAAACAGAAAAAGGGGCTATGTAAACTCACCTTGGTTGTGATGCACTTGCTAGATTTCAACGGAATTAACGAATTATACTTGCACCTAAGTAATTTAAGAATGAGGATTTAGGATCTATAGTTATTGTGTTAGTGCATAATATATTACTCTTGATTGAATTGTTTTAATATCATAAAGTATTTCGATAATCGTTTGAAAGGATCCTAAGCTTTCTTGAATATAATATGCATATGATTCTTGTTTAATATATCCACTTACTTTATAAAAGTTCTAAACTTAATATTTGTCAAAATATATAAGAAACGATAGCTTGTGCTCATGAGTTTATAATTAGTAATCAACAAGTTTCTTATTCCATAAATATTTTTTCAAATGATTTGGAAACCATAGGAATCACAATGTAAATGAAAATCAAAATTTTAAGTTTGTTTCTGTTTAAAGAAACTTCATAAAATTAAGTTTGCAAAACCCATAAAACACATAATATAATTATTAAAACATGGTTACTAGAATTATAGTAGACAATTTTTCTTTTATTCTTGTTTTGGTTGAAGAGAGTTTGGGACATACGAAAACAATTAACCACCTAATAATATGATTGTTTTTTTTTAATAAGATGTTATATGTATGAGTATATACCGATTATTAATATGTGTACTAAAATACACCATGCTAGTTTTGTAATAAAGAGAGAACTTTAGATACAAGATTGAAACATGAATTATATTTGACAAAATGAGACATGAGTGACTAATACTAATACTTAAACCGATATGATTAGCAGAGGGTCCGATGTTCTTGTACCTGTTGGCGGGCCGAAGACTAATAAGAAACCTTAAAGAAAGCGTCGTAGGTACCCAAACGATGGAACAATGGCAGATTTCGGCAAGTGATCGGTCGACTCAATGATAGTTGTGACAATCGTTGGTTGTTGTGTTTCGAACAGAAGACGGAGTGGTTGTTTCAACGCCGATGAGTATAGTCAGATAAAGAAAACTGAAACATCGACGGTGGTTCTTTCAATACCGAGACACCGTTTCATGATGAAAGAAAATGGTATGTGGGGGCGGGCGGTGGTGGTCGTCGTTGGTTCGCCGGTTGTCGGGAGAGTGGCAGGTGGTGTCTGGTTCCATTGGTCTGGTCGAAGGTGGCTAACGTATTAATATTTTGTTCTGCCCGTGGGGAGGGGTTTGATTTATACTAACTTCGCATAATTGGAAGGTTTCTAATTCAACCATAACTCGATAAAAACCGAGTTGATTATGCTAATTAAGAGGTGTAAACATGCAATAAATCATGGAATCCGATGTGGAATGGACTGTCGGTCGTTTCTGCGCCATTAAATTTGGTCAAGGTTTCTTTTTTTTTAAGCCAACGGTCTTAGTTTATGTCATTAATTAAAAGATAATTATATCTCTTTATTTTTCAAAACATTTGATGAAATTCGTTATGATTGACTCTGCTCCTTTATTTGTCATTAATATGTATGGTTCCAACTAATTCTAATAATTTGATAAATGATTAGTAGGAAAACAGAAATGCGTGTGTGGTTGATGAGATTCGTGTGTGGTTTATAATATGCTTAATAATTCGACAACAATCTATCGATGGTTTATTATTTTAGAGCGTCGAGTCTTTAGGTATCACATTTCAACCCTAAACGTTACGATAAATTATGGTTATACAATTTGGATTTTTGTCACATTAGGCCCCTAAAGTTCCTAAAGTTGAAATTAAATTATTGGAAAATTTTCGAATGTTATAGTTCAGCTGTTTGAACATCATCAGTAGTTGTAGGAGCTGAAATAGATGTTTGAGTTTGTATATCAGCAGTTGTTGAATCAGAAGGTTGTGAAACTTCTGATGGTTTAAAAGTTGACTTAATGACTGTGTTAGGAGTCCATGGTGTAGGATCCTCATCATCAAACCTTTGATCACCATAATAAATAGGTTTAGATGAAATAACAGTCTTTTCAGGTCCGAAATGGAAGCTGTCAAGGTCAAAGAGTTCAGCAGGATGTGCTGGAATGAGTGTGTTTTGACTAATTGAACTTGACATTCAGTGTTTCTTCTACTATCTTGGTTCTTGAGTTAAAAACCTTGTAGGCTTTTCTAGTGGAAGAGTAACCAAGAAAATAACCTGAATCAACTTTTGCATCAAACTTTGAAATAGAGTCTTTAATGTTTAGAATGAAACATTGACATCCAAAAGCCCTGAAAAGGGAGATAAGGGGCTTAATGCCATGAAGAACTTCATAGGCAGTTTTGGGGTGTCTCTTGTTGACAAGGACTCTATTCTGAACATAACATGCAGTGTTGACTGCTTCAGCCCAGAAATACAATGGTAGGCCTAAATCAGCTAACATGGTTCTCGCTGCTTAATTAGGGTTTTGTTCTTCCTTTCTTCCACACCATTTTGTTCAGGAGTTTTGGGAACACTGAATTGTCTAATAATCCCTTTAGGCAAGCAGAATTCATCTAGAGTTTTGTTCCTAAACTTTGTCCCATTGTCACTTCTAATGGCTTTGACAGAAAGAGAATATTGTTTCTCTACTTGTAGAATGAAGAACTTGATGATTTCAGCTGCCTCATCCTTGGAGAATAAGAAGAAGACCCGTGTGAATCTTGAATAGTCATCAATGATGACTAAGCAGTACTTCTTCTTACCAAGGCTCATGATTTTGACTGGCCCAAATAAGTCCATATGGAGTAGTTGAAGACATGCAGTTGTTTTAGATTCTTCAATAGACTTATAGGAGGACTTATGCTGCTTTCCCTTTAAACAGGATACACATTGTTCTTGTCACTGGTATACTTTCAAGGGTAGACCTCTGACCAAGCCCATTTTTGTGACTTTATTTATGGTTTTAAAGTTCACATGACCAAGTCTCCTGTGCAAGAGATCAGTCTCTGAAGTTGATGCCTTTAAGAAGAAACATACAGTGTTGTTCAGTACTTTGTCCTTTTCAATGTCCACTGCATAGACATTGCCACATCTTTTGGCTATCAACAAAGTATGATCTTCAATGATCTTCTCTATCAACTTCTGGCCTTCTGGTGATATGATCTTGCATGCTGTCTTTGTGAAAAAGGAAGAATATTCTTTATCACACATTTGTGACACACTCAGCAAGTTGTACTCAAGGTTTTCAACCAGATTGACCTTGTCAAACTGTGTCTTGCCAGAAGAGACATTGTCATGTCCTAGCACATATCCCTTGGCATTAATCCCAAAGGATACAGATCCTTCTATTTAACTGATAAAATTGTTTATCAGGTATCTGCATCATGTCATGTGCATTGAGCCTCCACTGTCAGCATACCAAATGCTATTTAAGCCTTTGGAGACCCTCTGTACAAGGTAGCAAATTAGTTAGATTTAGGAACCCAAGCCAATTTGGCTTTGGGTTTGCTCTTGAGAACATTAACAGTTTGTTCTTGACCAGTTTGAGGAATCCATGTCTTTTGGAAATGGATTTGTCATTAAGAGCAATGGTGGCATCCTTTTGAGGACCACCATCAATTTTGGTCATCAGTAGTTGTACCATATTCATGAGATTTTTAATCTCAGCAGTTTGTGAAACTGCTGAAGATTTAGGTCTAACTACTGAAAAAGAATTTTGAGAAAAAGACTGTTGTTAAGATTTCATCTTTTTCTGAGAAAAGGTGCTGCTTGGTTGTTGTTTGTTGGGAAAGAAAGTTTCTTCAAAATCATTTTTGAGTTGTTTTCCCACAACCAGTTGTGAAATTTTCTTGTTATACTGATTTCCTTTTCTATATCTACAAAATTCTGTTTTATGGTTAAACAAACCACAAATTTCACATTTTGTTGCCTTCTCCTTTTCATTTTGAGATGTTGAAGGCAAATTTCTGACAGTTTTGATATGATTTAGGTCATCAGTAGTTTTCAGGTTCTCAACTCCTGATGTAGATGAAACTACTGATGGCTTAAAGTCATATTTGATCAGTACTTCTGAAGAACTTTCTTTTTCAAGTTTTAGAAAGTTTTCATGAAAAGATGTGCATTCTTTCTCTTCAGAAGTTTGATTTTGAACTATTCTTCTCCTGTTGGATCAGTATTAGCTGCTCTTTTAGTTGAACTTGCTAGTTGACACTTAAGTGTTTAGCAAGTTCTTTGGTGAGTGATAGCACAGCGGAATGTTTATAAGTTTTATAGCTACACTTATCAACAGGAGTTATTACTCCCCCTGGAATCAAGAACTAATAAATGAGAAGTGTTTATTGAGAATCTAAGTATTGAATGAGAATGAAATACTTTGACAGATTCTCAGTAAACACGAAATGGAAATAACAATAATAAGAGTTGAAGGATTTCTTGTATTAAATTCAATGTCTAAAACAGAAGGATGAATCCTTCTATTTATAGACTTTACAAATACATGAACCTTGCCAAAAAGCAAGTTCAGAAACAAGTTGCAACAAGTTGCAGTCTTGGAACTTGTACATAAAGCAAAAGAAATACTAAAGTATTAAACTACTGATATACAAAGGCGGTGGAAAAGATCTTCTTTAAGTACTGATGAATGACAAACTACTGATGAGTAGTTTGTCTTCAGTAGTTCTTCAGTAGAAGTGTCTGGTTTGAACTTCAGAACTTCTGATGACTTCTTCTTCAGTACTTCTGAATCTCTTCTTCAGCAGTTTGATTCCTTGTCTTCAGCAGTTCCATACTTAGAGTATTTTGACAGAAAGTGAATTAGACTAAGGTTTGCAAAAGTGGTTTCGCCAATCCTTTTTGTCCTAACATTCTCCCCCTGGATTGATGAAGCCAAAACCTTACTAATTCCTTATTGTTCATTTCTATCCTTCACAATTTTCCATATTCCTTTGAACATGGAATTCTTGAGCTGGTTGAGTTGATCATCAGTAAGAGACCCTTTTCTTGGTTCCAAGTGTTGGATTGTAAGCAGGTCTTTGGTTGATAGTTTCTTCAGTTCTTTCATCGACCTATATTCCCTGCTTGTTTGATCTCTTCTTGTCACAAGTACCGAGTTGTTATCAGTAAAGGACCATCTGATGACTGGTACTTTAGACTTGTCAAAGTCTGCAGTGTAGGGAACCATGGTGGTACCCTGGGTTTCTCCTGAGTGTTGAATGTTTTCAACTTCAGTGACTCTCAGGTGGGATTCACTTCCTTGCTGTTGTTCCATCACATTAGGTATCTGAAATGTAGGCAAATGATGTTCAGTTACTACCTTGGTGTGCATTTTGTCTGTGATGGTCTTCTGGATTTGATATGCAAAGGTGGAAGGATCCCTGAATTGTGTTAGCAGAGGCTTCTCTTCTATGTCAAAATCAGAATGTACTACTGTACTACCTTCTAGTAGTACCATTCTGAAATCAGTCTTTACTTTTTCCTCTGTCTTCTTTCTTTGGGTAGCTGGTCTTCTTTGAACACCAGAAGTTCTAACTACTGAAGTTGAAGCTTCAGTAGTTTGAAACTTCTCTGGATTAGCAGCCCTTGCAGCATTGTATTTTCTATGTGTCCACCAATCTTTCTTCTTTCCACTTGGACACTGAGGCTTTTGAACCATAACCATTGGCTACCAGTTCTTCTATCATCTGAGCTCTCTTGGCCTTTGTGTCTTTACTTGTTGCAAGTTTATCTGCAACAAGTTGAGCTCTTCTTTTCAGCTCTTCCACAGAGAGTCTCTTCAATGTATGGGCTTTGACTTTGCTTTTCTTCATAATGTAAGACATCAGTTGATGTCTTTTGTCTTGTTCAGCAATCTCATCTAGGCTAGCCTGCCTTTGTAGTTCAGCTTCATAAGCCTGAAGTTTTTCTTCATGGCTTAGATCTAAGTCATCCCTTTCTTCCAGATTTTTCCAAATCAGATCTTCTCTGGCCTTCTTTTGGGCTGCAACTAAACTCTTCTCAAGTAAATCAGCTGATTGAGAGATTGGAGAAGGGTTTAGCACAATCATTGTTGTAACTGTTGTAGTAGGCCTGATAGGAGCAGATGTTGGTTGAATAGGAGCAGTTGATCTGGAAGGGTCAGCAGTTTGAGTCTTGGAAGTGTTAACTTCTGATGGGTTGACAACTACTGAAGGTTTGTCAACTACTGAAGGATTGTCTTCAGTACTTTCTGATTCTTCATCAGAACTTTGGCCATCAGAGGTTTCTTCATTATGCCCTTGGGATTCATCAGCCTTTTCAGCATCTTCTATTTCTTGAATAGAGACACCAAACTGTTGTGCCAGTTTCTCTTTTCAAGTAAATCAGCTGATTGAGAGATTGGAGAAGGGTTTAGCACAATCATTGTTGTAACTGTTGTAGTAGGCCTGATAGGAGCAGATGTTGGTTGAATAGGAGCAGTTGATCTGGAAGGGTCAGCAGTTTGAGTCTTGGAAGTGTTAACTTCTGATGGGTTGACAACTACTGAAGGTTTGTCAACTACTGAAGGATTGTCTTCAGTACTTTCTGATTCTTCATCAGAACTTTGGCCATCAGAGGTTTCTTCATTATGCCCTTGGGATTCATCAGCCTTTTCAGCATCTTCTATTTCTTGAATAGAGACACCAAACTGTTGTGCCAGTTTCTCTTTTCTGGCTTGATCTTGTTGATCTCTAGCTAGGAAAGCCACTCTTGCCTTTCTTCTGGCTTCAAGTGTATCCATAGGTACCTTGATTTTCTCCCCCTTTTTGGCTTTATCACCTTTGGAAGTTGAAGCTTGGGAGAAATGACCTTGAAGATGAGCAATCTGTTTGCTGTTGTGATCAATCTTGTTGGCCAGATCATTCATCTTCGTCTGAATCACTCCAAATTGGTTCTTCATGGACAGCTCCAAGTCAGCTGTGTATGTTTGGATGTGATTTTTGATGAGGGTGTTCATCATGTGATACAAGGGACCATCTGGGCTGCATAGTTGGTTCAGGTCTATGCTTGATTGCCCAGGGAATTGGGTAGGCATTTGTAGTGAGGGGTGTGTTTTTGGTTGATCTCCTTGTTGTACAGGAGATGCCACTCTAGGGGAATCATAGATTGAGTGGGCTTTAACCTGAGATGGTGTGACTAGCTTCTTGAGCTTAGAGACACCAGGTGCAGGACCTTCACTTATAGCCGTAAATTCAGTAGTTTTGTGTTTTGAAACATCATCCAAATCAATGGAATCATCTGAATCCCTGATTACATCCTCAATGAGGACTGTATCAGTTACCTCTTGTTCTTGGTTCAGAGGATTTCCTACCTCAGGCATTAAGCCTTCATCAGTAGTTGCCACAGTTGAGGTCCTAGCTATTTTACTTCTGTCCTCAGGTCCACCACTGGGTGGTAAATGAGTAGTAGCAGCATCAAAAGTACCAAAGGTTTCTAAGTTTGGGCTTAGAGACCTTGGTTCATCCTCATCTCTTTGGTTAGGGCTATGAGTGTCCACAACCATGTCACTATCTGAGTCTATGTCCCCTGTTTGATGTGGTTGATGGGGACTGACATGTGTTGATGGGACTTTCTCTTTTAGCCCGGAGAGAAGTTTGGCTATTTCGATGTCTGGTTCAGAAATTTGGGGTGCTGGTTCAGTAGTTTGGGCAGTGGGTTCAGCAGTTTCAAAAGAAGAATCTATTGGAATAGTTTTTCTAAGTCTTTTTCTTTTGAAAAGGATAGTTATTGGTGCTCTTGGTGGGGTTTGAGATGGATGAGACTGAGAGGATGTTTCAGTCACATCTTTAAGAAGTGCAGATTGCACAGTAGTTTGTTCAGGCATCTCAACCTCCTGAACAGCTTTTCTTTTGGGTTTGGTGGGTTTTTGTTTTGTTATCTTGGGTTTCTTGGCCTTTGGAGGAGTAGGTTTGGAAGATGAGGGTTCCATGGGGACTGGTGCTTGTTCCCCTTGGTCATCTTCTGGCCAGGCAGCCTGTTTGTTGTGCCTTGAGTATGCTTGTGAGGTTAAGGGTTTCAAAATTTCAATTTTACCCACAAGCATCTCATTACCCAGTTCAGATATTATGCACTGCATAATGAACCTTGGATATAACAAAAACTTTTTCTTAGTGTTATTGTGATGTAACACCAACTCATTAAAGAAAAGTTTTGATGCCCTGAAATTTGTTTCATTCACAATAGAATGAAAGATTGGTTGAAAGGTTGAGGGCATCTGGTCATAAGACCCAGTTTTAGGACTCAAGCACATAATAATATAATGAAACAAAAGTTTATATTTTGGTTCAAAATACTTTTTAAAGATTGTAGCTTGTGAGAGAGTACCTTGATAACCACACTCAGTCATGGTTAGGTGGATAGCAGAGTTGTCAAACTTTTCAGGGGCATTCACATCATTTAACCCCAGTCTGTTTGAGAGTATGGCCGGTGTTATGGCCATTTGCCTCCCTTTAATTGTTGAGTTGAGGGAGATAACTTCATCATCCACCATCACTGTCTCAGCATTAGCCCAGAACTCATTTAGAGTTTCAGGATGAATTGGTGGGTCTATGGTGAGAGCGGTGAAATATTGGGATTTGACGACGAGATCAATGATCTCATCGTATTGGGACCAGCCTTCTTGTTTTTCTAAGTAGGCTCTGAGATTGTGTCCCTGTTTGAGAACTAAAGCCATGTGGTTTGTGTGTGTTGATGAATCGAACAGTGATTTTGTGTTGCAGGTTCAGGGGTTTGAAAGCTTTCTTGAGAGAGAAGGAGGGAATTTTTGTGTTTGAAAGGATAAGTGTTGAAAAAAGATATTTATCAGAAGTTTTTAACCATTGGATCTTCTTTATTAGAAGTTTTTAAACCGCCTAGGTTAAAAATCTCTTTATCAGAAGTTTTAAACCGACTAGGTCAAACTTCTGATGATGGGAAAAGTCAGATTTGCCCTTTTTGACTAAACTGCTGATGAAGGATTATCTTCATCAGTAGTTCCCATTTTCTCTTCAGTAGTTTTAACAGCTGATGAGAAATACTTTATAAATACTTTTATTCATAACTTCTGAAGGTTATTTTATCAGAAGTTAATCACTTTTCAGAAATTATCCCCATACTGATGTTTTGTTCATCAGTAGTTTCTCTCTTTTCAGAAGTTTTTCAAGTGTTTGAAAACAGATGTAAGTGAAAAACAAAAAATGTGCAGAAAAATAAATAGAAACACTTACAAATTTAGCATCCCTAGCATGGATACTAATTTCTGAAATGTTGATGTGTCAAGGGGTTTAGTGAAAATGTCAGCTATTTGATTAGCTGTTGCTACATGTTTCACTTCAATCTTGCCTTTTTCATAGCAATCTCTTATGAAATGTTACCTGATTTCAATGTGTTTAGTTTTTGAAAACTGAACAGGATTTTGAATGATGTTAATGGCAGATTTGCTGTCTACAAGCAATGGTGTCTTGGTCTCTTTGATTCCATAATCAAGAAGTTGATATTGGGGCCATTGTATCTGTGATGTACAACTTGCAGCTGCAATGTATTCAGCTTCAGCAGTTGAAGTTGCAACAGATGTTTGCTTCTTTGATTGCCAGGACACTAGACAGTTTCCCAAGAATTGACAACCACCAGATGTTGATTTTCTTGACATTTTACACCCTGCATAGTCACTATCTGAAAAAGCTGATAACTTGGTATTGCTTGAAGCAGGATACCAAATTCCAAGTGTGGGAGTTCCTTTCAGATATCTGAAAATTCTTTTGACTGCAATAAGGTGTGATTCCCTAGGAGCTGATTGATATCTAGCACAGACACATGTTGAAAACATAATATCTGGTCTAGAAGCAGGTAGATATAAAAGGGAACCTATCATACATCTATACATGGTTTGATCAACCTGTTTTCCTTGATCATCTGGTTCAACTTGTGTGGTTGGTGTCATGGGAGTGGAACATGATTTACAGTCTTGTAAAGAAAATTTGTTTAATAATTCTTTAACATATTTTGATTGATGTATAAAAGTTCCATTTGTTTGTTGTTTGATCTGCAGTCCTAAAAAGTACTGCAGTTCTCCCATTGTACTCATCTCAAATTTTGATTGCATGAGTTTCTTAAATTCATCACACAATTTTGTGTTTGTTGAACCAAAAATGATATCATCAACATATATTTGAACAAGTAAGACATGATTTCCAACATGTTTTATGAAAAGTGTTTTATCAATGGCACCTCTTGTGAAGTTATTTTTGAGTAAAAAGGTTGAAAGTGTATCATACCAGGCTCTAGGAGCCTGTTTGAGCCCATAAAGAGCTTTGTCTAGTTTGTACACCCACTCAGGATGAGAAGGATCCTCAAACCCAGGTGGCTGACAAACATACACTTCCTCTTTTATCTTTCCATACAAAAATGCACTCTTGACATCCATTTGATAAACTTTTATTTTGTTGGAAATGGCATAGGCCAGAAATAACCTGATGGCTTCAAGCCTTGCAACTGGAGCAAAGGTTTCATCATAGTCAATGCCTTCTTCTTGAGAGTAACCTTGTACTACCAGTCTTGTCTTGTTCTTTATTATAATACCAGCTTCATCTTGTTTGTTCCTGACAACCCATCTTGTGCCAATTGGTTGCTTGTTTGGTGGTAAGGGACAGTTTTCCCAAACCTGTTGCTTGTTGAATTGAAGCAATTCATCTTGCATTGCCTGCACCCAATTATTGTCTTTGAGAGCACCCTGGTACTTCTTTGGTTCCAACTGTGAAATAATTGCTGAGAATAGACAAAAGTTGGAAAGCTGGTTTCTTGTAAGAACACCTGATGCAATATCACCCATGATTTGATCAAGTGGATGATCTTTGTGTTCGATCAGTTGTTGTAAACCACTGACAGGTGTTGGTGGCTCATGTTCTTCAAACAAACTACTGAGGTCTATTATATCTGGTTCAGCAGTTTCAGTGTCTTCAGTAGTTGCAGGTGCTGAAGCAGATGTTTGAGTTTGGCCTTCAGTATTTGTTGAATCAAAAGTTTGTGAAACTTCTGATGGTTTTGAAGTTGACTTAATGACTGTTTGAGGAGTCCATGGTGCTGGATCCTCATCATCAAACCTTTGATCACCATAATAAGTAGGTTTGGATGAAGTGACAGGCTTTTCAGGTTCAAAATGAAAGTTGTCAAGGTCAAAGAGTTCAGCAGGATGTGCTGGAATGAGAGTGTGTTTTGACTCATTGAACTTGACATTCAGTGTTTCTTCTACTATCCTAGTTTTTGAGTTAAAAACCTTGTAGGCTTTTCTAGTTGATGAATAACCAAGAAAGTAACCTAAGTCAACTTTGGCAGCAAACTTTGAAATAGATTCCTTGATGTTCAAGATGAAACATTGACATCCAAAAGCCCTGAAAAAGGAGATAAGGGGCTTCATGCCATGAAGAACTTCATAGGCAGTCTTTGAATGTCTCTTGACAAGAAGAACTCTATTTTGAACATAACATGATGTGTTAACTGCTTCTGCCTAGAAGTATAAAGGTAGGCCAGAATCAGCTAACATTGTTCTTGCTCCTTCTATTAAAGTTCTGTTCTTCCTTTCTACCACACCATTTTGTTCAGGAGTTCTGGCAACACTGAATTGTCTAATAATCCCTTTAGACAAACAGAAGTCATTTAGAGTTTTGTTCCTGAACTCTGTCCCATTATCACTTCTAATGGTTTTGACAGGTAGAGAGTATTGCTTCTCTACTTGTAGAATGAAGAACTTGATGATTTCAGCAGCCTCATCCTTGGAAAATAAGAAGAATACCCATGTAAATCTTGAGTAGTCATCAATGATGACTAAGCAGTACTTCTTTTTACCAAGGCTCATGATCTTTACAGGCCCAAATAAGTCCATATGGAGTAGTTGAAGACATGCAGTTGTTTTTTATTCTTCAATAGACTTATAGGAGGACTTATGCTGTTTACCCTTTAAACAGGATACACAGTGTTCTTGACACTGGTATACTTTTAAGGGTAGAACTCTGACCAAGCCCATTTTTGTGACTTTATTTATGGTTTTAAAGTTCACATGGCCAAGTCTCCTGTGCCAGAGATCAGTTTCTGAAGTTGATGCCCTTGAGAAGAAACAGGCAGTGTTGTTCAGTACTTTGTCTTTTTCAATGTCCACTGCATAGACATTGCCACATCTTTTGGCAATTAACAAAGTATGATCTTCAATGATCTTCTCTATCAACTTCTGGCCTTCTGGTGATATGATCTTGCATGCTGTCTTTGTGAAAAAGGAAGAATATCCTTTATCACACATTTGTGACACACTAAGCAAGTTGTACTCAAGGTTTTCAACCAGATTAACCTTGTCAAACTGTATTTTGCCAGAGGAGACATTGCCATGTCCTAGCACATATCCCTTAGCATTGTTCCCAAAGGACACAGATCCATCTCTTTGACTGATAAAATTGTTTATCAGGTATCTGCATCCTGTCATGTGCATTGAGCCTCCACTGTCTACATACCAAATGCTATTCAAGCCTCTGGAAACTCTCTGCACAATATAGCAAATTAGTTAGATTTAGGAACCCAAGCCAGTTTGGCTTTGGGTTTGCTCTTGAGAACATTTACAGTTTGTTCTTGACCAAGTTTAGAAATCCATGTCTTTTTGGCAATGGATTTTGCATTAAGTACAATGGTGGTATCCTTTTGAGGACCACCATCAACTTTGGTCATCAGTAGTTGTACCATGTTCATAAGATCTTTAATCTCAGCAGTTTGTGAAACTGCTGATGATTTAGGTCTAACTACTGAAGGAGAATTTTGAGAAAAAGACTTTTGTTGAGATTTTGTCTTTTTTTGAGAAAGGGTTTTTGCTGGTTGTTGTTTCTTGGGAGAAAAGGTTTTTACATAATCATTTTTTATTTGTTCCCCCACAACCAGTTGTTGATTTTTCTTATTAAACTGAATACCCTTTCTATATCTGCAAAATTCTGTTTTGTGGTTGAACAGACCACAAATTTCACATTCTTTTGTCTTTTCTTTCAAAGACAAATCTCTGACAGTTTTGATTGGTTTTAGGTCATCAGTAGTTTTCAGGTTCTCAACTCCTGATGTAGTTGAAACTGCTGATGACTTAAAGTCAGATTTAATCAATACTTCTGAAGAACTTTCTTTGCGTGATTTTAGAAAGTTTTCATGGAAAGATGTGCATTCTTCCTCTTCAGAAGTTTCACCTGAAACAATTTTTCTCCCATCTTCAGTAGTTTTGGGAGAGAAATCTGTTGGTGTTTCAGTGTGATTGTACCCTATGCCAAACCTAACATTTGAAGCACTTTGTTTGTTTAGCAATAGTTGGTACCCCTTACAAGATTCCACCCATTTTTCACATGTGACCTTGGTGTCAGCAAGCTCTTGTCTGACATTTCCTAGGTCATTAATCATTATTTTGATTTGTGCTTGGGTTTCAATAGCAGAGTTAGTCAATTTAGAAACTTCTTTTCTTTTTGCAGAAAGTTTTCTTTCTAAATCACATTTTATCTGAGTGAGTTTTCTCTCAGAATCATTAGCTTTTCCTTGTAAGTGCACATTTGTCTCTCTTATGAGAGCAAAAGATTCTTTGCATGAATTTGAACATAATTTTGTCAAAGATTCTTTTGATACCTGTGACAAGGCAGATTTTGAGGAGCATCCCTCAAATGCCATTAAGGCAAAGTTCTTTTTGCCATTGTTAGGCTCTCCCCAGTTGATGTCAAACATTTTGTTGTCTGCATCAGGATTGCACTCTGTGGTGTCAAAAGGAAGACTGCTCCAGTCAACATACCCTGAGGTAAATAAACTTTGTTGAGAGGGTTGTTGTTGCTGTGGAGGTTGTTGAGCAGCTAGAAAGGGAGGGATTGATTGTTGGCTCTGCATCTGTTGAGCAGGCATCTGTACATATTGTACTTGTGGCACATATTGGTGTTGTGGAGCTTGTGCCTGTACAAAATGTGCACTCCCTTGTGTTCCATTATTCCTGTTATAATTGGGGTTAAAATTGTTTCCAGACTGAGATTGGTTAAAGCCAGAGCTTCTACATTCTCTAGCAAAGTGTCCCAACTTTTGACACTTATGACATCTAAGTTTAGATTTGTCAAAACCAATTTTTGTAGAACTGTTAAGTCCTGGAAACTTCCTTCCTGACCTCTTGTAAAATTTATTTGTTTTTAAACTTAACATGGCCAGTTGGTGCAAAATATCCATTTCTTCAAGGTCATCACTGCTGAAACTATTTAAGTCATCCATGATAAAACACATGTTATCAGCAGTTTGACCAAAGTCATTATTGTCATAACCTGGGAATGATCTTTCAGATGAGATCCCAGCAGTTATGTCAATGTGGTCAAAAGATCCAAAACTATTTGAACAAGTTGGTGAGTCTTGTCCCAATAGTGCTGTACTAGATAGTCATCAGCAGTTTTACCAGAATTTTGTAACTTTTTCTTTTGATCAATTTCTCTCTCAAAAGTAAGTAACCTCCCATGAAGTTTTGTAAGAGTGAGGGAGCTAAAATCTGGTGAAGATCTTAAGACTATTGAGTATGTTTCCCATTTATCAGGTAAAGACCTTAAAAATCTATGAAGCATAGATACAGTTGTATAGGTCTGACCATTTAGTTTTAGCTCAGATATTAATGAGGAAAATCTTTCAAATTGCTGAGTTAAAGTTTCCCCATTAATGTGAGCAAAAGTTTCATATTGTTGAGCCAAGATTTCTCTGGTGTTGGCAATTATCTCTTCAGTTCCTTCAAACTGTTCTTTTAGGCAGTCC
Organism: Ambrosia trifida; assembly: GCA_028751855.1. Taxonomy (NCBI): domain Eukaryota; kingdom Viridiplantae; phylum Streptophyta; class Magnoliopsida; order Asterales; family Asteraceae; genus Ambrosia; species Ambrosia trifida. The sequence continues at coordinate 52,842,525 of CM054129.1, read as the reverse complement.
CAAAGCTCTTTGGCACTATCACAATGTAATAGGCCAGAATAGATTTCATTTGGGAGTGCCATTGCCAACATAGAAAAAGCTTTTGCATCAAGCTCAAGTTTTAGGAAATCATCATCAGTATAGTATTTTGGTTCTTTTGGAATCTCTTCCTTAGTTTCAAGATTTATGTTTACTGGTTTATGAGGACCATATATCACAGATCTCCAACAACCTGTGTTGGTTTGTGACAAGGTATGTGCCATTCTCTTTTGCCATATGTTATATTCATTTCTTACAAGCATGGCAGGTTTAGTAGCAGAACCAGTATTATGAGGATCCATTTTAAAGAGTATTGATTTGTCAAATATCTCCTAAAGTGATGGATGTTGATAAAAGTGAGCTTATAATCCTTTATTGAATATCAACAAGAGCCTGTGTCTGATTCTCAATTTGTTAGATTGATATGTGATCAGATAAACCAGTGCTCTGATACCAATTGTTGGATCAGTATTAGCTGCTCTTTTAGTTGAACTTGCTACTTGACACTAAGTGTTTAGCAAGTTCTTTGGTGAGTGATAGCACAGCGGAATGTTTATAAGTTTTATAGCTACACTTATCAACAGGAGTTATTACTCCCCCTGGAATCAAGAACTAATAAATGAGAAGTGTTTATTGAGAATCTAAGTATTGAATGAGAATGAAATACTTTGACAGATTCTCAGTAAACACGAAATGGAAATAACAATAATAAGAGTTGAAGGATTTCTTGTATTAAAATCAATGTCTAAAACAGAAGGATGAATCCTTCTATTTATAGACTTTACAAATACATGAACCTTGCCAAAAAACAATTTCAGAAACAAGTTGCAACAAGTTGCAGTCTTGGAACTTGTACATAAAGCAAAAGAAATACTAAAGTATTAAACTACTGATATACAAAGGCGGTGGAAAAGATCTTCTTTAAGTACTGATGAATGACAAACTACTGATGAGTAGTTTGTCTTCAGTAGTTCTTCAGTAGAAGTGTCTGGTTTGAACTTCAGAACTTCTGATGACTTCTTCTTCAGTACTTCTGAATCTCTTCTTCAGCAGTTTGATTCCTTGTCTTCAGCAGTTCCATACTTAGAGTATTTTGACAGAAAGTGAATTAGACTAAGGTTTGCAAAAGTGGTTTCACCAATCCTTTTTGTCCTAACATCTCCCATCATCAGTAGTTTTGGGAGAAAAATCAGTTGGTGTTTCAGTGTGATTGTACCATATGCCAAACCTAACATTTGATGCACTTTGTTTGTTAAGCAGCAGTTGGTACCCTTTACATGACTCAACCCATTTCTCACATTCAACCTTGGTGTCAGCAAGCTCTTTTCTGACATTTCCTAGGTCTTCTATCATGATTTTAAGTTGTGCTTGGGTTTCAATAGCATTGTTTGTCAATTTAGAATTCTCTTTTGATTTTGCAACAAGTTTTCTTTCTAAATCACATTTTATTTGAGTATATTTTCTCTCTGATTCATTGGCTTTGCCTTGTAAATGCACATTGGTCTCTCTTATGAGAGCAAAAGATTCTTTGCATGAGTTTGAACATAGTTTTGTCAAAGATTCTTTTAATACATGAGATAGGGCAGATTTTGAGGTGCAGCCTTCAAATGTCATTAAGGCAAAGTTCTTTCTGCCATTGTCAGGTTCTCCCCAGTTGATGTCAAACATTTTGTTGTCTGCATCAGGATTGCACTCAGTTGTGTCAAAAGGAAGACTGCTCCAGTCAACATACCCTGAAGTGAAAAGACTTTGTTGTGGGGGTTGCTGAGTTTATGGAGGTTGTTGAGCAGCTGGAATGGAAGGCATTGATTGTTGGCTCTGCATTTGTTGAGCAGGCATTTGTACATATTGCATTTGTGGCACATATTGGATTTGTGGAGCTTGTGCCTGTACAAAATGTGCACTTCCCTATGTTCCATTATTCCTATTATAACTAGGGTTAAACTGATTTCCACACTGTGGTTGGTTATAGCTATAGCTTCTACACTCTCTAGTAAAGTGTCCCAACTTCTGACACGTGTGACATCTAAGTTTAGATTTGTCAAAACCAACTTTTGTTAAACTGTTCAGTCCTGGAAATTTCTTTACTGACCTTTTGTAAAATTTGTTAGTTTTTATACTTAACATGGCCAGTTGGTGTAAAATGTCCATTTCTTCTAAGTCATCACTGCTAAAAATTTTTAAGTCATCCATGAGAAAACACATGTTATCAGCAGTTTGACTATTTACATCATTGTCATAAGCTGGATATGATCTCTCTGATGAGATCCCAGTAGTTATATCAATGTTGTCAAAAGATCCAAAATTATTTGGACAAGAAGGTGAGTCTTGTCCCAAAAGTGTTGTACTACCTGGTACATAGTCATCAGCTGTTTTACCAGAACTTTGCAACCTTTTCTTTTGATCAATTTCTCTTTCAAAAGTTAGCAATCTCCCATGTAATTTTGTAAGAGTGAGGGAGTTAAAATCTGGTGAAGATCTGAGGACTATAGAGTAAGTTTCCCATTTTTCTGGTAACGACCTTAAAAATTTATGAAGCATAGATACATTTGTGTATGTCTGACCATTTAATTTTAACTCTGAAATTAATGAGGAGAATCTTTCAAACTATTGTATCAAAGTTTCCCTATTAATATGAGTAAATGTTTCATATTGTTGAGCCAGGATTTCTCTGGTGTTGGCAATCACCTCTTCAGTTCCTCCAAACTGCTCTTTTAGGCAGTCCCAAAGCTCTTTGGCACTTTCATAATGTAAAAGTCCATAGTAGATTTTATTTGGGAGTGCCATTGCCAACATAGAGAAAGCCTTGGCATCAAGCTCAAGTTTAATGAAATCTTCATCTGTGTAGTCTTTTGGGTCCTTTGGTATTTCAACTTTAGTTTCAAGGTTTATATTTACTGGTTTGTGAGGACCATATATCACAGATTTCCAACAACCAGTGTTGGTCTGAGACAGAGTATGTGCCATCCTTTTTTGCCATATGTTATATTCTGAACGAACAAGCATAGCAGGCTTATTGGCAGAACCAGTATTATGAGGATCCATTTTTTAGAGTATTGATTTGTCAAGTTTCTCTCAAAGTGATGGATGTTGAAAAACGTGAACTTTTATCCTTTATTGAATATCAACAAGAGTCTGTGTCTGATTCTCAATTTGTTAGATTGATATTTGATCAGATAAACCAGTTCTATGATACAAATTGTTGGATCAGTCTGCTCTTTAACAGTTGATTGCTTATGAACACTTATGAGTTTTGCAAGTTTAATCAAAGCAGTTTTACAGCGGAATAAGTTATAAAGTTTCAGTATCAACAGGAGTTATTACTCCCCCTGGATGTTTACAAACTAAAGACAGTTAATGAGAATCTAAGCAATGAATGTATATGATAATAAATAAGCAAATAGATTCTCGGAATATGAAATGGAATTTTAAGTTTAAGCTCAGGAGGATTTCAGTTTTCAATTATAATCGATGTTTAAAATAGTGGGATTAACCCATCTATTTATAGACGAACAGATACATGAACCTTGTTTCAAAAGCAAGACTGCAACAGGCTTGTAGTCTTGGAACTTGTACAAAAGATAAAGTAATAATAAACTAATAAACTACTGAAACATAAGGGCGGTGGAAAGATTCTATTACAAGTGCTAATGAGTAGTTTATCTTCAGTAGTTCTTCAGTAGACTTGTCGGGTTTAACTTCAGAACTTCTGATCTTTACTCTTCAGTACTTGTTGAATCCTTCTTCAGTACTTGTGTCTTCTTTCTTCAGTAGTTTCATACTTAGAATATTTTGGCAGAAGTAGGAATTAGACTAAGGTTAGTAAAAGAGGTTTCAACAATCTTTTTTGTCCTTACATTTTATCCGTCAAATCTAGTCCAAATCAATCAATCTCCATTAAAACTCAATGTTCATTCAAAACAGAAAAATTTTGAACAATTTTGGATCAAAATATGTTCAAAACATATCAATTTGTAGTTGTATGATCTAGATTGGCTCTGATACCACTTTATAGACGGATCGGTTTTGATGAAAACAGTTATATGATCAAACAAGTTTAATAATCCAGGTGCGGAAACCCTAGATTGTTTACAAAATGATATAAATCGAATAAGACACAATCAATCACCTTTTCAATCTCCATTTCATTAATAAACTTGTTAATTTTGCTTACAAATTAGGTTTACAATGAAATAAATCAACTTCAGAACTTTCTAGACACGTAGAGAAAACCTAGACTCAACACACACACTGAAATGGCAAAAGTTAAAAACTAAACAAAATTTCCAACTTATAGCCCTACACACTCGACCTTTCGACAAGGTCGAATGTGTTCCTTTGACCTGCATCAAAGTTCGAACCAAGAATATGTCTTCTGTCATCTACCTTCGACCATTTTATTCTTCCTTCGACCCATATATATATTACCTTCGATCTCTCGTAATCAACCAAAACACTTTTATTGTTAATCCAAAGCAACTAGTCGTAATACGTGCATCTACAGTGTTGAGTCTGCTGACCTGGAGAAGAACAGATGATTGAAAAGCCAAAATATACTAACAGTTGATCCATATTAATAAAAAGCATTTACAACATAATCCTCCCAAAAGACTGTTGACCCTAACAGCTGTTCTACCCAAACAACTGCTGTGACAACTGCTGCTACTAAAGGACTGTTGGATAACAGCTGATAGAGAACAACTGTTGATTAAAGGTCTGATGAAGAACAACTGTTGATCAAGTGCTGAAGACTAAACGTCTGTTGGAGCCAACAACACTTAGGCTCCAACAGATTATACAAGACCATCAGAGTTTTCCTCAACAGCAGTTTACCTTACAGTGTTTTACAATGTAACAGTAGTTTCTATATAGCAGATGTTTTATGTTGTTATTCTGTTAGAGGTCACTGTCTTAGGTGACGTCAGCTTAGATCATCGGTGGTTTAGATTTGTCTAGAAATAGAATAGTGTTTGTATTGTTCTATTCATCACTCACAACATTCTCTTAGACAAACAATCACAGAGTGATCAGGCTGAGGGGGAGTACTTGTACAATTGACTGTAATCATTCAATATTATGAAAGCATTCGATTAGAAAACATTTACTCTCTTGTTTTGATTATAGTCTATTATTCCGCTGCACTTTCCATTTATATTCACTTCATTCTTCTTATCTTTACTTCAACAAATCAAAACAATCAAACTCAGATCCTAACAATTGGTATCAGAGCTTGGTCAATTAAATTCGATCTAACCAATCAATTTAATATAAACAGATCAACTCACAATTATTGATATCATTTGTTTGTCGGATTGAAAACCGAGTAATAGTTTATTTTCGATTCAACCGTTTATAAACAGACTTTGTTTTTGAAAAATCAGATAATGGCTTCAATCAATCACAATCCACACAACACTGGCACGAACAACAAGCCACTGATGCTTGTCAGATCTGAATACAATATCTGGCAACGTCGGATGAGTCATGTTCTAGCTCAACAAAACACTGGGAGTTGGAAGTCGGTTATCTTCGGACCACATGTTCCGATGGTGCCGAGTACTGAAGATCCCAAGGTTCAGGAGCCTAAGAAACTTGAAAACTACTCCGACCAGGATTTTCAGAAAATTGAGTTAGATGATAAGGCCTTCAGTATTGTGGCCATGGCTCTACCCAATGATATATATGCTAGGCTGTTACACTGTAACAGTGCAAAGGAGTTGTGGGATGCACTGAAAGAACAATTTGGTGGGACTGAAGAGGTTATTGAAAACAACCGTGAAATACTTAACCAACAATATGAAACATTCAGTCATGTTAAGGGAGAGTCATTAACTCAACAATTTGAGAGGTTTAACTGTCTCATTAGTGAACTAAAACTGGTTGGTCTAACTTACCCTCATTCAACTTTGAACCATAGGTTTTTAAGATCATTACCAGATAAATGGGACATTATTGCTATAGTTATGAGAAACTCAATTGGATTCGAGGACCTATCACTGACCCAGCTTCATGGTAAGCTCTTGACCTATGAGAGAGAGCTTAACCAGAAAAAGAAGCTCCAGGAATCTGGAAAAGTGTCTGATGACTATGTATACGGTAATACAGCACTTCTGGGTCATGATGAGGTGCCTGGTAATAGTAAGGATCAGAGTTATGATCATTTCATTGACATAACTTCAGGTTTTAACTCAGGTTTTAACTCTGATTCTTATTCACCAAACTATGCTTTTACAGCAAGTAGTGGTGATATCCAGGCATCTGATAACATATCCTTTGAGTATGATGACTTAAAATACTTTGACCCTGATGATTTGGAAGAGATGGACATTATGCACCAATTGGCCCTTCTCAGTGTAAGAACTAACAATTTTTACAAGAAAACTGGGAGAATGTTTCCAGGGTTAACTGGCAGGTCAAAAGTGGGGTTGGATAAATCAAAGATAAAGTGTTATAAATGTCATAGACTTGGTCATTTTGCTAGGGAATGTAGGAGTCAACATGGTACACCTATGATTACCTATCCAAATCAAAGGCCACAGACCAACACTTATCAAAGTTCCTATAATACCCCTGGACCAAATGTGCAAAACACTGCTCATTTTGCACAGTCCTCAAACACTGTTCCTGTCCAGTTTGTCCAAACCACTGTTCCTCAGATCCACTATGTGCAAACCCCTGTTGCTCAGGCACCTGTGCCAATGACTATTGCTCCACCCTCTGCTCCTGCAGAGACCAGTCAATAGAGTTTCTTCACACAAGGCTTTTTTTATTGGAGCAGTCTACCGGATGAGTTGACAGATGAAAATTTTGCATTAGTTGCCAAAGCTGAAAATGAACCAGAAAATTTTGTTTCATGGCTATGGTAGAAGAAGTTGAATCTGAGGAGGTGGTGACTGAATCTGTAGTTGTGACTGATGATGTTGTTGATGAGGTAGTTGCAGGTGAAAAATCTAAAGAAGAGGTTGTGAATCTCTCAGATCCCTAGGGTGCATCTGATGATTGTGAGTGCAAGTGTGATTGTGCATTGATGGCTGCTGCTAAGGTATCTCCTCAAATCCCTAAAGATTTATGTTCTGACAAATGTGTAATAGCATTTGCCAACATTAAAGAGGTAAATAAAAACCCTAGAAAGAAAATTTTAGATGATGAAGTTAAATTTGAGAAAATTTCAAAAGAATTAAAATCAAATTTGACTGAAAAAGAATCTGAAATAAGCAGCTTAAAACATGAAGCAACTATAACCAAAGACCAGCTCCAAACTATGATAACTAAATATCATAGTTGCAAAAGTGAGCTTGAGGCCACCCAAGTTGAATGTGAAAAATGGGTGGAATCATGTAAACGTTTTGAGATGCTCCTTAACAAACAAACCAAAAGTCATGTGAAGTTTGGGTTTGGTTTTGAAACCACTGCTCCAACTTTTGAAAACACTGACAAAAGGGATCAAAAGTTAGTTGAGGTAGTACCAACTAATTTCAAGGTTCAAGAGATTAAAATCACTGAACCTAATGGCAAGAAAATTGTTCTTGAAAAACCAGAAGGTTCCTCATCATTCACTGAACTAGAAAAATATGAATTTAAACCTACTTGGTCTGATGAGTGTGATACTCTTGAGAACTTAAAACCAGTTGATTTCAAAACTCCTGATGGGAAGACAGCACCACAGGCAAAGGTCATTCCCTTGAAAAACCTTCCAGCAGATGCTCAAACATCTATTGAGAAGAAAGTTGAAAAAGGAAAAAGAAAGAAAAGTATGTCCACTTGTTCTGTGATTTCTGTGAAAAGAAAAATCATGTTACTAAAAACTGTTTTCTTCTAAAATCATATGATATCAAGAAAGGAACAAGTGTGTGTGATTCCAAGGCCACATGCTCAATATGTGGCAAAAAGAATCACAAAACCAAAGAGTGTCTGTATCTCAAAAATTTTGATGTCAAAATACAAGAGTACAAGGCTAAAACTCTTGCAAGTCAAGTGGTGAGTACTTCAAAAGGAAAGCCCAAACAGACTTTTGCACCAGTCCAAACATCTGTTACCAAAAGTCCTAAAACATCTGCTCCCAGGGATGTCCAACTAACAGATGCTCCACCCATAAGCAAGTACCCAAGAGGATATGGACAACCACCATGTCATAGTCTGTCACATGTTTATGAAGAACCAAAAAGACCTTCTAAACCAAGAGTGAACATAAATCCCTATGGGTATTATCATCTGTCAGGAAGTGATCAAACAACTGTTGTCCCAAGTGTTGACATTCAAGCTGTAACACCCCAACCGATGGCGGAAACATCGAGGTGTCACGTAAGAATGAGTATACAGTAGCACATGGTAACCAAATTTTAATTGAAATAAATTTAAAGTGCAAATATCCAAAAATAGAAATACATAATGAGTTTTAATGTGGAAATCTAATACATCACAAAGATCAAGCAAGCATAGACTTCAAATTGTCTTCATGAAAATACTCTAGTCTTCATGCATCATTATTTCCTGTTGAGTTGTAAAAATGGGGGGGTCAACTAGAAGTTGGTGAGAATACATATTCCATGTTAAGCAAATAGTTTAAGTATAAAAGTTTAGCAATTCATATGTCTATCGTAAGTTTAAGTCTACATGAAGATGATGGTATTGACAAGTGTTGCAGAGAGGGTGAGTCCCGCCATATGGCTTCTTGGCTGGGTTTTGGGCAGCAGGTGGAGTGGTAGCAACCATGTAGTTCCTAGCCTTGCGCTTTTTGTTGCTTGAGGTCTCAGGTTTGACTTCAATTGCGGGCTGGGGAGTGTCTTTGGCAACCGTCTTCTTAGTGCCCTTGCGGAAGAGAGTACCGTTCTTCACGTGATTATCAGTAAGAGTGGCCGCTAGACGTTTGGCCTCTTCCAAAGTTACAGGATTTCTTCCCCAAAAGGTGTCCTGGATTTGCATGGGCAGACCACCGATGTACTTCTCGATGGCTACCGGCAGGGGAGTGACTTTGTGAGGCAGCAATAAGCTAAGCTCGTGAAAGCGGGTGTTGTAGGCAAGGTTTTCCCCACTATCTTGAGCTAGGGTGTGGAACTCATCTTCAAGCTTCTTAACCTCGTTGCGAGGACAAAACTCTTCCTTCATAACCTCCTTGACTTGGTCCCATGTCATAGCAAGAGCAACTTCGGCCCCACGAGTGCGCTTTTCTTCATTCCACCAAGTGAGTGCTCGTTTGTGGAGAACACTCATGGCGTAACGAACCTTGAAGTTGTCGGGGCATTCACTGTTGATGAAGGTATTCTCAATACCCTTAAACCATTGGAGAAGTCCTGTAGCTCCATCTTCACCACTAAACTTTGGAGGGTTACAAGAATTGAAGTGCTTAAGGGTACAGGCTGGGAGACCATTTCCATTCCCGTTGTGGTTTCCATTACCATTACCATTGCCGTTACCGTTCCCGTTGCCGTTACCATTCCCGTTGCCGTTCATTTGGATGACTTGTGCTAGCAAATTAGGAACCAGAGTTGCGATTTGCTGCGCCATTTGTTGAGAAATGATCGCAGCCAGTTGGGCATCGACACCATTGTTGTTGTGGTTAGGACCGTGGTTATGGTTATGGTTGTCACCACCTTCATCGTGGTTCTCACCATTGCTGTTGCGAGTGCTGCGACGTGGAGGCATGATCTGTAATAGACACAATGAAATGAATGAGATTATATAAGGAATGTAATCATTTATTCATTACTTAAAACGAATAAACGAAAACGTTGACTTATCAAAGATTCTAAATTCTAATAACATATGAAGACATGATTTAGCCTATAAGTGAACACTCATCCCGAGAATTCCCAGGTAGGCATCCGGGTCCCTCGTCTGATTGGGATATATGCGCAATGCCAGCCTAGATAGAAGACTCAGAATACAGGCGTTCACCCTTCCAGATTGCACGTGTTCGTTATTAAAATCTAGAACTTCGACGAGATCTCAAGGGGGTTCAGGTTAAACCTGAGGATTTTGTCCTATCAATCTAATGGTGGATCGGGATTGCAGCAGACGAATAAGAGTAGTCACATGTAGGCTTAGGGTTATATAAGGTATAGGATAAGGATAGGATTAGGGGAGCAATTAGGGTTACAAGTAAGAGGAGCAAGTACTGTTTAAGTCCCTAAGGTTATAGTCTAGATTATTTTCTAATATCCTAATTCCCTATAACCAAGGCTCTGATACAAATCTGTAACACCCCAACCGATGGTGGAAACATCGAGGTGTCACGTAAGAATGAGTATACAATAGCACATTGTAGATGCAAAAGTGCGACTAATGCTTCGGATTGAACAACACATATGTTTTGGTAAATATCGTTGGTGCGAAGGAGAGATTCAGTAGGTGCGAAGGAGGCTTTTTGTAGGTACGAAGGTAGATGAAAGGTGCGAAGGAAGAAGACATGGACGAATGTGATTTTACTTTATTGTATAACTTGGTTCGACCATTCAGGTTGGGCGAACCTGCACATTCGCACAATCAATTTGGGCGAATGTGCAGTCTATAAGTAGACAAGTTTGATTTTTGAATGTAACTTTTGGTCATTATTATTCCCTCCACTTTCTGAAACTCTCTCTAGTGTTTTGTTTAACTCTTTTATCGTTCATACCTTGATTGTAATCATATTTCAACGTGTAATCGAGTTGTTAACTAATGAAAAACATTTGAAAATGATGATATGTGTGTTTTAATCTGTTTGACTATTATTTTGTGATAGTTTTAGGGTTTCCGCACCTAAAACTAACTTGTTTGATCATTCTTTGTTGTTATACGATCCTTTCACGCAGCCAAGTCACGTGTTTCCTCTCTAAGGCTACAGAAAAAGAATCCATTATGTGGCACAGGAGAATGGGACACATCCATTTGAGAAAGATGAACCAGTTAGTGAAAAATGAACTTGTCACGGGAGTTAATGTAAAACACTTCCATTTGAATGACAAGTGTGTTAGTTGCAAAAAGGGAAAGCAGCACAAACAATCCCATAGACCAAAGAAAGTCAATTCCGTTGAATTGCCGCTTGAGCGTTTGCATATGGATTTATTCGGTCCAGTCAGACGTAAAAGTCATGCCGGGGAGTTGTACTGTCTTGTGGTGACTGATGATTATTCAAGATTTTCATGGGTAATGTGCTTGCATCAGAAAAGTGACACTTTTGACAATTTAAAGGTTCTGTTTACACGTCTGGAGAATATATATGGTCTGAAGATCAAACGAATCCGGAGTGACAATGGGACGGAGTTCAAAAACACTCAGATGGAGGATCTTTGTGCAAACAAAGGAATTCATCTTGAATATAGTGTGACAACCTACACCTTCCGCTTTTCATAAATGAATCAACCGGTCCCTCAACTATTTCAAGATCTTCATTTTTAACCCTCGTATTTGGGCATTCATAAATTGTTGTTTACCTAGAATTAATGGATTTTTTTAGTAATTCTAAACAACTCTCTTCAAAGAAGAGTTAAGATTTGGACACATTAAATATTTAAAGTTTGCAAGATATAAAAGTTTAAGTGTTTATTATAGTGTTAATTAACAAATTATATTTTTACTAGAACTTAACATTTAGTTATAACATACAATATTGAAGTGTAGTAATTGTGAGTGGAGTTTAAATAGTTTTCTACTACATAACATTTCCTAACCCTCCAAATGAAACTTCATGTGACCATAATTAAAAATTGATGGAATGAATAAATGAAATTTGTTTAGTAACTTATTGACTTTTATGAGCAATAACCCACAATTATCAAGTCACATTAATGTGACATACATGAAACCCCTAGTAGACAAACATAAATACTAGCTTAAGCCTTGATCATATGAAGCTTGTGGGAATTACTAAACATACAAATTTATAACCCTTTCCCATGATAAATTTTTATCATTATACATTCATATGTTTCCTAGCGCTTTAGCTCTCAAGATCTGTAATGCAATCTGACCAATCATCCTGCTCAATTTGAGGTATAGGCTGATAGCCCTCTGTTAATTCCCTATTTCACTTCAGTAGTTGGGTTCGATTTTGGATTCAGGGAAACCAGGGTTTTAGATATTGATTTGGGATTAGGGATACGATCAGAAACAAGTTTTATTAACTTTCTTTTAATCTTCTAATAAGAGTACCTCAGTTGGGTTGCCTTACGTGTGCAAGGGTAATGACCCTTATGAAACTTTTTTTTTTTTTGTTTATTTGTTTATTTAATTTTTTTTCTTTTCTTTTTCCTTAATTCTCTTATCTAATTATTTCTTATTGGGTTAAAATTTTATATATATATAAAAAAAAGACTTGTTTCATGGTTTAGACAAAACTCGTTTCTAGCCTTGTTTCATGGGAGACCATTTCCATTCCCGTTGTGGTTTCCATTACCATTACCATTGCCGTTACCGTTCCCGTTGCCGTTACCATTCCCGTTGCCGTTCATTTGGATGACTTGTGCTAGCAAATTGGGAACCAGAGTTGTGATTTGCTGCGGCATTGTTGAGAAATGATCGCAGCCAGTTGGGCATCGACACCATTGTTGTTGTGGTTAGGACCGTGGTTATGGTTATGGTTGTCACCACCTTCATCGTGGTTCTCACCATTGCTGTTGCGAGTGCTGCGACGTGGAGGCATGATCTGTAATAGACACAATGAAATGAATGAGATTATATAAGGAATGTAATCATTTATTCATTAATTAAAACGAATAAACGAAAATGTTGACTTATCAAAGATTCTAAATTCTAATAACATATGAAGACATGCTTTAGCCTATAAGTGAACACTCATCCCAAGAATTCCCAGGTAGGCATCCGGGTCCCTCGTCTGATTGGGATATATGCCCAATGCCAGCCTAGACAGAAGACTCAGAATACAGGCGTTCACCCTTCCAGATTGCACGTGTTCGTTATTAAAATCTAGAACTTCAACGAGATCTCAAGGGGGTTCAGGTTAAACCTGAGGATTTTGTCCTATTATTCTAATGGTGGATCGGGATTGCAGCAGACGAATAAGAGTAGTCACATGTAGGCTTAGGGTTATATAAGGTATAGGATAAGGATAGGATTAGGGGAGCAATTAGGGTTACAAGTAAGAGGAGCAAGTACTATTTAAGTCCCTAAGGTTATAGTCTAGATTATTTTCTAATAACCTAATTCCCTATAACCAAGGCTCTGATACCAATCTGTAACACCCCAACCGATGGCGGAAACATCGAGGTGTCACGTAAGAATGAGTATAGTATTAGGTCTTGGGGAATAGTATGTGTGTAGCCCAACAGATTGCCAAGTATTACCCTATGTATAAGGCAACAAATAAGTCTAAGACTATCTAGTTTACAAGTATAATTTAGGGTTTTGATTTGGGGATATCCATTTGTTGAATTTATAATAAAATGTTTTAATAAAAAAAAGGAAATTTGATAATTAAATAAATGAAAGTCTTTTTATAAAGTTTGAATTTAGGATGGTCACAATAATGTGTTTGAAGTATAAAAATAATTTTTATAAAATTATTTGCTTTAAATTAGAATATTAAATCCATTTATTACAAATTATCAAGATTTAACTTTAATAAAAAATACTAAAATTAAAGAATTTTTAGTTTAAAATTTATATTTCTGTTCTAAATATTCAGAAATAAATTGTATAAAATTTTGGTGCAAAAATATTAAGAATTGAATTTATTATGATTTAATTATGATTAAAACTAACAAAAATTGATTAAAAATATTAAATAAATGATTTTTCAGAATTAAAAATCATTTCAGAAAAGTTTATCATTATACAAACTCAGAATAATTTTTGTGGAAATTTATAAAAAAATTTTGATATTTTAATGGAATTTTATAAATATAATAGAATAAAATTGATTTAATTATTATATATATTAAATAAATTAATTTTTGAAAACTAAAAATTGTGGGTGAAACATTTACATCAGATTATCTAAAAATAATTTTTTTAGAGTTTATAAAAGAGTTTTAATAATTAAAAATGAATTTATAAGATTATATGTATTATATATATTTATTTGTTAAAAAGGAAAAAGGAACAAAAAAAGGATGCCACTGCCGGGACTCGAACCCGGGTGGCTTAGGATGAAAGCACCAGACACAACCACTTGGTCCAGACCAGTGGTTGTGATTATTTCCGTTCGATTAAAAATAAATATAATGAGCTGAATCAAGTTTATCCCCAATTTCAAACCCACAAGCCTTAGATTTTCAAATCGTCTGATTCACACATCAATAGCCCAATTAACCTTAGGGCTATTGATGTGTGGATGCCGATGATCAAATCCCACTAAAATAATTATACTTACAATGTTGTTACGAGCACAATTGGCTAGTCAACTTGAAAAATCAAAAACACGATCGTATAACACGAACAGAGGATAATTAAGAAGAATTGGAGGTTAAGAGAGATGTATTGGCGAGTTGTGATTGTTCTACAAAGATCAATTTATAGTATTATGCTCTGGATCGATGAAATGGTAAGAGTTGACCATACATTGAATGTCATACGCGTAATAGGTTAATTAGGTAACAATTGACTGTAAATAATCGTGTTGCTGAGTCATAGATGGCCGATAATCATGTAGGAATGCCAAGAATAGGTAAATCACGAGTTAATATTGATGTTGATTGGCAATCGCGTATCACAGTTGACTTTCTAAGTCAACTGTGAGGATTTGTGAAACAAGTTATATAATAATAACAGTCCGGGTTTTGAACAAACATGAAAGCTAGCCCAGATGGTTGGTGTGTGTTGTGTTGTTGGGCCGGTCTTGGGCGCGGGTTCGATTCCCGGCCCAAGCACCTATTTTTTTGATAATTATCCAACACATAACCATATATATATAATATATATAGTATTAGGGTTTCCAAAATTCAACAAAATAATTAAATGCACACTAAAATACTGAAACTTGACGTTTTTTATTAATAACGATGTAACGTACAAGTATAATTGCGAAATGTTACAGTCTCCCCTACTTTTAGGAACTTCGTCCCGAAGTTGGAGTTGGAGAGTCTGGTGGAAAAAGATGTGGATACTTCGACTTCATCTGGTCTTTACGTTCCCAAGTGAACTCTGGGCCTCGTTTAGATTCCCAACGAACCTTAACGATCCCAATGTGACTGCGCTTGAGTTTCTTGACTCCAGTATCAACAATCTCAACGGGTTTCCCGATAATGTGCATGCTTTCATCAATTTGCACATCCTCAAGAGGAACATGAAGGTTCTCATCTGCTAAGCATTTCTTGAGATTCGAAACATGGAAGGTCGGGTGAACATTGCTTAGCTCAGGTGGAAGATCAAGTTTGTAAGCCACTTTTCCAACTCTGTCAAGAATTTTGAAGGGGCCTACGTATCGAGGAGCTAGTTTTCCCTTTCTACCGAAACGAATTACTCCTTTCCAAGGGGATACCTTAAGTAGTACAAGGTCCCCAACTTGAAATTCCAAGGGTTTACGACGTTTATCAGCATAACTCTTCTGACGACTTCTAGCCTTGAGAAGATTATCCTGAATAAGTTGAATTTTGTCTGTGGTTTCCTGGATTAGTTCGGGTCCAGTGATACGGGCTTCACCAACCTCAGTCCAACAGACAGGTGAACGACATTTACGACCATAGAGTGCCTCGAAAGGAGCCATGTTAATGCTGGCGTGATAACTGTTGTTGTATGAAAACTCAACCAAAGGAAGATGAGAATCCCATGCGCCACCAAAATCGATGATACATGCCCTGAGCATATCCTCAAGTGTCTGGATGGTCCGTTCAGTCTGACCATCTGTTTGAGGGTGATAAGCAGTACTCAGGTTCAACTTGGTACCCAAAGCATCTTGCAGAGAATCCCAAAAGTGAGAGGTGAAACGACCATCGCGATCAGAGATAATGTCCAAAGGTATACCATGACGACATACGATTTCACTTATGTACATCTTTGCCAACCTTTCCACAGAATACTTCTCACAAATGGGTAAGAAGTGGGCTGACTTGGTCAAACGATCGACGATTACCCAAATACTGTCAAAACCTTTGGGTGTACGAGGGAGTTTGGTGATGAAGTCCATAGCTATGCTCTCCCATTTCCATACAGGAATCTCTGGTTGTTCAAGCATACCAGATGGTCGTTGATGTCCAGCCTTGACCTTTGAACAAGTGAGGCATTTTGCAACGAAAAGAGCAATGTCTTTCTTCATACCAGGCCACCAATAAGAATAACGGAGATCATGGTACATCTTGTCAGCTCCAGGATGAATAGAATCACGAGACTTATGAGCCTCGTTCATGAGAAAAGTACGAAGATCATCACGGTCGGGAATCCACAGTCGATTGAGAAAATAGAGAAGACTATCAGGTTTGGTTTCAAGTTGAGTTTCAGCACCACAAGACATTTCATTGTACATGTAACCTTGGGTGACTCATGTATGTTGAGCCTGGAGAATGCGGTCTTGAAGATCAGTACGAACTCTCACACATTGAAGTTTGATACGCTCTTTACGACTAAGTGCGTCAGCCACAACATTCGCCTTGCCAGGATGGTAGCGAATTTCGCAATCATAGTCGTTAAGTAACTCAACCCAACGTCGTTGCCTCATGTTAAGATTTTTCTGGTCGAAGACATGTTGGAGACTTTTGTGGTCCGTGAACACCACACATTTAGTCCCATAAAGATAATGTCTCCAAATCTTGAGAGCAAAGACAACAGCGCCCAATTCAAGATCATGGGTGGTATAATTCTTTTCGTGATTCTTGAGTTGTCTAGACGCATAAGCAATAACCTTTCCTCGTTGCATGAGAACATAACCAAGACCTTGGTTTGATGCATCACAATAGACCACGAAATCATCATTACCATCAGGTAGAGACAAGTTAGGAGCTTCACAGAGTTTCAGCGTAAGAGTTTCAAATGCTTCCTCTTGCTTTGGTCCCCACTCATAGGGTTTACCCTTGTGAGTTAAGGTAGTGAGAGGAACAGCGATCTTTGAGAAATTGGCGATGAATCTACGATAATAACCAGCCAAACCAAGGAAAGAACGGACTTCGGTTGGAGTTTTAGGAACACTCCAATTTTTCACAGCTTCGATCTTTGCGGGATCAACATAAATTCCGTTCATATCAATGACATGTCCCAAAAATTGAACTTCCTTAAGCCAAAATTCACATTTTGAGAACTTGGCATACAGTTGTTCTTTCTTTAGGAGACCCAGGATGGAGTGAAGATGTTGCTCGTGATCGGATTTTGATTTAGAGTAAATCAAAATATCATCGATGATAACGATCACGAATTTGTCGAGGTAGGGTCTACAAACCCGATTCATCAAATCCATAAACACTGCGGGAGCGTTGGTCAATCCAAAAGGCATGACCATGAATTCATAGTGACCATAACGTGTGCGAAAAGCTGTATTGGGAATATCTTCATCGTGGACTCTAAGCTGATGATAACCAGAACGAAGATCAATCTTTGAGAAGTGGGTTGCTCCTTGAAGTTGATCGAAGAGATCGTCAATCCTAGGCAGTGGATAACGGTTCTTGATGGTGAGTTTGTTGAGTTCACGGTAGTCAATACACATTCTAAGAGAACCATCCTTCTTTTTAACGAACAAGACAGGGGCTCCCCATGGAGAAGAACTAGGGCGAATGAACCCTTTATCAGAAAGTTCCTGTAATTGACTGGCAAGTTCTTGCATCTCAGAGGGTGCAAGACGATAAGGAGCTTTGGCGACAGGAATAGCACCAGGAACAAGATCAATTCTAAATTCCACTTGTCGAGCAGGAGGCAAACCAGGTAAATCCTCTGGGAAGACTTCAGGATAGTCTCGAATAATTGGAATGTCTTGGATACTTTTGCCTTTGTCCTTCTTCTCTATCACGTTAGCTAAGAAGGCTGTATACCCCTTTCGTAAGTACTTTTGGGCAGTAGTACAAGACATGAGCTTAAGCTTGCCACAGGGTTTCTCACCATAGATCTTCAAAATCTCACCAGATTCGAGAGGAATGCGTATGACTTTCTCAATGCACAGAATTTCGGCACAATGGGTAGACAACCAGTCCATGCCTACTATAACATCAAAACTTCCGAGATGCATGGGAATGAGATTGATAGAGAAGGTATGATCGTCGAGGTTCAACAAGCAGTTACGAATAATAGAGTCGATCGAAATAGACTTCCCATTAGCTACCTCTACCACTAAAGGTTCCTCTAGGTTAATGTGGGGTAAGTTAAGTAAAGGTTCAAACTTCAGTGACACAAATGACTTATCAGCTCCCGAATCAAACAATATGGATGCATAGTGGTTATTAATGAGGAACGTACCATTCACCACTTCGTTGTTGTCACGAGCCTGGTTAGCATTGAGATTGCAGGCGCGACCTCGAGCACCTTGGTTCTGGTTGCGGTTCTGGTTTTGGTTTTGGTTGCGGTTTTGGTTCTGGTTCTGGTTCTGGTTACGATTGGGGCAATTGTTGATATAGTGATCAGGGCTGCCACACTCGTAGCATTGACCACGAGCAGGCCTGTTGTTTTGTTGGTTGGGAGCTGGGGCATTTCTGGCTGGGTTGTTTTGGTTGTTTTGGGCAGCAGGGGCTTGACAAGCGTTGGTGTAGTGTCCATACCGCTTACAGTTATTACACTGGCGGCAAGGTCTACCAGGAAGATGATGGTATTGACAAGTGTTGCAGAGAGGGTGAGTCCCGCCATATGGCTTCTTGGCTGGGTTTTGGGCAGCAGGTGGAGTGGTAGCAACCATGTAGTTCCTAGCCTTGCGCTTTTTGTTGCTTGAGGTCTCAGGTTTGACTTCAATTGCGGGCTGGGGAGTGTCTTTGGCAACCGTCTTCTTAGTTCCCTTGCGGAAGAGAGTACCGTTCTTCACGTGATTATCAGTAAGAGTGGCCGCTAGACGTTTTGCCTCTTCCAAAGTTGCAGGATTTCTTCCCCAAAAGGTGTCCTGGATTTGCATGGGCAGACCACCGATGTACTTCTCGATGGCTACCGGCAGGGGAGTGACTTTGTGAGGCAGCAATAAGCTAAGCTCGTGAAAGCGGGTGTTGTAGGCAAGGTTTTCCCCACTATCTTGAGCTAGGGTGTGGAACTCATCTTCAAGCTTCTTAACCTCGTTGCGAGGACAAAACTCTTCCTTCATAACCTCCTTGACTTGGTCCCATGTCATAGCAAGAGCAACTTCGGCCCCACGAGTGCGCTTTTCTTCATTCCACCAAGTGAGTGCTCGTTTGTGGAGAACACTCATGGCGTAACGAACCTTGAAGTTGTCGGGGCATTCACTGTTGATGAAGGTATTCTCAATACCCTTAAACCATTGGAGAAGTCCTGTAGCTCCATCTTCACCACTAAACTTTGGAGGGTTACAAGAATTGAAGTGCTTAAGGGTACAGGCTGGGAGACCATTTCCATTCCCGTTGTGGTTTCCATTACCATTACCATTGCCGTTACCGTTCCCGTTGCCGTTACCATTCCCGTTGCCGTTCATTTGGATGACTTGTGCTAGCAAATTAGGAACCAGAGTTGCGATTTGCTGCGCCATTTGTTGAGAAATGATCGCAGCCAGTTGGGCATCGACACCATTGTTGTTGTGGTTAGGACCGTGGTTATGGTTATGGTTGTCACCACCTTCATCGTGGTTCTCACCATTGCTGTTGCGAGTGCTGCGACGTGGAGGCATGATCTGTAATAGACACAATGAAATGAATGAGATTATATAAGGAATGTAATCATTTATTCATTACTTAAAACGAATAAACGAAAACGTTGACTTATCAAAGATTCTAAATTCTAATAACATATGAAGACATGATTTAGCCTATAAGTGAACACTCATCCCGAGAATTCCCAGGTAGGCATCCGGGTCCCTCGTCTGATTGGGATATATGCGCAATGCCAGCCTAGATAGAAGACTCAGAATACAGGCGTTCACCCTTCCAGATTGCACGTGTTCGTTATTAAAATCTAGAACTTCGACGAGATCTCAAGGGGGTTCAGGTTAAACCTGAGGATTTTGTCCTATCAATCTAATGGTGGATCGGGATTGCAGCAGACGAATAAGAGTAGTCACATGTAGGCTTAGGGTTATATAAGGTATAGGATAAGGATAGGATTAGGGGAGCAATTAGGGTTACAAGTAAGAGGAGCAAGTACTGTTTAAGTCCCTAAGGTTATAGTCTAGATTATTTTCTAATATCCTAATTCCCTATAACCAAGGCTCTGATACAAATCTGTAACACCCCAACCGATGGTGGAAACATCGAGGTGTCACGTAAGAATGAGTATACAATAGCACATTGTAGATGCAAAAGTGCGACTAATGCTTCGGATTGAACAACACATATGTTTTGGTAAATATCGTTGGTGCGAAGGAGAGATTCAGTAGGTGCGAAGGAGGCTTTTTGTAGGTACGAAGGTAGATGAAAGGTGCGAAGGAAGAAGACATGGACGAATGTGATTTTACTTTATTGTATAACTTGGTTCGACCATTCAGGTTGGGCGAACCTGCACATTCGCACAATCAATTTGGGCGAATGTGCAGTCTATAAGTAGACAAGTTTGATTTTTGAATGTAACTTTTGGTCATTATTATTCCCTCCACTTTCTGAAACTCTCTCTAGTGTTTTGTTTAACTCTTTTATCGTTCATACCTTGATTGTAATCATATTTCAACGTGTAATCGAGTTGTTAACTAATGAAAAACATTTGAAAATGATGATATGTGTGTTTTAATCTGTTTGACTATTATTTTGTGATAGTTTTAGGGTTTCCGCACCTAAAACTAACTTGTTTGATCATTCTTTGTTGTTATACGATCCTTTCACGCAGCCAAGTCACGTGTTTCCTCTCTAAGGCTACAGAAAAAGAATCCATTATGTGGCACAGGAGAATGGGACACATCCATTTGAGAAAGATGAACCAGTTAGTGAAAAATGAACTTGTCACGGGAGTTAATGTAAAACACTTCCATTTGAATGACAAGTGTGTTAGTTGCAAAAAGGGAAAGCAGCACAAACAATCCCATAGACCAAAGAAAGTCAATTCCGTTGAATTGCCGCTTGAGCGTTTGCATATGGATTTATTCGGTCCAGTCAGACGTAAAAGTCATGCCGGGGAGTTGTACTGTCTTGTGGTGACTGATGATTATTCAAGATTTTCATGGGTAATGTGCTTGCATCAGAAAAGTGACACTTTTGACAATTTAAAGGTTCTGTTTACACGTCTGGAGAATATATATGGTCTGAAGATCAAACGAATCCGGAGTGACAATGGGACGGAGTTCAAAAACACTCAGATGGAGGATCTTTGTGCAAACAAAGGAATTCATCTTGAATATAGTGTGACAACCTACACCTTCCGCTTTTCATAAATGAATCAACCGGTCCCTCAACTATTTCAAGATCTTCATTTTTAACCCTCGTATTTGGGCATTCATAAATTGTTGTTTACCTAGAATTAATGGATTTTTTTAGTAATTCTAAACAACTCTCTTCAAAGAAGAGTTAAGATTTGGACACATTAAATATTTAAAGTTTGCAAGATATAAAAGTTTAAGTGTTTATTATAGTGTTAATTAACAAATTATATTTTTACTAGAACTTAACATTTAGTTATAACATACAATATTGAAGTGTAGTAATTGTGAGTGGAGTTTAAATAGTTTTCTACTACATAACATTTCCTAACCCTCCAAATGAAACTTCATGTGACCATAATTAAAAATTGATGGAATGAATAAATGAAATTTGTTTAGTAACTTATTGACTTTTATGAGCAATAACCCACAATTATCAAGTCACATTAATGTGACATACATGAAACCCCTAGTAGACAAACATAAATACTAGCTTAAGCCTTGATCATATGAAGCTTGTGGGAATTACTAAACATACAAATTTATAACCCTTTCCCATGATAAATTTTTATCATTATACATTCATATGTTTCCTAGCGCTTTAGCTCTCAAGATCTGTAATGCAATCTGACCAATCATCCTGCTCAATTTGAGGTATAGGCTGATAGCCCTCTGTTAATTCCCTATTTCACTTCAGTAGTTGGGTTCGATTTTGGATTCAGGGAAACCAGGGTTTTAGATATTGATTTGGGATTAGGGATACGATCAGAAACAAGTTTTATTAACTTTCTTTTAATCTTCTAATAAGAGTACCTCAGTTGGGTTGCCTTACGTGTGCAAGGGTAATGACCCTTATGAAACTTTTTTTTTTTTTGTTTATTTGTTTATTTAATTTTTTTTCTTTTCTTTTTCCTTAATTCTCTTATCTAATTATTTCTTATTGGGTTAAAATTTTATATATATATAAAAAAAAGACTTGTTTCATGGTTTAGACAAAACTCGTTTCTAGCTATTTAAGATCAGCAAATGGTACAATTATTATTTTACAACTCTATTATAAATCGATCCATATATTTAAAACTTTATTGGAGTTATCTCATTTGAAATTATTAAACTTATCAAATAGCTTTCATTAGATAATTTTCTTTATATAAAGTACGTTTATATACATATATACCAAGTAGACTATTTTAAGGCAAAATTCTTTCGTAGATGAATAGCTTTACAAACTAAATTATTAATTTGGTACTTTCAATTTAATCAAAGTTTGCTAATTATCTATTTAAATATTTGCATTAACAGTTATTCGTAATACATTTAAAGCGTATCGTTTAGATTGTTATATATATACATATTTTATCATGGCGCGTCGTACATTAGTAGTTTATTTTCCATTATTTTCTTTTCAATATCAAAAAAATAAATAAAAGTCTCTAGTACTCTAAATTCCCAAATTAAGGTCTAAAATCCCTAATCGTCCATAGTCCTAGAACCCTAGGCTTTAATTTAAGATCGTTGACTCACGAATTTACTCAAACAATTTAGGGTAAATTCCTCGGGATCCTCCTTGCCCACTCTCACCGCTTTAGTAGAATTACCTTACCTCGCAAACTGTGAGTATATCTTTTCCCCTTTTTACTGTTTTACTATTTTGGGGCTATTCATGTACACTATTACTAAATGATATTCTTTCACTAAATGCAATTCTCATGTGTGTTTGCGTTATGTTAATTTGTGTGTCTATGACTTGTCAAAATCATTAACCTTTGAGGGCCTGGCATTTCAATGAATAGTACTATGGTATATACCCTTGTGACTCTGTTGAGAGTCCTTGTCATTGCTATGTATTACATTACTACTAGCGCATACTATATATATCTGCTTTTCTTTACATAGGGTTGATTTTGAACGGATATTACTTATTACATAATTGCAAATGGTACCGCACATGAATTGCTAAACACTTTTCCTACTATATTCAAACAGGGTATGCTCACCAATACATTTTGTATTGACCAAATCATTTTCGTACATGTTTCAGGTTCTTATGAGATTACTTCCAAGCGTTTGGAACGTAGACTTAGATTGAGATTACTGTATCTTAATTTAGATTGCTAGTCGTAATTGTTGTACTTCTTTCAATGTAATAAATTATTAAATTCAATGTATTCAAATTTACATTTCTAGTCCATGAGCTATTGACAATCGTCACTACGTGACACCTCGATGTTTCCGCCATCGGTTGGGGTGTTACATATAGTGCTCCGTATACACCCCAGCAGAACGGTGTCACAGAGAGAAAGAACAGGACTCTAATAGAGACGGCGAGAACTATGCTTGCGGATTCAAATCTTCCAGTCATGTTCTGGAACGAAGCTATTTACGCGGCATGTTATACTCTCAACCGTGTTTTGACAGTGAAGAAGTTTGGCAAGACTTCTTATGAGCTGTTGAACCGACGCAAGCCGAATCTGGAGTAGCTAGAACCATTTGGTGCCCCGTGTATAATGCTGAATCCTTCGGAGAAGTTCGCGCCAAAGGCTGAAGAAGGTTATTTTGTTGGATATGCAACCCCATTAAAACGGGTATTCAACAAAAGAACTAGAAAAGTCGAGGAGTGGGCTAACGTCGAAGTACAAAGATACACACAAAATGTACAGGGTGGAGGTCCAAATTGGATGTTTGATTACAAAGACTTCTTTGAATCATTCAATCTAGATAGCATGGTTGAAGAAGCTGTACTTCGCTTATATTACGAGGTTGAAAACGCCGTGACTTCACCGTTAGTGCGTCCAATCACGGTAAATCCTCAAGCAGCTTCTAATGATACCACTACTCCTGTGCTGGAAGAAGAGGCGTTCCAAGAAGCTTCAACAACGCTTAATTCATCAGATTCAGAAGATGAAGACGATGATGCAACAAGTGAAGCTATTTTGGAAAATGCTACAGTGACACCACCAGTGAACCCAACTAATACTGATGCTTCAACATCGAATGTGGGTAATGATCTGGTTTCTACAGAGAATTTGACAACTCAAACGGGAGTACAAGTACCTGATTATCCGGAATCTCGGATACATCGGATACACCCGCTTGAACAGGTTATTGGTGATCCTGGTAGCAGCGTGATGACAAGAGGGCAGCTGAGAAATGCTCAAGCACCAGAAAATATTGGCAACCTTGCTTTATATGCCAAAATACAGAAATCTGGTTTTCAAAATGACTGGTCTTTTGCTTGTTATGTTTCGCAGGTCGAGCCGCAAACATACAAGGATGCTCTTTTGGATGATGCCTGGGTGGAAGCAATGCAGGAGGAGTTATTACAATTCTAGAAACTTGGTGTATGGACACTGACAGATCTGCCCCCTGGAAGAAAGAAAATTGGAACCAAATGGGTGTTTAAGTGCAAGAAGGATGATAGAGGAGTCATAGTGTGAAACAAAGCTCGTTTGGTCGTTCAAGGTTTTCATCAGGTTGAAGGAATCGACTACAATGAAATCTATGCACCGGTTGCACGCTTGGAAGCTATCCGAATGTTCCTAGCGTTTGCATCATGGAAGAAATTTAAGGTGTATCAGATGGATGTAAAGAGCGCATTTCTTTACGGTGTGGTCAAAGAGGAAGTTTACGTAGGTCAACCGCCAGGCTTTGAGGACCCTATTCACCGGGATAAGGTTTATGTGTTAAACAAAGCTCTCTACGGGTTGCACCAGGCTCCGAGACAATGGTACGAGGAGCTGAGCACGTATCTTCTCTCGAAAGGATTCAAACGCGGACTGGTAGACTGCACACTATTCACGAAACGAGCAGGAGATGATTTGCTTCTTGTACAAATTTATGTTGATGATATTATTTTCGGGTCAACTAACGAACTTCTGTGCAGGGAATTTGAAAAAGTTATGCAGGAAAAATTCAAAATGAGCGCAATGGGAGAAATGCAGTTTTTTCCTAGGCTTGCAGGTGGAGCAAAGACCAACGGGGATCTTTATTCACCAGACAAAATACGTTTCTGAAGTCTTGAGCCGATTCCAGATGGATGATTCGAAGCCGATGGATACCCCGATACAGCCCAATCACGGGATTGGAGTTGACCATTACGAATGGGCGAAGGAGAAGTTCAAACGGTCGAATAAAGAATATGTGGGTGAATGAAACTTTTATTTAAAATTCATACATTCGTACCATCTATGTTTCACATTCGCACCTTGCAAATTCTCTTTCGTACCCCCGTTTAGGCGAAAGAGAAGGTTTGTTACCAAAACTTTTCAATTTGAATTTTTGTCGATTTTTAACGTGTGTTTTTGTTTGTTTTTGCAGATTTAAAGATGTCTGAACAAGAGAAGACGACGGAACAAGCTGGATCATCATCACAGCCTGCCAAGCTTTTAGACTTTGAAAATGCGCATAACTGCTGTGCGTATCTCGGAGATGTAAAGAAGCATACAGAGTTCGTTGGCATTATTGATTTTCTGAAGAGATGCAGGGTGATAGATGCCATTGCTACCCCGATGATTATCTACAAGGATATGATACAAGAATTTTGGTCGAATGCCAAGCTTGATTTCTGGAAGTGCGAATCGTGTTTGACGAGCAAGATTCAAGGACAGAGAGTCATTGTTTGTGAAGAGGATCTGAGAGAAGCGTTGAACTTGAATGATGAGCCGACAGATCCAAAGGAGTTTACTTTTATGGATCAGCGAAAGTGCTTCCTCAGAATGAAATACAATGGACCAATCACTGACGGTTCATTTCATAAGGGAAAACTGTGCCCCCAATTTAAATATCTGGCACATGTTTTGATTCATGTATTTGGATCTGCAGCTGGAGGATATGACTTGATGAGGAAGAGCATCAGTTCTATGATGGTTGCCTTAGTATTGAACAAACCGTTCAATGTCTCAGGCATGCTGATGTCTCATTTACTAGAGCCTGTGAACGGCACGAGGAATCTTAAGTTTCTACTTTATCCTCGTTTCCTCCAGATGGTGTTTGACAACAAGTATAAGGAGTTGAAAAGAGATCCTAAGCACATAGTTGTTCAGGAACATATGTCGCTGAATACACTCGCTAGGATGAAGGCGTATAAGGGATTGTCAGTTGATGAACGTCCTCCAGTAAGACGTTTATTTGGACACCTAGCTAGAGTTGATTATACAGATCCGGGTGAAGGGCTTGTGAGGAATGTAAACAGTGATTCTGATCCTGATAATCCATTATATCATGTTGATCCTGATGCGAAACGCAAAAGACAAGTTGTGAATGTGGGCGCAAAGAGTGGAAAGACAAAGAAAAAGGAGATAAGGTTAGAGGTTACTGAGCCCGAAAAGAAGAAAAGCACGCCAAGAAGAAACAAGACGATGGCGAAGAAGGGTTTACATATAGTTGATGAGACGTCTGTTGATTCAGAAGAGACGCAGGAAGATGAACGTTGGAATTCAGATGCTGAGACAGTAGAGACCACCATGCCCAAGGCCACTGAGGCTGGTGCGTCTGCTAGCCAGAACGTTGAAGATCAAGGGAACAAAAGTCCTATTCCTGTTGATGAAGATGAGTTGATTATGAACGTAGATGAGACTTTTATTGGTTCTCCTGTGCAAGCTGCTAGGAAAGAGAAGAAGAAACAGGAGAAGCCAAGTATCAAGAGAAAGAAAGAGATTGAATCATTGATAGCTGGAAAGAAACTACCACCGGCTACTAGTTCTAAGTCACCGGTTACTGCACCAGCACAGAAGAAGCAAAAGACTACGACAACATCAAGCACACAACAGACTGAAGATATACCTATGGATGAGGTTAATGAGGCATTGGATAACGTGCTTAAGAAGATCAGAAAAGGCAAACTGCCTGATGTTGTTGAACCACAAATGAAGAAGAAAGTTTCGGTGGATAGTGACATTATGAGTGCTGTGAATCAGAGATTGTCTGAGATAATGAATCTTATCAACAAACAACAAACTGAGATTGAACAGTTAAAGTCGAATGATAAGAAGATGTTGGAGGTCGTAGTCACATCAGCAGATGATAATGAAGCTTTGAAGAAAACGATTAAGAGGTTGAAGAGAGAAAATAAGAAGTTGCTGAAGCACGAGCAACGAAACACCAGGAGAATCATTGTCTTGAAGGAGGAGAACAAACAGTTGAAGAAGAGTAACAAGCATATGGACGATTTGATCAAGAATTTGTACTCTCAAGCTCCTCAACTTCAAGCTGGTGAAGTCGATAAGGAAAGAGAAGAAGAACAAGTTGATTTCGAACCATCTGATGAAGAAGAAGATGAAGAACTTGATGAAGATGCAGGAAACGATACAAAGAAGAAAAAGAAAGATGATAAGGATGATGGAGGTTCAGATGATGGTTCAAGTGATGGAAACGGC
The DNA here is from genome assembly GCA_028751855.1 of Ambrosia trifida. NCBI lineage: Eukaryota > Viridiplantae > Streptophyta > Magnoliopsida > Asterales > Asteraceae > Ambrosia > Ambrosia trifida. The sequence continues at coordinate 52,814,787 of CM054129.1, read as the reverse complement.
TCTTCTTTTGATGATAGTAGTGAAGATGATGATGATGACGCTGACAAGTTTACATATGAGAAGCGTGACTCAAGTAAGGGTGGTGAGTCGAGCTCTAAGGCTCCTGGAGAGAATGTGGATGATGATATCTTCTGGAACGAGAAACTGCAGTCATTTTCTGAAGACAATAAGAACAAGTATCGCCAGATGCTCACTGATCGAGTCTGGACGATCGACATGACTAGCAGATTTCCAGAGATATTTGAATCGAACAGTAAACTATTCGAGTTGGAGTTTGATGACCTTGATCTTGAAGATGGGGAAGTTTCTGCGGCAATTTCAGAAGAGATACTTGAGGGTTTAGCAAAGCAAGTAGGAAAGACTTTGGAAGAATTACTTGCTGACAATTTCATTCCGAAGATACCTGAGAAGGAAGCCGGGAATCATTCTGATGACCGTGACGTTCCTGCGTTTGAGGAAGTTGAAATAGAAGATATTACGAGTGAGGAGTATCCACAATACTTCAAGACTAATCAAGATTGTGGATTTTCCTTCTCAGATGAATTGCTAAACCATGCCGAGAAACTAGCGAAAGAGAAGAGCAAAGCGTTTGAAGACGAAATCTTTAAAGGGCATGACAAACCACGGTTCGAGCAGTCGGAGAGTTTGAAAGAATTCTTGAAGAAGTTAAAAGAAAAAGAAAACAATCGTCCAAAAGCTGAAATTCAAGGAAGCTTTTACAAACTTCATAGTGGCATTTTCAAAGGTCGTGCTTTGGCCTGGAAGTTTGTTAAAGAATTAAGATGTATTGCAGTAAATTGGGAAAAGGGAATCTTATACTTCGATAAATTTCATCATTTGAAGACTCTTCCCTATTGGGCAATCCGTGATATTTGTCGTCACCGTTTAACGGGAGCGTCAAATAGTCAGATTACCTACTTTGCTGAGAAAATGACTAGAGAAAGCCGAACCAAGTGGGATTTGTTTAAACCACAATATCCTAAACGTATTGTTCACAAGAAGGATATTGATCAGATTACTGGTATGCCCAAGGTGACGTTAAAGTACAAACCACCGCGAGTGTTGAAAAAGATTCCTTTGTTGCCTATCCCACAACACTTCGCCAAAGATTTCATCTGGTGGTATTACGACTGGAAAATTGCAGAGGCCGTGATTGTGTTGAAAGACGAAGAGAAGAACTACAAGAAAGTACACATTTTTGATCCTATGTGGTTGATAAACTGCTCACATGAGGATATAATCATGTTGTTCTATAATCCGATCTATTCTGATGCGAAGGATGCTGAGCAAGCAGGAAAGTACCAGCGTGTGGTATTTCTGTGCTTTGCGTATGACATTAATGCTGGATGTGACTATGGCGAGAAGCTGGGAAAGTTTGTTGAAAAGCAAAAGGTGCCTGAACTGAAAACGAAGAAGCAAAAGCAATTTCAGGAACCAGTGTTGACGAAAGAACAGCAGATTCAACGACACATCAGACTGATGAACATTAGAATGGACGAACAAAGTCGACAACAATCCAAGCAATAGTCGAGGGGGAGTTTGTAGATGCAAAAGTGCGACTAATGCTTCGGATTGAACAACACATATGTTTTGGTAAATATCGTTGGTGCGAAGGAGAGATTCAGTAGGTGCGAAGGAGGCTTTTTGTAGGTACGAAGGAAGAAGACATGGACGAATGTGATTTTACTTTATTGTATAACTTGGTTCGACCATTCAGGTTGGGCGAACCTGCACATTCGCACAATCAATTTGGGCGAATGTGCAGTCTATAAATAGACAAGTTTGATTTTTGAATGTAACTTTTGGTCATTATTATTCCCTCCACTTTCTGAAACTCTCTCTAGTGTTTTGTTTAACTCTTTTATCGTTCATACCTTGATTGTAATCATATTTCAACGTGTAATCGAGTTGTTAATTAATGAAAAACATTTGAAAATGATGATCTGTGTGTTTTAATCTGTTTGACTATTATTTTGTGATAGTTTTAGGGTTTCCGCACCTAAAACTAACTTGTTTGATCATTCTTTGTTGTTATACGATCCTTTCACGCACATACACACATGGTAACCAAATTTTAATTGAAATAAATTTAAAGTGCAAATATCCAAAAATAGAAATACATAATGAGTTTTAATGTGGAAATCTAATACATCACAAAGATCAAGCAAGCATAGACTTCAAATTGTCTTCATGAAAATACTCTAGTCTTCATGCATCATTATTTCCTATTGAGTTGTAAAAATGGGGGGGTCAACTAGAAGTTGGTGAGAATACATAATCCATGTTAAGCAAATAGTTTAAGTATAAAAGTTTAGCAATTCATATGTCTATCGTAAGTTTAAGTCTACATGAATAAGCATAATATGTTGAATCGACATAATCAAACCACCGACTAGTTTAGGTCCATCCCGTCATCTACGGTTCACCTTAGTAATATGTTGGAACAATAACAATCACCCACGCTACCTATGTAGGAGGCACGCGTATCCGGGTGGGGTTGTCAATCCATTAGATCTATTATTGAGTATCGCCGGCTTGGCCATAGCTAATGATTATGTAATGTTGAAACTCGTTGAAACTGTTGTTGACTAATTCATGAGGCAATAAAGTTTACAACTAGACATGCATGTTGAATTGCTTATATAAAATGTTGCAAGTATAAAGAATCGCATAAACATGGTTACGTAAACTCACCTTAGCATAGTATTAGGTCTTGGGGAATAGTATGTGTGTTACCCAATAGATTGCCAAGTATTACCCTATGTATAAGGCAACAAATAAGTCTAAGACTATATAGTTTACAAGTATAATTTAGGGTTTCGATTTGGGGATATCCATTTGTTGAATTTATAATAAAATGTTTTAATAAAAAAAAGGAAATTTGATAATTAAATAAATGAAAGTCTTTTTATAAAGTTTGAATTTAGGATGGTCACAATAATGTGTTTGAAGCATAAAAATAATTTTTATAAAATTATTTGCTTTAAATTAGAATATTAAATCTATTTATTACAAATTATCAAGATTTAACTTTAATAAAAATACAAAAATTAAAGAATTTTTAGTTTAAAATTTATATTTCTGTTCTAAATATTCAGAAATAAATTGTATAAAATTTTGGTGCAAAAATATTAAGAATTGAATTTATTATGATTTAATTATGATTAAAACTAACAAAAATTGATTAAAATATTAAATAAATGATTTTTCAGAATTAAAAATCATTTCAGAAAAGTTTATCATTATACAAACTCAGAATAATTTTTGTGGAAATTTATAAAATTGTTTTGATATTTTAATGGAATTTTATAAATATAATAGAATAAAATTGATTTAATTATTATATAAATTAAATAAATTATTTTTTGAAAACTAAAAATTGTGGGTGAAACATTTACATCAGATTATCTAAAAATAATTTTTTTAGAGTTTATAAAAGAGTTTTAATAATTAAAAATGAATTTATAAGATTATATGTATTATATATATTTATTTGTTAAAAAGGAAAAAGGAACAAAAAAAGGATGCCACTGCCGGGACTCGAACCCGGGTGGCTTAGGATGAAAGCACCAGACACAACCACTTGGTCCAGACCAGTGGTTGTGATTATTTCCGTTCGATTAAAAATAAATATAATGAGCTGAATCAAGTTTATCCCCAATTTCAAACCCACGAGCCCTAGATTTTCAAATCGTCTGATTCACACATCAATAGCCCAATTAACCTTAGGGCTATTGATGTGTGGATGCCGATGATCAAATCCCACTAAAATAATTATACTTACAATGTTGTTACGAGCACAATTGGCCGATCAACTTGAAAAATCAAAAACACGATCGTATAACACGAACAGAAGATAATTAAGAAGAATTGGAGGTTAAGAGAGATGTATTGGCGAGTTGTGATTGTTCTACAAAGATCAATTTATAGTATTATGCTCTGGATCGATGAAATGGTAAGAGTTGACCATACATTGAATGTCATACGCGTAATAGGTTAATTAGGTAACAATTGACTGTAAATAATCGTGTTGCTGAGTCATAGATGGCCGATAATCATGTAGGAATGCCAAGAATAGGTAAATCACGAGTTAATATTGATGTTGATTGGCAATCGCGTATCACAGTTGACTTTCTAAGTCAACTGTGAGGATTTGTGAAACAAGTTATATAATAATAACAGTCCGGGTTTTGAACAAACATGAAAGCTAGCCCAGATGGTTGGTGTGTGTTGTGTTGTTGGGCCGGTCTTGGGCGCGGGTTCGATTCCCGGCCCAAGCCCCTATTTTTTTGATAATTATCCAACACATAACCATATATATATATATATAATATATATAGTATTAGGGTTTACAAAATGCAACAAAATAATTAAATGCACACTAAAATACTGAAACATGACGTTTTTTATTAATAACGATGTAACGTACAAGTATAATTGCGAAATGTTACACAAGCACTGGCAAATGGTCAGCAACAGTTGTTGAACTTGATTCAAAAACTAGTTCAAACCACTGATCACCTTCCCAAGCTTGAGGCTGAAAAGTCTATGGACCAATCCAAAGCTAACTTGGCTTTGGACACTCACCAAAACTAATTCATTACTGTTGTGCAGGGAGCTTCTGCTTGTTTAGATAGTCTTTGGTATGTAGATAGTGGAGGCTCCAGGCACATGACAGGATGTAGAGCCCTTCTTCTAGACTTCTTGGCTCATGGAGGGGTGATATATCCTTTGGTAATGATTCAAAAGGTATGGTGTTGGGTTCAGGGACTGTTCAGGCTAGGAAACTCAAGTTTGAAAATGTCAATCTTATTGATAATCTTAAATTTAATCTTCTTAGTGTTTCACAAATGAGTGACAAAGTATATGGCTCATTCTTCACTAAGAAAACTTGTAAGATTATTGGGCCAGAAGTGGTGAAAAAGATTGACACCATCATTGCTGAGAGCAAAGCACAACTTGTTGCTCATAGGAGTGGCAATGTGTATGTAGTTGATATGTTGAAGGACAATCCTATGGCAAATATCTGTCTATTTTCTGGCTGCCTCCACAAAGGAGACAGAATTGTGGCATAGGAGACTAGGTCATACCAACCTTCAAACTATCAACTCTCTCTCCAAACAAAGCCTTGTCAGAGATTTACCATCAAAAGAATTCAAATGTGATGAGCATTGTGTTTCCTACATAAAAGGAAAACAACATAAAAGCTCTTACAAATCCATTGATGAGTCCGAAACAATTCAGTGTCTACAATTGTTGAAAATGGACTTGTTTGGCCCAGTTAAAATTATGAGTCTAAGAAGAAAGAGATTTTGTCTTGTCATAGTTGATGATTTTTCTAGGTTTACATGGACTTACTTTTTACACTCTAAGGATGAGACTGCAGGTATCTTGAAGGACTTTGTCACCAAAGTTGAAAAACAATATGACTTGCCAGTAAAAGTCTTTAAAAGTGACAATGGAACAGAGTTTAAAAATAAGGAGTTGGATGACTTCTGTGTGTCAAAAGGGATTGTGAGGCAGTACAGCATCCCAAGAACACCAGAGCAAATTGGGTGGTTGAGAGGAAAAATAGAACTCTTATTGAAGCTGCAAGAACCATGCTAACAGATTCTAGTTTGCCACTGTCCTTCTCAGCAAAAGCTGTAAACACTGCTTGCTATGTTCAAAACAGAGTTTTGATCAACCCAAGACATCAAAAGACTGCTTATGAAATTGTGTTCAAAATCAAACCATTAATCTCATTTTTCAAAATCTTTGGCTGCCCATGTTTCATTTTAAATCTTAAAGATTCCATTTCAAAATTTGCAGCCAAAGTAGATTGTGGATATTTTCTGGGATATTCTTCTACTGCCAAGGCCTATAAAGTGTTTAACACAAGGACCAGGACAATAGAAGAAACTCTGAATGTAAAGTTCAATGAAATTTCATCCCTAAAAATCCCAGTAAATCCTGCTGAGTTGTTTGATTTAGATCAATTCAAATTTTAAGATATTACTGTCAAAACTAACAGTGCAGGTATTCCACAATCTCCACAACAAGATTGCAGAACAGATGTTATGATTCCAAGTCATTATAGAATCCATTCTGCATCAGAGGAAGCAGCTGTTCAAAACAACTGTCAAAACTTTGTCACAGCTGAGTCAGCCACTGTTGGCCAGTCTTATCCTCAAACCATTGCTTCACCCTTTAGATCCACTGCTCAATCATCTGTTGACAAAAGTCAAACATCTGCTGACAAAAGTCAGTCCAGTTTTACACCACTTGGACCCATTCCCCCACCTCCATTTCAAACATCTGTTGGCACTACAGAAATACAAACAGATGTTACATCAACAGTCACCAAGCCTCTGTCCTTCACCTCAAAATGCCATCATACCATATCAGGGAGATCTAATCTACCTAAGAGCTCATCCACCAGATCAAATCATTGGCAATATCAGAGAGGGTGTGCTTACAAGAAGCCAATCCTCAAATATCTGTCTTTTTGCAGGCTTTCTATCTCTCACACAAGCTGTCAAGTACCAAGAGACACTAAAAGACAACAGTTGGGTAGAAGCTATGCAGGAAAAACTCCTTCAGTTTAAAAGACAACAAGTATGGGAACTTGTACCACTGCCTAAGGATGTTTGTCCAATTGGCACAAAGTGGGTCTTCAAAAACAAAACTGATGAAAGGGGTATAGTTGTCAAGAATAAAGTCAGGCTTGTGGTTCAAGGCTTCAGAAAAGAAGAAGGGATAGACTATGATGAAACCTTTGCTCCTGTAGCAAGGCTAGAAGCTATCAGACTCTTTCTAGCCTTTGCTGTCAACCACAACATCAAGGTGTATCAGATGGACATCAAATGTGCATTCCTATATGGCAAAATTCAGGAGGAGGTATATGTATGTCAACCACCTAGTTTTGAAGGCACATTCCAACCTGATCATGTCTACAGGCTTAACAAAGCTTTGTATGGACTCAAGCAAGCACCTAGGGCCTGGTATGAAACTCTTTCCACCTTTATCTTATCCATTGGTTTCACAAGAGGTAAAATTGATAAAACCTTATTTTTGAAATGGAGAGGGAAAGATTTAATGATTGTTCAAATAAATGTGGATGACATCATTTTTGGATCCACATGTAACAAAATGTGTGAAGAATTTAGGGAACTCATGACATCAGAGTTTGAAATGAGTGTTGTGGGTGAACTTCAATGTTTCCTTGGTCTCCAAGTGAAGCAGCTACAAAATGGCACATTCATTCATCAAAACAAATATGTGAAAAACTTATTAACTAGATTTGAGATGAATGACTGTAAGCCATGTAGTACACCCATGAGTACAGTCAAGCTACTCACTATTGATGACAAGGATGAACTGGTTGACCAAACACATTACAGATGCATGATTGGGTCTTTATTATACTTAACTGCATCTAGGCCAGACATTATGTTTGCCACTTGTGTTTGTGCAAGATCCCAGGCTTCACCCAGAAAGTCAAACCTTATTGTTGTGAAAAGGATATTCAGATACCTAAAAGGTGCTCCCACACTTGGTATCTGGTATCCTGCTAATGGAAACATTGAGCTTTCAGGTTATTCAGATAGTGATTTTGCTGGCTGCCACACCACAAGGAAGTCCACATCAGAAGGGTGCCAGTTTCTAGGGAATGCCTTAGTCTCTTGGCAAAGCAAAAAGCAAGCAGCTGTTTCAACTTCAACAGCTGAGGCTGAATACATTGCTGCTGCAAGCTGTACAACCCAACTCATGTGGCTTCAAAATCAACTGCTGGATTTTGGGATAACTGCACTAAAGACTCCACTCATGTTGGACAGTCAAGCTGCTGAAAATATCATCAAGAATCCAGTTTCTCACTCAACCACAAAGCACGTAGACATCAGACATCATTTTGTCAGAGATAGCTATGAAAAAGGTTTGATTTCTCTGCACCATGTTTCAACAGAGGATCAGTTGGCAGATGTGTTGACAAAAGCTTTAGACACATCTACATTTACAAATCTGATTTCTAGAATTGGTATGCTAAACATGGATTAAACAACAAAAATGTTTTAAATAAAAACGTTAAAATGTTTCAGAAAATCAAAATCCATCCTTAAAAATAGCATTTTGGTTGAAAAATCTGTTAAGGATAAAACAACCACTGTTTCATCCACTCTATCTACTGTTAGTTGAAAAATCTGTTTCAAACATCTGATCAGATAAAACAACCACTGTTTGGTTGAAAAATCTGTCTCAAACCTCTGATTAAATAAAACAACTGTTTCATTATATATATATATATACACACACACATATATACATATATCTATCTATATAAAAAATCAAGTGTTGTTAGCATCAGCACTTTGGTAAAACAACAGTTGCTTGCATCAGAACTTTGGCAACAGCTGTATACCACCAGATGTTTGGCCATCAGATGTTTGCCACGTCTACTCCCAAAAGCAGAGTTTTGGCCACATCATCGATTTCACCAGAGCCTATAAAAACCCTGTTTTACCACAACAGTCGTTACACTGTCTCATCATATTCAAAATACTGAAACCGCCTTCTTCATCCTCAAACCCTTACTCCAATTCCACTCACTCTCACACTCGGAATCCATTACAATGGATCTTCAAGAAAAAGCCACCCATAATTATCTCCCATATCTGGTAAAAACAAATGAAAACGTTCCATTCCATTCCACCATCGACATCATCTTAAAGTCCAAATACCTGACAATCCTAACCGCTGATGCTCCTATTTATCTTAATACCCTCCAAGAATTTTGGTTGAATGCTGAATCTCTTCTCCAAGATAAAAAGCCTACATCCATTATCTCAAAAATTGGAGAGACAAATATCGCCATTACCCCTGAACTGATATCCACAACCTTCTCACTCAATGACCTATCAGGTAAAGACTCTTTCCCTAAAGCAGAGCTTCACACAGAGTTTCAGGAAAGAGGTTATGATGCACAAATGACTGGGTCAACACTTTTCAAAAAGTTTTTCCCACCAGTCATGAAATTTTTCTTTCATACCCTCCTTCTCTGTGTCTCTGCTAAGTCCACTTCCTTTAATGAAATCCCATTGAGGATTTAGTACTTGGGCTATGTATTGTTGTTAGACTCTGACTTCAATTTATCCTAGGGACTGTTTATGGACTTAGTATCAAATGTGAAAGCCATAAAGTCTGGGTCTAATAATGCTTTTCTGATTTACCCAAGAATTTTGAGTGTAATCCTTCCAAAGGTTTTACTAGAAAAAGATTTTAAAAAGGGTGAGTCTGTTTAAATGAAAAGTCTAACTGATGAAACTTTCACAAGAATGCTGGGTTCAACTACCCAAGAAAAAGTATTAAAAGTGTCTAAAGTTTCAAAAACACAAACAAAGAGGACTAAGACAACAACTGTTGTCCAAACCTCTGTTGTTGAGCCCACTGCTCCTGGTGATCATGGCACTACATCCAGTGCTGTGAAACCCACACCAGCCACCTCCAAAAGAAAACGTCCATACACAAAAACCTCCACTAAACCCAAAAGGGGACTTCTGGAAGATGAGATACCAGATGAAAACCCTGTTGCAACACAAAAGCAACAAGAAACCACTGTTGTTACTTCCTCACAACAGTTGGATGTATCTCAACCTGACCAAACTCCTCATGAATCCTCACAAAAGGATCATGTTGTAAGCCAAAGGGAAACACATCATGATACATATGAGTCACTTGGCCATATGTTCACAAGCCCCTCTCCCAGGGCTAATTCTCTTTTCACTCCTCCACCTTCACCAAAACATGTTCCTCAAACCATGCAACCTCTGTTTGAGGTTATTGATAAAACTCAGGAAAATCCCAGTTCCTCTCCTTCACCTATCAATGAGAGTATACCTCCACAAGTGACTGGGACCGAGGAAAATCAATCAGCCATCCCACAAACAGAAGAGGAGGTTACACCCCTAGAGTTCAATGGAACTCTAGGTGAGTTTTCAAGTGAAGCAGCCACTACTGATGTAGAGACCATTGCCTCACAACAGGACAGTGGTTACATAGCTAAGACTTCCTTGAAGGCAACAACTGATGAGGCCACTATAGTGTCCCCAAAATCAATTGGAAGTCCCCAGAACCAAGAAAAAGGGGCATCTGGTTCTCATCCTTTGGACTCATCTCCTAGGACTGAACTAGTTACAACTACCACTGGTAGGAATCCAGATGATCCTGTTAACTTAGGTGATGGGTTAAAATACCAAGAATTGACAGCCAGAGTACAGTCCATTGAAACCTCTGTTGCTGATATCAAATCAGATATCAAGACAATATTGGGATCATTGGCTACTCTCACCAAGAGTCAACCATCCACTGAAGATATTGCTAGTGAGTTATGGAAGTCTGTTTCCCCCATCATCATAGCTCACAGAAAACTAGCAGATCAGACTCATGAAACCTATATGGCTGAGATTAGAAATATGGTGGATGCTAGGTACAAAGATACCCATGCTGACATTCAAGCCATTAAAGACCATCTGCTGAAGACCACTGGCTCTGCCCCTACCACAATTCTCAGATATGAAGATAATGATGACTTCACGGGTGATGATGCCAAAAAGGGAGAGAGTGGCAGAGATAGATTGCCAAAGCTAGATCCTTTTGGTTGTCCACCCTCACAAAAGGGAAAATCGAAGTCTGCCAACAAACCAGGGTCTACCCACACAGCACCACAACAACAACAACAACAACCAAATGTTCAAACCTCTGCTGCTACTGAACCCGCCAAAACCAGCAAAGCAAAGGAAGTTGATACCTCTACCAATGAAGAAGCTGAAAAGGCTGCTGAGGAAAAGCAAAAGAGGGCTGAAACCTTGGAAGTTAAGGCAGAGGCTTTGGTACAAAAGAAAAGGGAACAACATCAGGAAGTTGAAGATGTAGGCTCCTCTAAAAGGAAGAAAATGCCTGCCAAACATGTCAGAAAACCACCATCCAAACTTACTGCTAAAACCACTGCTACCAAAACCACTGCTGCCACCAAAACCACTAATACCACCACAACATCTGAACCTATCACCACAACCACCAAACCAACCACTGAACCTACTACCACAACCACCAATACACCACATGCAACCACTCCACCACCTAAATCCCAAACATCTGCTGGTTCTACAAAAGTGCCAACAGATGTTAACAAAACCACTGCCTCTACACCACCATCACCAAAAAGCTTGTACAGAAGGAAGAGAAAATCTACCTTTGTTGTACAGGATGAAAACATTCACACTTCACCACCTACTACTTCAACCACACAATCTACACCCATATCTGCCATTCCACTTTCATCATTCTCACTTCACACCTCACAATTTACATCCCATAGACAACCACCAACCATCACACCATTGGCTGTTCAGTATCCCCTTGAACTTGATCTACTCAAGGGGAAATGCAATCCTTCTACAATACTGAACAACCATCTGAAAGATCTTTCCCATCTCTTCTACATTTTCCTGTTCCCCTAAACATAGACAAATATCTAAAATTTAAGGCTGAACAGGCAGATGCCATCATAAAAGAGAAATGCAAAGGGAAAGATGACAGGAGTGCTTAGGGCATCCATTCAGCAGAGCTAAGAAAACTGAGAAGGATTGAAGATTTTGCTAAGACCCTGAGCAACTCTATGTCAACCATGCCTCTCAGCAGTGACATGGAAAGGGAGGTTAGGGAATCTCTTCTTGAACAGATCTTGGCAACCATGCCCTACAAAAGCAAACAAGAAACAGTTTGCAGGCTAGACCACTCATGCTCTCAGAGAAGAACTCATAAGAATGGAGGATATGGCCAAGAATCCCCCAGCTAAGGTCTCTGCCCCTTATTTCAGTAAAGGCAGAGATCCAGCCACAGCCTTGAAATTCAAAAGAATGAGACAAGAGATTGTGGCTGCAGACTATGGGGAAATGAAGTCTGTTGCATGATGGTCAGAGCTGAGGCTGGTTGAAACCTACAAGAAGCTAGAAGAAAACAGGAAGAAAGACCCTAACTTGCCCAGAAAACCTGTCTACCTCGATGAACCTCTGATGAAGAAACCTCAACAGGCTTTTACATTAGACAGCATACTTGATACTTCTGATCTATCTGTTGTTGCAAGAAGACAATTCAAAAAGAAGAAAGAAATGTCTGAAGAAGATCAGAAGAAGTTTGCTGATACTTTTATAAAGGAGGGCCTCTTCAATCAGATTCACTATTTCTCTGATCCCACCTCTGAAAAACTCAGAGAACTCATTGAGAGACCTCCATCACCAAACTCATCCAGAATAAAAGTGCATCTCAGCAAATCCTCTGATTCAAAAATTTTAAAATGGAAGGTCAACAAAGACACCCATGAATTGACTCTGCTCAGATCAGATGGAGAAGCTCAAAGACTTAGCATGGATGATGCACATGGCCTGTGTGCAGATGACCTCCAAACACTGCTGAACCTTGAACTTGAAAGAGATGTGATGACCTCTACTCATTGAACTTTGAGTTACAATTCAAAGGTCAAATTAGAGAAAGTCTGATGAGGAATAAAGATCAAGAATAAAGCCTAGTTTTGGCATCATCTGTTCTAGGGGGAGATTGTTGGGTCTGCTGACTTGGAGAAGAACAGATGATTGAAAAGCCAAAATATACTAACAGTTAATCCATATTAATAAACAGCATTTACAACATAATCCTCCCAAAAGACTGTTGACCCTAACAACTGTTCTACCCAAACAACTGCTGCTACTAAAGGACTGTTGGATAACAGCTGATAAAGAACAACTGTTGATTAAAGGTCTGATGAAGAACAACTGTTGATCAAGTGCTGAAGACTAAAGGTCTGTTGGAGCCAACAGCACTTAGGCTCCAACAGATGATACAAGACCATCAGAGTTTTCCTCAACAACAGTTTACCTTACAGTGTTTTACAATGTAACAGTAGTTTCTATATAGCAGATGTTTTATGTTGTTATTCTGTTAGAGGTCACTGTCTTAGGTGACGTCAGCTTAGATCATCAGTGGTTTAGATTTTTCTATAAATAGAACAGTGCTTATACTATTCTATTCATCACTCACAACATTCTCTGAGACAAACAATCATAGAGTGATCAGGATGAGGGGGGTACTTGTACAATTGACTGTAATCATTCAATATTATGAAAGCATTCGATTAGAAAACATTTACTCTCTTGTTTTGATTATAGTTTATTATTCCGCTGCACTTTCCATTTATATTCACTTCATTCTTCTTATCTTTACTTAAACAAATCAAAACAATCAAACTCAGATCCTAACATACAGTGTTAATGGTGTTTTTTTCTCAACTTTTAGACACGTCAACTTTTCTAATTAGATGCTTACATGGAACTGTAATCTGCTATATTTGGGGTGGCTACTCATTCTAATTGGATGTCTACATGTTACTACTTATAACATGCTGAATCAACTTTTAGAAATTAGCAAGGGGTACAATTTTTGGTTGTTTATACTCAGTGTTGTGAAGCGCACCTGACGCGCGGTTCGTGAGGAAATATCATGCGATTGATGTTGTGATTTAGCTGGTAGCAGGCGAGCGATGTGTCAAAGGCATGTGTAGGTATGTTAGTGTAAAACTATTGATAAGGACCTAAGAAATCCTTTGAGTTTGTATATTTTTCTACGTTTTAATTAGCTTGACACACGCAAGCACTTTTGGCCATTGTTCAACTTTTCTCTTTCTCTAACTTTGCTATCTTTCTGTAATCTCTTATCATATTTTCATTTTCTCTCTTATTTCTACCTAATTAACTTTCAATTCTAAGTTATTAATGTTTTAAATGGAATTATCTTGTGTTTAGGGAAAGGATTCCATTATTGTAGCTATCTCTAAGACCTTATGAGTTTAAGGTATATTTTGACAATATTACGTTTTCAAGTTTCAAAAGAGGGGTAGGCTTTTGAATTTAAAGACCTTAGCCTATGAAATATGCTTTGCAATTATAATGTTTGTATGAAGTTTTGATGTCTGGAACTTTTTTTGCGTATGTAGTTTTATTGAAGAAGAGTGTGGATATTGTTGCTGATGGTAACATAATTGTTCTTGTATTTGTGTTGACCTGTTATTATGGAAGAATTTTATTTCTTTCATGGAACATCACTAAACTATCTTGTACCCCTTTGAAAGAATGCAAGACTTCTTTTCTGTGTTCTTTATTTGATATTTATCTAAAAATTATCATTGCTATTAGTCTAAGAATTTGTATGTTCCTGGTTATAACAGGAAGGATGCAAAATTTGTGTGATTGAGAGAGATTTAACCGAGCCAGGCAACATTGTAGGTTAATTGCTACAACTAGGTGACCTCTAAAACTTATTGAGTTGGGTCTTGAAGGTATATATTACATGTTGTAGCTATCTAGCTTTCACGGTGGGAGGTTCATACGAAGGAGGCGCGAAAAAGTCGTCGCTCTACCTAAGTTGTGCTATATGTTTATAATGTCGAATTTAAAGTTGAGTGTGTAACACATGCTAGAAAAAGTTGTCACTTTACCAAAGTACTGTATGTTGATAATGTCCTGTTTGTTTAGTCTTCCATACCTTTGTCATTCAAAAACAAAGAAATTCACAACAAGCTATATGTAAGGTCTGGGGAAGGTATGATGAAGGCCAACCTTTCCCCTATCCCAGAACATAAGAAGGTCACTTCCACTAACACGTCGTGGTTGAGAGGTAAAGTATGGTTTCGAGAGAACTTAAACTCAAACAATGTGGTGTCAAGCAAAGTGGCATACTAATGCAATGGTCTTGTTTTACATCTCAACTACAACAGATCCTCTATGATTAGTAATAGCAAGATGATTTAACCATGATAGGAAGAAAAAGCATCAGGCTATAAAATGCAAGTGAACATAATGTTTTCAGTAAAAGAAATACACATGTAATAGCTTTTGTCCTTAGTTTTTCCCTTATCTTGAATCATTTAGTTGAATTACATTAGATAAGTACCGATGTAAAGCAACTCAGTCAAGGTCACTATAGAGTGGAATCAACTGGAAAAAAAAAACAATTTGTGGTTGGAATTGATGTGGGCTATATGTTCCTGCCCCGTATTGTCGTTTTAAGGTTTGAATTATGTCTCACCCCTTAATGTCGACTCTGCCGCAACGCGCGGGTTCCCCACTAGTATACATATATGTATAAATGAAAAAAAAACACTAGTACATAAAGCAACAACAGACGCGGTGTTTTGTAGATAAAGACGTGGTGATTTGGGATAAAGACGCGGATAGCAAACCGAGACTTAATGCATTGGAACCGCGACTTAATGCACCGCGTCTTTAGATACAGCGAGTATCAGACGCGGTACATAAACCGCGTCTTTTGATCAATACGCCGGAAAAAAAAATTAATGCTCCGGCAAGACGCCGGAGCCTCTCAAACAACCACCGCATTTCATATAACTTCAAAGCATACATACATTTTTCAAAGCTGCTAGCTGATTGAGGAAGAAGAAATTATACAAAACCATTTTCACAATATAAATACATATACATATGTTCAAAGCTTACAGATCGAAACCGTTCAAAATCGTACACTGACTATAGAAAACCTCACAATAAACTTACACATCTGGTGACTTCAAGCTTCTTCGACGTTAGATATCTGGAAGAATGAACCAGATCTAACCGTCTTCATCCTCCCATAACCATTCTTCAACCAACCACTGTCTCCGCGACCACCATCATCTACCACTATAGCTGCCCACCACAGTCACCGAACAAAATCAACCGAAGCTTTTCAATCCAGTCAAACCCCATCGTTTCCGTCACCAAACCCCACCATATCCATCTTCAGCCACCGAACCCCACCATCCTCCACCCACTGTTATGAGGTTTTGATAGTGTATGAGAGAGAGGGGGGAGGTTGCAGAGAGAAAAGAGTGTGTGTTCCTAGATAGAGAAAAAGATTAGATAGGTAGATTGGTGTGTGACTGTGTGTAAAGCTCATAGACATTGCCTTTATTATTTTGAAATGGAATGTTTGACTTTATTCATTTGTGTTAATAAACCTTTGAAATCCATATCACAAGACGTGGTATTCCAATCCACCGTGTCTTAAAGTGGAGTAAAAATAATATTACAAGTGTGAACACCTGACTTTGGATCATTGGTCGCGGTTTACAAACTTACCACGTCTTATACTAAATTTGACCGTGTCTGTTGATCGATTTTGTAGTAGTGAAAAATTACAGAAAAATGCGCAATTTGACAAAAACCCATGCTTTAAAGTCCAAAATGGTTCTCACATTTCTTATTTGGCCTAGCGGTTCTCACACGATGCAAATCACACACATCCTTGACAAAAATCTCACCAGACCCATCCGCTCCACCAAACCTCAACATTGCCACTCACCTCTCGAATGATGTCATCAATGGCTCCTATTATGGCGTCCTATGAGCAAACCTTCTCCATAGAGGACCATGGAGATGCACTTAGCAACTAACCATTGATCATGTGCATTTCAAATCCGATATATGCTAATTGCCAATCTAAGTTTGTCATTTTTTGTTTGCTAATAACTTATCTAACTCTATTATTAGATATCAAATCTAAAACCTACTAAACAAGTTGTTAGGATCCGATCTCTCACACAACACACCAAACACAATCGAAACTGCAAGAGAAAATATAAACGAAGATGAACACGCGAGATTTACGTGGTTCGGTCAGCTGACATACGTCCACGGGCTGCAACCAGGATATTTTATTATTGCTTTCTGCCTCACTCGTGATGAGGATTACAAGTACAAGATGTCTATTTATAATACAAGATTAGGGTTTACAAGTACAAGTACAAGATGCCTGTTAAAACGGGCCAAGTCTTCAATTTAATTAGTCTGCCACTTTATTGTCTTCTAATCCGAGCCCAAATCAAGTCTCCACAAAACCCAACACAAATTAATCTAAAAAGGTCAAATATACCAAAACACATATACTCAAATAATAAATAATAAATACTCTCTCATTGATTATGATCATGGTTTTAAAAATCCCGCCTAGTCTCCAATTAATTTTTTATTAATCGTTAGTCGAAAGTTCACTGAATAAGCACCGATTAATCACTAATCGTTGCATGTCTAGCGATTCTAGCCAATTCCTGCCAAAACTTGTAATTTTTGGCATTTAATCCTATATACTAAAATATATGAGTTGATGAAATTGTTAAAACATGCCTACTTAAATAAACTACATATAAAATGTGTGTGTATATACATAAAACTGAAAATTACATATAAAATCTCAATCTAATTAATCACAACTAATTTCAATTAATCCCTAATCGATATCTCACCAGCCAACTGGTAGTTAGCAATTCTTACGACACTACCTATGACACATAATATATGACTAACTTCAAGTGGAGACAAATATCTCAGCTAAAAAAATAACCAACAAATCAAAACAAGAATTGGCCCTCTATAGTCGGTAGTTATTTATGTGCTTGATATGGTCTTCATTTACATTGTTTAATCCCACAAACCATCATTTACTATTTATAAACCCTGACAATCTCTGCTAAACCATGATTTACACAATCATACCATGAATCAATCCCCAAAATCAGTTTGGAATCAGAGTTCAAGTTCTGATTCCAAATTGCAAAGGAAAAACAGCTCAGTTTTTGGTTATGTTGCTAGGGTTTTGACCTGTAGAAGAGATATAGGTGCTGCTGCTGATGATCATCATCTTCATGCTCAACCTGTAACTGTTCAATGTAAGTTTTAGCTACTGATGATCACTAATTGACTGTTGTTGTTAGTAATTTAGGGTTTGTGTTGTAGGAGAACAATATTTTAATGTGAATTATGTTAATGGGTTGGTTCCATGTTTGACTTTTAAAAGTCAAATGAATTGTTTATTGTAGATGTAAATTTGATATTTGAAATCAAATGATGCATATTCTTTTTGTTCTGTATGAAGTGTGAACAGAGAATCCATGCATCAGAAAATTTCAAATTCGAAAACAATGACTTGAATTTTGAACAAATTTGATTAGTGTATGGGTGGATGATGGCGTATGCTTCCCTCGGATTGGGCTTAATGTCTGGAATATAGACCACATTCGCTCCGTCATCCTCCGAAGAATACTCTTACGCGTGGTCTCTTTGTAGAACGAGTAAAGAAAAACGGGACTTGACGGTGATTATCATCCAAACATGAATGAAATAGTTGTCCTTGTGCAGGAATATGCTTTAGAACTAGGGGTGACAATAGTGTCAGGTTGATGAGTTCAATCGTTGAACCCGATCGTGACTAGTATTTTTATTCGTGTCAAAGACATTAACCATAATGTGGACACACTTCAAGCGACCCATTTCACCTATTTATCTAAACATGTCACGGTTTATAAATGGCCAAATGGGTTGTAATCAAGTTGACGAATCATAAATGGGTTGGGAGATTGTAAAAACTGGGTTGGCGGTCGACTGGTTTAATTAAACAGGTCCACTTTTACACGAGCCATTTAACTAAATGGGCTAAACAGTGTACATGACTTGTTTATTAAACAGCTTATATCTCTGACAACCCAAAACTTGATTATCTTCATGTCATGTTTATAGTCGTGTCAAGAATGGCCACGCTTGTAGAGAACTTGTACAGTTGTACATGTGATGACTACTGTAGAAAATTTAACATTTTTATTTTAACTGATCAGGTTTTATTGCTTTAGATTACTTATTTTGTGTAAGTTTAACAATAGTTTTTTTTTTTTTTTTTTTTGGCAGATATGACACAGAATACTTTTAGAAGCAGCATAAACCTCAACCACTCTGCTTCCTCTACACCGTCTAATGCCTCTAATGGACATCAGGGTGTAGATGAAATATCATTTCAAGATATCTGTAAGGCAACTGGAAATTTCTCTGCTTCAAATGTAATCGGGGAAGGAGGATTTGGTACCGTTTATAAGGGAACATTGAAAGATGGATCCACCATTGCTATAAAGCGTGCGAAAAAGGTTACTTCTCTTTTGGATATTTTGACCGTTTTATGTTTAGCCAAATACCCCCTAAACCAACAATTATATGGATTTGTGACTAAACAATATGATGTTATAAATTACTAGATTTGGTGGGTGGCAATGCCTTACATGATAGGAAAATAATTAGGTTCTAGGTTTTCATATCTAACCTATTTAACAAATAATGTCAACCCGTTTAACTCATTTAGTACAACCCGTGTGTCCATGTTTAGGTTGGTGTCTTTGGCATAATGTATTGTTCTTGTTTGAGTTCAACCAATTAACCCGTCAACCCAACATTATTGACACCCCATTTTGATGATGCCAAGTATTTGAAACAGTTGTCAGATAAGAAAAAACAGAAGAATCTTGTGAACCTAAAGAAATATCATCAAGTTATTTGCATTATGGTAAATGGAAAATTTGTAAAATTTAGTATGGAAAATCAAATTTCAAAAATTAAAGCATTAGAACTTTAATGTCAACGAGAGATGTTAAAAAAATTCCTTTTTTTTTTTTTTTTTTTTTGTAAATTAATGTTTCTTATTGCAGGAAAATTATGACAAACGGACACCAGTGGAATTCAAAAATGAAATACTAACCTTATCAAAGATTGAGCATCTAAATCTGGTTAGATTCTACGGATTTATAGAGCATGGAGACGAGCGTATTATCGTGCTGGAATATGTCCCCTATGGAAACCTTCGTGAACATTTAGATGGTAAGACATCACATCACATCACATCACTTCGCTCGAAAGGACAGTTAACAGTTTCTGTTTTCACAGTCGGCAGTAATAACATCTTACGTTGCAGGTAAACGTGGAAGCGGGCTTGAAATTGGAGAACGTCTAGATATTATAATTGATGTAGCTCATGCAGTTACATATTTGCATACATACACAGGTATCTAATGATCTTGCTGTTAACATTTATGAAGAGCTCTTAAGTAAAAGTTAACTGTTTCTTTTGTAAAATATTGCAGATCAACCCATAATCCACAGAGATATAAAATCATCTAATATACTGATTAATGATAAACTGCGTGCAAAAGTTACTGATTTTGGATTTGCGCGTATAAAAGTTGAAGATCCTGAAGCTACTCATATTTCTACTCAAGTCAAAGGAACTGCAGGCTATTTAGATCCTGAATACCTCGGTACCTACCAACTTACCGACAGGAGTGATGTTTATTCGTTTGGAGTTTTGCTTGTGGAGCTGGTGACGGGAAGACTTCCAATCGATTTAAGCAAAGCTTCGAATGAGAAATTTACAACAAAATGGGTAAGTAAATTGTTTGACATTTTTTTCCATTTGATATGAAGCTGATCCAAACTCGTATTTGGAACAACCAGATAAAAGCAAGTTGGCTGCAAATGTGCCCAACGTAAAACGGGCTTTGATCAGTCTTGATTTACTTCATAACGAGAACAACAACCTTACGCAGTAAATCCCATAATTAGCATAGCTAAGAGTAGGGTCTGGGGAGGGTGGGATGTAGGCAGACCTTACCCCTATCCTTGCGGATAGAGAGGCTGCTTCCAGAGAGACCCCCGACTCCATAACACAACATGACATACAAACAACACTAAATGAGTAACAGAGAGCTACTAATGTAAAGCAACAGTGAGAGCGTCACATATGTAAAACAAAGTATATATGCCATCATAGAACAACATAAACCATAACTACTCACATAGAAATCACCCATACAGGCATCCTACCAGTGTAAAAGTGAGTCTAAGCTCCTAGGACCATGCTACGATACAGCCGACACTTACCCCTAATACTCCTTAAGCTTAATCTTATGTCTCCATGAACCCCTATCCTCAACCATGTCCTCAGAGAGGTGCATCTCTACTAAGTCCTGCCTAATCCGCTCATCCCAAGTCAATTTGGGTCTCCCTCTATATCTCTTTCCTTCTACAGTGATGGTTTCCATTACTTCATAACGAGATGGATATATTATATAAACATTAGCGGTTTGCCTAATTTGGGGAGCCCGGTTTTGACTGGCGGTTTTTTCCCGCGTTTGACCATTTTGATTGATTTCGTTTCTTTTCTACAAATGCGTGAGTCGTGGATTTTGTTAAATCACATGTTTAATCAGTCCTTTTAAGGGTGTAAATGGGTCAAGTCTGAGCTCCAGCTTGGTTCTTTTAACTTAAGAATATTCTAGCTCGAAGTTGTTTTGAGATCTATGTATAAAGCTCGAGCGTGGTTCGGCAGTAATTTTTCGAACTTGAGCATTGCTCGGGTACGACTCGAATGTTATTTATTAATTATGTAATTCTTCAGTTATACATATATAATTAAAACTCTACTTATATAACATAATATATATTATTTATGTATTTTTATCAAAATTATACATATAACTATTTATTATTTTAGATCAAAAAATTTATATTTATATAAACAATGCTTTGTTTAGGATCACAAGCCTAGTCAAGCTTGTATAATCTTAGCTCGGTTTGAGCTTTTAGCAAACCGATCTCGAGTAGCTCGCTAGCAGCTCAATCTAGTAAATATTAATTTCAATTCTAGTATACCTGCCAAATTTATATTTTCCCACAAAAAGGAGCATTGATGTGCTGGTTAATTTTTTCATAAATGTATTAACCGCATCATCATTCATCTTCAGTGCTTCCGCTTTGCGTCACCATTATAGCTAATTTAATCGTAAATATAACCATCGTTTTGCAGGCAATGCAAAGACTAAAACGAGGGGAGGTGGTGCTTGCAATGGATCCAAAGCTAAAAAGGAACCCGGCTTCCTTGATGGTGGTCGAAAAGGTGCTGAGACTGGCCCGACAATGTGTGGCCCCGACAAGACAATCCAGACCGTCGATGATGCAATGCGCTGAGATCTTGTGGCGAGTAAGAAAAGATTACCATGAACAAAATGATGTTAAGGAAGCTGCAAACCATTCTGTTCAGGAAAACGATGCTAGAAAGAACCGTCATGAGTTTTTTGGTCTTGAAGATAGTAGCAAACAGAGGTTTCAATCTGCATAGAAAATGTATAAAAGAAGAGGTTTTGTGTCTAGAATATTTGTTCAACTGTTGGTTTGTATGTTACATTGAAAATGTTTTCTTTAATCTTACACACATGTATGTATGTATGTATGTAGAGATATAGATAGATATATTTTGGTTGATTATTAAATTTACACATATATAAAATATTTGGTGATTGTAAATTGGTTTATGATAATAGAAATCAGTCATCCTTGTAGAGTGTCATAATGTTTTTATTTTTCTGTTTATATTACTTTTAAATATACATAAAAATTTACACCAAGTGACACAAAGGATTTATGTGTGGTATGTTCATATACTGAATTCTGTCTCATCGTTATATAACTAGGAGAAACAGATGTAAGAGTGAGGATATCGATATGGATCTAGAACCCATGAAGTTACCACTCGAGCTACTCGACTAGCTCCTTGAAGCACGGAACCTACGGCTCCTTGAGTATCTTCTCCTTGGCCTCACTCACCATATATGAGAAGAGTAGCTCCTCCTTTAATGCCTCATCCGCGAAGAACTTCAAGAAACAGAGCCATAGCGCGTGAATAATGTGTGTATAGATTTGTACACAAGAGAATAGTGTCTGAAAATGGTAAGGATTTCACTAATCAGTTCTGATTAAATGAAGAAAAAAAGATATATACTAGATTAAGGGTATTTAAACGAACGATATATAGTTGTTTTCCATATGTACTTAAAAACCCGCCTCTACCTCTTTTGTTTTCCATGTATACAAATCAGTATTCTCGTATGTGGGTCAAGTTTGTGACATTAAACTTAAAGTGTGCATCTGTAACAAATTTCATTATTTCAATCATCATTGTTAAAAAGATATAGATTTGTAATAATTCTTCCTTCTAATATATTTATGTATCAACAAACTTTTATTAATTTTGCTTTTTTTATGTTGACTGCGTTTGGGTTTTTTTTCTTTACTATTATGGGTGGTTTTAGGTAAGTAACACAAGTTCAAGGGTCAAGTTGGGTTGTTAGTAATTAGAAATACGATCACAATCATTCTCATCAAACAAACATATGAGATTAATAACTACACTTTAAACTAATGCTAAAGTCAGTCAGTGTATATTATTTGTTTCTTCACTTGAATATTTGAAGTTGACTGACTATAATATAAATCGTTTCTTAGAACAAATTTTAAACATCATGGTACTACAAGGATCCTCCAGCTGCTCAATGAGTCAAAGGAGACTCTTGGTAGTTTGAGCTTATTGTCGTGTTAATTAAGAATTCAAAATTTGTTTGAAAATACGACGGAAGAAAATAGATAACTCATACTAGTCATGTGTGTCAAGTCGCTCGTCCATGCACACACACGACTATAAAACTTCTAAGCTGACTACTACTAGAAGGTTCATAGATTTCAAGTTCCTTCGTCTCCAAACTGTGAAGAAAAGAAAAATAATAAAAACCGTATATAATGCTTACTTGCTCAATGCAGCTGAGCGTAATAATGTATTATGTTCATAATCGTATATAATGCTCAATGCAGCCGAGCCTAATAATGTATTAGTGTTCATAGTTGATAAAATCCCGTCATATGTAAACTTTAATAATATAAATATATAGCGTATGATACCATAATCCAACTCCAAGAAAACCTATGGCTTCAAATCATGTGACTGACTATACGTCAGGCGGCAACTGGAACAATAACATTACCTGCACCGTCACCAAAGAATAAATAACAGGATGAACGGGAATTGGAGAACCTGAGAGTCCAAACTTATCAAGAAAATAATCTTTTGACCTGTAACAGATAAAAAACAAACATAATAAGATAATTATTGTAATTTCTGTACAGGAGAAATGAAACGAGTCAAATGGATCAAACAGACAGAACGCCCTCAATCTAATTTTGGTATACTATAAAGTCCTAAACTTGTTAAAAAAAAATGCGCGAAAAAATCCCTCAAGCTAAATCTATCTATATAATAATTGAATACATCTCGGGTCGAATAGAAGCCTTAGAGAGGGCCTCTAAGATCCAACAAGCAATATGGAGCTCCGAATCTATGACTATAAAAACCTCTTTCATTTATTTTTTTTCATTCTCCATATCAAAACTCTCATTCTACTCTTCTAATTCCTATTGATACTACTCCATATTAAAGCTCTAAATCTAATTCCTAACAAATCTTAGATGCTTTCTTCTTCTTCATCTTGCATCATTTCTTGATTATCCATAACCGATTAATGGTAAACATCCATACTACTCTTCTAATGTTGATTATCCACACATATTCAATCGGATTGTGATAAACAGATTTGTAATAGAGAAATATTCAATCGGAATTTTTTTTAAAAGCATATTTTCATTCATTTGAAATCATTTGAAGCGTATTTTGATTCATTTGAAAGCATATTTTTTTTAAAAGCATATTTCATTCAGATTTGTGATAACCGGATTTGTGCTAAACACATTATCAATCGGATTGTTTTAAACTGATTTGTAATATACCCATGTATTCAATTGGAATTTTTAAAAAAAAAAACATACTTTCATTCATTTGAAATCATTTGAAAGCATATTTTTCTAAAAGCATATTTTCATTCAGATTTGTGATAACCGGATTTGTGATAAACACATATTCAATCTGATTGTGATAAACGGATTTGTAATATACAAATATTCAATCGGAATTTTTTTTAAAGGGATAATAAGGATTTTTTTCATTCGGATTTTTGTTAATTTTATTACTATTCAATCGGTTTTACTAATGCTATGTTTTAACATTTGAAAAACAGGATTTGACTTTGAATATGCAACAAATTCAAGTAACCAACTACGATGGTTTACCTGGTTTTGAATGCACTGTTACAAATGAATTGGTACGTTTATTCCTGTTTGTATTTTTTTCTTTTAAATGCTTTTACTTCGCTACATGTAATTCTTAATTTTTGCTTACTTACTACTTATTACTATGCAGATAATTCCTTATACGATTGCTGAATTGGCAAACTTAAATGAATCATTGAAGATCAAGATTAAATTTACGGATGGGCACGCGTAGTCTGTGCCGGTGCGTGTAGAAATTTCTTCTCAAGTCGCTAGGTTTGTTATTTACATATTAAACATTTATGTTTATAATATTCTTATTTTATAATTAGAGTAGAATTCTAAACTTTCTATACATAATGCTTTTGTAAAGGTTTACTGTAATTGGATGGCCTGATTTGCTTGAATCATAAGATATTTCCATTGTCGAATATTGTGTCTTTAAATGGTGTTCAATCCAGCACAGGCTGTTTGTTACTAAGATTGCACCACAATAAGTCATTGATTTTCAAATTTGACATATCAATTTTTAATGTTTTTAATGTAATTTATTTGAATTACTGTTTTTTTAATTTATGTTTATGCTTAATGTCATATCAATTGAATAGTTTTCAAAATTTTATTTAATGTCATTTATTTATTTGACCGAATTTAATGTCGTTTAATCTGAAATTTGATTATTAGTGATTTTTATTTATTTGCATTAATTTATATTTTGACCGAATTTAATGACATTTATTACTATCTTTTAACCATTTACCGAATTTAAATTAACATATTAATGATTGTTATTTAATTTTATTTTGACCGAATAAATAATGTCATTGATTATTAGTCAATTTAACCCTTATTTATTTTCTAAATAACTGTTATTTATTTGATTTATCAATATATATATATATATATATATATATATATATATATATATATATATTAAAGGGTTCAGGTTGAATTAAAATGTGAGGCAGGGCCCAATATATAAAATAGTTTACGACAAAGAACTATTTTAAAGTGCATGGCCCAATATAAAAATACTTATACTTTTTTAGAGGGCAAAATGTTGTGCAAGTATTATTTAGCCACGATATCACATGTCACCCTCATGCTTTTTTAAAAAAACCAATATATACAAGATTCAAAACAAATCCCTCATTTAAAAGTAATTGCCCACTAATTTTCATTATATAAGCACACTAATATTCCGTAATTACATTAATAACAATGTTGACTTTTCTTACTAAATTTAAACTTTAACGTCAGTTTACCAGATACTAAATTTGTGATAAATGAGGTTTTGAACGCAAATTACAATATTTTTATTTAAATCCAGAAAAAACTATTTATAAATCCATAATTTGTGAGGCTTTTTCCTAAATCCTAAATTTGTTCCAAACGTTAAATTACAAAATTTACAATATTTGTTATAAATATTGTAATTTACACGTCAATTTACAGTGTAATTTATTTATAAGTCATAATTTGACTTAAAATTATTCTCTTACTCATAATTTGTAAATATTATGAGTTTTCTTACACATAATTTGACCGAATTAAATTGATATTACTCATAATTTGACCGAATTAAATTGAATTACTCATAATTTGACCGAATTAAATTGAATTACTCATAATTTGACCGAATTAAATTATTCGCTTACACAATTATTCTCTTATTAAATTTACCGTGTCATTTATTTATAACTCATATTTTGACTTAAAATTATTCTCTTACTCATAATTTGTAAATATTCTAATTTTTCTTACACATAATTTAACCGAATTAAATTGACATTACTCGTAATTTGACCAAATTAAATTGAATTACTCATAATTTGACCGAATTAAATTATTCTCTTACACAATTATTCTCTTACTAAATTTACCGTGTCATTTATTTATAAGTCATAATTTGACTTAAAATTATTCTCTTACTCATAATTTGTGATAGATCATAATCATTTACAATTGCAATTAGTTTTCTAATTTTAAGCATTTTTCATTGCAATTATTTCCCAAAATATACTCATTAGGATACCAATTATAACATAACAATAGTTAAAATGTTTTCCTGATTTGGAAAAAATACTGTATCTATACACACTGACCCTCATTCAAGGGTCATTAAATAGTAACGAAATCTACTACATGAATCTGAATTTGAATCTGAATAATTATTAACGTCATTTATTTTTGAAATAACTCTCATTTGTTTTTAATTTTTAATGTCATTGATTTTTAGTCAATTTAAACCTTATTTATTTTTGAAATAACTCTCATTTATTTTTAATTTTTATATTTAACCGACATTTATTCTCGAAATAACTCTCATTTATGTACCGTAATAACTCTCATTTATATTTGATTATGAATGATTGATTATTAATCAATTTAACCCTCATTTATTTTTGAAATAACTCTCATAAATTTTTAATTTTTAATCTCATTAATTTATATTAATATTAATATGAATTTCAGTTTACCATAATAACTCTCATTTAGTTCGAAATTAATTTATATTCATTGAACGAATTTAATGTCATTTGATCAGAAAGATTGTTATTTATTTACATTAATCATAATTGACCGAATTTAATATTATTGAATCTGAAATTTGAATCTGAATGATTGTTATTTATTTGCATTAATAAATAATTGACCGAATTTAATGTTATTTATTATTATCTTTAAATCTTTAATCTCATTAATTCATATTAATATTAATACAAATTTTATTTTACCATAATAACTCTCATTTATTTTTTATTATCATGATTGATTATTAATCAATTTAACCTTCGTTTATTTTCGAAATAACTCTCATTTATTTTTAATTTTTAGATGTCATTGAATCTGAATGATTATTAACGTCATTTATTTTTTAAATAAACATCATTTGTTTTTAATTTTTAATCTAATTGATTATTAGTCAATTTAACCCTTATTTATTTTTGAAATAACTTTTATTTATTTTTTATTTTTAATTTAACCCTCATTTTTTTTTTCGAAATAACCCTCACTTATTTACCATAATAACTCGCATTTATTTTTTGTTATGAATGATTGATTATTAATCAATTTAACCTCATTTATTTTTGAATTAAATCTCATTTATTTTTAATTTTTAATCTCATTTAATGTTATTTATGATGATTTTAATGTCATTGATTTGAATGATTGATTATGATTTGGTTGTTATTTATTATGATTTTTAATCTTATTTATTGATATTACTAATATTACGAAATTCAATTTATTATTGTTGACCGACTTTAATTTTAATATTACAACTTTCTTTTAATCAATTGTCATGAAACGATGTTTTTTTAAACATATACGACTTTCTTTCAAACATTTATTTAAATATATTTAACAATGTTAAATTTATTTAACAGTTTATAATTTAAATATAATCCGAAGATAACAATGTACATTTATTTTACTACACTTTTATTATCCTTTTAATAATAAATATAATTTAAATATATTTAATAGTTTCCTAAAATATATATTGTATTCAAAATAATTTTCAATGCTATTACTAATATTACGACCTTAATTTTAATATTGTTGACCGAATCCGAGTAAAAACTTTTTACGTTTTTGTTAAATTTATGGAGGTCAATTCTTTGACTATATGTCTTTGAATTTGATTGTGCTAATTTTAAGCGTTGTTGACCAATTCACGTCAATTATCAATACTTCCATTTTTTATAATTCAAAGACTTTCCTTTAATCAATTGTCATGAAACGATATTCTTTTAAACATATACGACTTTCCTTTAAACATTTGTTTAAATCTATTTAACAGTGTTAAATCCATTTAACAGTTTATAATTTAAATATAATCCGAAGATAAGAGTGTACATTTATTTTCCTACACTTTTATTATTCTTTTAACCATAAATATAATTCAAATCTATTTAACAGTTTCCTAAAATATATAATGTATTCAAGATAATTTTTAATGCTATTACTAATATTACGACCTTAATTTTAATATTGTTGACCCAATCTGAGTAAAAACTTTTTACGTTTTTGTTAATTTGATGGAGGTCAATTTTTTGACTTTATGTCTTTGAGTTTAATTATCCTAATTTTAAGTGTTGTTGACCAATTCACGTCAATTACCAATCCTTCCATTTTTTATAATTTAAATATATAAATAAATATTCCTACTCGATCACGTCAATCGAGACACAATATTTCCGATTTTGTAGAATTGTCCGAGATACAACAATACTATATAAACCTTAACAAATAATAAAATTATTTAATCGTCATACCAATTTAAAAACGAAATTAAATGGTAATATAAATATTCAAAAAGTTACTTTCTATAAATTTTCAAAATGTTACCAATTTTAACAACTAATAATGATTACTAAATATGTCAATAATAAATTGTATATAATGGGTAAGGCAATTTGAGACGCGGATGATTTTAGTGTCATTTATTTGAATGATTGATTATGATTTTTATGTTATTTATTAAGATTTTTAATCTTATTTATTGATGTTACTAATATTATGAATTTCATTTTAACATTGTTGTCCGACTTTCATTTTTACGACTTTCCTTTAATCATTTGTCACTAAACGATAATCATCATCTTGATTTCAATAAGTGTGCTAATTTTAAGATGTTAATAATAATTTGTATATAATGGGTAAGGCAATTTCAGACGCGGATTATTTTAATGTCATTGATTTGAATGATTGATTAAGATTTTGATGTTATTTATTAAGATTTTTAATTGTTAAGTAATATATTTACACAGTTTAAATAATAACGTTTTTTTGGCGGCCTTTTGTAACATGTCAAAAGTTTCCTAAAGTGTATGTATAATGGGTCATTTTGGCTACATTTTAAAATGGGTATGGGGTTGATCCTTTTGATGTCTATTTTTTTTAAAAAAAATATAGAAAATTTATATTACATGTGACATTGGACCCATTTTCTTATTAGTTGTTTTTAGCTATATGTAATCGGTTTGAACTATTAGAGAGATAACATGTAAAATTTAAGCTACCAATTCAAGTAAGTGGGTTAAGGATTGTTTCTTGATTTACTTATCACCGTATCCATATCTTTACAACAACTATATTTTATGAAGAACACAAATATAGAATACAATGGTGGAGGTTTTCATAAATTATTGAAAATGAGCTGCACTCCGAGGATTGTGATGACAATGATAACAACTTCTAGGGTGAAAAATCAGCTATCAATGAGCAAGACTTGGAAGGTTTTGATTGAAGTAATGAAAATGGACCATTGGTTGAAGTTCGTTAAGCCCCAACTAAATGATAAGTGTTCTATGCTTAAGCTTAGTTATGATTATAATATAGATATTACCCAAATGATATAATGTGTGATATTGGTTGAAGTTCGTTACGCCCCAACTAAATGATAAGTGTTCTATGCTTAAGCTTAGTTATGATTAGAATCTATACATATAATAAACCAAAGCCATTTTGATGACATGTCATAATATTATGCAATCTCTCTTTTGAGAGATGCCACATAGGATGTGATGTGGCAACTCTAGACCAATTAAAAAAAAGGAATAAATATGGTTTAAATATTATTTAACATAATCTATTAAATACCTAATCTACTAAATTTAAATATTAAAACTTTATTATTTTCTCTATCATATTTCCTCTCATAACTTTTAAACTTTAATATCTTTTATATACGAGATTTTTTAAAGAAAAAAATTACACCAAATTAACGAGCGTTTTATTATCTTTCCAACGAGTACCATAGTGCTATATAAAAAACGGAGAAAAAAACGACTATTTTTTTGTAACCCGACAGGTATTGTGTCAGGTTTGGAATTAGTTTAAAAAAAATTGTGGGTTTGGGTCGGGCCTGGGATTAGGTGATACCCGACCCAATTACCGTTTTTATATTAGAATATGATAACTTATGGCAGAAATTTGTTTAAAAATAATAATAATATAATATTCATTAATCATATATTGGCAAGTCATTAATTATGTTGTCATATTAGATATTTTATTTTGTCATATTAGATATTTCAACCTGGGACGCTCTCCAACAGATAATTGCTATATAGATGCCATTTTTATAGTTTAGATACTTCTAATTTTATTCACTTTATTTAGATTTCTTAACCCGGGACACTCCCGGGGTATAAGCTAGTATAGATATTACCCAAATGATGTAATGTGTGATATTGTGATAGTATGCTATGTAGTTTGAAGTTATCAAATTAAACTTTACTTACTCGATATATCCATCATTTCGTTACATTAAACTGTTAGATGACATTTTGCATTTAACATCAAAATTCATACATATTGCATCATCAAACATTTAGTAACAAAAGCAAATTGCATAATACAATTCTTATTTTCCTACTTTTTTTTTCATTTTACTTTCGGGTGAACCGTGGGTCCCCACGGGACTCTAACCTAGTTTAGTATATTAAAAGTCCTAAAACTTGATTAACATCATAGCTAGTGGAAAAAAAAATGATGCCTTGTTACCTTTTAGATCAAAATAAGATGGTGTAAACTTTTGTGTGCAAATATCTTAATGTCATTTCAAAATAATAAAGTATGTTGATTTTTTTATTTATTTTTTTTGTATGTACCCAACATACATCGCATATGTCTAAAAACATGCAAAATGAATCTTACTTGCTCAAGTGTCAAGAACATTATAGCATTCCAGGATCCTAAACGACCAAAATTTGGAAGGAATCCTTTGTAAAACGCAAGGGCTCCCTGCAACGCATGAAAATTAGAACAATTACAAAGTCACGATAGAATATTATCTAATAGTATAATAGTACACTTATTACTAATAAGTGTACCTCAACTCTTAAGGTTTTAACCATACAATCAATGGTGCTTTTGTAAATCGAATCTCCCATCATTCTAGACTTCACCTGGAAACAACAGATATTAGACACATGATCCGTACGAAAAAGTAAAGGTTCTACCTTTTGTAATCAAATTTCATGATTCTGATCAGTTAGTCAAGAAATAATAATCAAAGTTTAAAAGTGGCAATTTCAACCAATCAAATGGGTCGATTTTGGTCAAATTTTATCTCCAAGGGGTGATAAAACTAAATATTAGGCCAAAAATGAAATGGTCAAAGTGTCAAACATGTTAGAAATGCACGAATTATTATTTACATGCTTTAATCTCCTAAATCAATTTATTCAAACAGATTAGATACTAGTTTAAAGTATAGTTCTTATATTCATGTTTAATACATTAACTATTTACAAAACTGAAAACGAACAATACAAAATAGTTTTGACACTTTGACTTTGACGGTTGACTCAAGCTGACATGTATAATAAAATTGCCGGTCTCGACTCTTGCCCATTTCCCACCTTCACTAAATTGAAGTCAACAATTTGTGTTTTGAGCTCAAAAGTCAAGTTGCATCTTTCTAGAAACACACCATGGCTAGATAAAATATATATTGAATTGCAAACCTATGTTGTCAAAGGCGCAAGGCGCTTAAAAAAGGAGGGCTTTTTTAAGCGAGTCGCATAGTATAAATTTACCATTTTTAGAGGTTCTGACATGTTTTTAGGCTTGTTTAGGCTGTTTTACGTTGATGTCAGGCTTGTTTAGGGCTAGTGTAAGCTGTTTTAGTCCTGTTCTGGCGATTTTTCGCCAGCCTGAAAATGCGTCTGAGTGCCTGAGAATACACCTATCCAGGCAAGGCGCATATGCTGCGCTGCGCTTCTGCGCCTAGTGCAGTTTTGACAAGACGCATAGGAACTATGAAGTTATAAACAATTTAATATAGCAACAATGAATTTACCACATCAACAGGTGAACCAATCAACACTGCAAAGAACCCTGCACCTAAACCGGCGAGTAGATGAGTGAATATGTTGTCTGTGAACCCTGGAATTCTCAAAATGCTCTACAATGTTGAATCAAAAACAAGAACAGAATGGAGTGACTGAGTGAGTAAAACTAGCAACAATCTAACAACTACAAACAAGATAATTAAAATACTTGAACTAAGTCAAACCTGTTTCACTTGATCATAGCTAGCAAGTTCTGCAGCATTTACAATAGCATTTCTAGCTATATTTGGGCCCAGACCAGTCCAAAGTGCCACTAGCCCTTCCTGTGTATGATATATAATAAGTACATGAAGCAGTTATAGACTTATAGGTAAGAGGCAGTGATATTGTATAATATGTTATTGTGCATATTCTCCACACAAATTATGAACAACACGTTTAAATAAAAAGTGTTTTGGGTCAACCCAACTTGATCCTTACAAAATTGCCCATTTTGACCCGTTACCACTAGTTACAGGGAGGAAATTGTGTTGATACCAGATGTAAGAAACTTACTTCCTCGACTATGGTGAAGTAGGCATTTAGAGCACCAGCATAGCGCCTTGGTGCACCAGGTGGCAACTTACCTTCTGCTTGAAGCCGAACCTTCACTAGATCGGTTGGATTAGCCAATGTAATTGCTATAGCACCTGTTTGATAAGAAAGATGCTTATTTAGGGCTTTTTTTACATAAAATCACTAAATGTACCTTTTAAAGGGCTATATGTTTAATTCAGTCATACATTTTAGTAAAGGGTGTTTGTTTGTTGTTTTCTTTCTCATTAAGATCTGAGCGCGCCTAAACATACTTCATAAACTAAAAAAAGTTAAAACGAGAAGGATGAGATTCAAATCTTATTTTATGGACGACTAACTTACTTTTTTAATTAATAATGATCAATCGTAATGTTATTTCCTTACATGTATTGAGCTCACTGTTTGAGATTTTATTGTTAATATTCAAGCTCATTCAAGGAGTTTTCTGCGTTTGATTTTCAGCACTTCAAAAAAACAGTCCCCTCAATATTCCATCTATAAAATTACAGAAAGACCACAGGTTACCATCATGGTCAACTTAATCTTTATACAATTCATAATCGCAATGGATTTTGTCATACCTACATTTTCTATTTATAGTTTTGTTTAGAAACTTTATCCTAACTACCATATCATTCCGTATTTATTATTTGAATTGCATATTCCCATATGAACTCCAATGGTACTCTTGAAGTTGAAAATTTATCCAAACTTTCATGAATTCTGAATTTGAAAATCAATCCACCTAACCTTAAATAAGTGGTGCCAATTTTGACTACGGGTGTTCATAAACCGCTAATACCGATTGTGCCATCCAAACCAAATTGATTTGACCGTTTGAGATGTATACGGTTTGGTTTTAGCGATTAACCGGTCCGGAGGAGGGTTTGGAACTTGAAACTGGCCATGTAAACCAAATCAGTCATTTAACCTTTTTTATTTATTATTTTTTTTCCCTTTTGGAATATGCAATTATATTCATGAACCATCTTCTATCAACTTAATTTTTTTACACAAACTAAAAACTTTGATAAAGAAAATCGGTTCAAACCACTAAAACTGGTTGCTCCGCCTTACCCACCCAACCAAGCTGGTTTGGTTTGTCATTTTCCCAAACCGTAGTTAGCAGTTCGAGAAATTTCATCAAAACAAACAATGAAACCCCCTACTTTTGACCCACTTTATTATGAATGGATCGATTCAGGTTAAGTCTTTATCTCTAACAAGTCAAACTTGTTGAGACTTGAGAGTGCCCAAAGTGGCTTTTAATGTCTAAAACCACCTAAAATATTTTATTCAAAATCATATTACTAGCGAAATAATATATTGTTCTTAAACATATTTATCACACTAATCAAAAACAAAAATAATACATAAGGTGTTTCCGGCCGAACTATACCAAAAATCAATCACAGAGAAAAGGATATCCAAAATCACTGACCCGTAATCAAAGCAGCAACTATTTTCTGGAATAACGAAACCTCCTCAAGAATATTACCACCAGAACAAAAGGCTTTGACCTGTATAACGAAAATCTCAGATGTAACACACTTAACAGTTGCTGAGCCACACTGGACCAGTCCTCAAGATTGAAGCCTATATTATGCCCGGATGAATGAATCACCAGATAACCAACATGAGATTCTTGATACTTACAGGCCCATATAAACTGATCCTTAAGCCTCCGTATATAAACTGGCGATGTAATCCAGGTATAATACCTTTCCAAAGTGCAAGTAAACCTTCTTCTTTAGCTATAGTAACGACGGTACCTAAAAGACCCTTGTACTTTGATGTGCCACCTTCTTCTCCCAATGCTGCTCTCTTTTGGAGTTGTAGTCGAACTTTAGCAGTGTCTAGAGGAATTGTACATAACTGCATAAAAACAGCAAAGCGATAAACATCTTCGTAATCAAGTATCGGAGAATATTTTCAAATTTGGCTTATTCAAGTGAGGAATGCAATCCATCAAAGATGGGCTAATAGATATAGGTGGGCAAGATGGGCGTTTAAGGTAACAGTCAAAATGGATTTCGGTTGCTATGGTTTGACCCGCAAACTTTTTTTGTCTATTCTTTATGAATAACTAACGTATTATATATAGTTACAAAAACTGTCATTACAATATTAATCCCTTTTTTAAAGTAAAACTAAAAACGATTTTGGATGATTTAAGCATTCAGATAAGCTGTGGGCAATTTTCAACCCGTTTGACCTATTTCTACATTAGCTAATCGCATTTTAAGATGACCCATTTGACGTAACCCAAATGGACACGTAATTACATGGGTCAAAATTCCAACCCCTCATTTCACATCCTTAGGCATATTTTCTACGTCACGCTCTAATTATATGTAACATCAAGTAAGTGAAATTAATACTCTCAGTGTCCTTGATAAAGAGTCCATTTAAATCCATGTTTCTCAAAACGTATCACATATAAGATTTCACAATGAAGATAGAATGTTTACATTTAAAACCATTAATACTCTTATTGTTGTTATTTATGCATTTATATATTTTAAGCCGATAGTCATCTCTGGAAGCAGTCTCGCTATTCTTAGCGATAGAGGTAAGGCTTGCTTACATCTCAACCTCCCCACCCTACCAGCAGTTTTGCTGTCTGTGGGATTTACTGGGTACGATTGTTGTTGTATCATTTGACTAGTGAAAGTCAAAACCACCATTTCAAATTCCAATATTCAAATCTATTTGTATTCGTTACGTAATTACAGGTGCCAATCGCGTTGGGTTCACAGGTTGAATCGTTTAACCCGAACACGACCCATGGAATTACTTGCGTCAAAGACAATAAGACATCAACCCCAACCCGGGCTTGACCCGTTTAACCCCTTTAGCTAGACGAGTTAAACGGGTTGACTGGTTGTAAATACGTTATAACTATGTTGTAAACGTGCTAAACGAGTAGGAAGAGTCGACATGCTTGATAGAATGTGTTAACAGGCCATCGTCATGTTTAGTTAAACGGGTTAAACTAATCAATCCAAACACGATCCTTTTCACTAAACAGGCTAGATATGACAACCCAAATGTCGTCTGAAATTGCCACCCCTAATTATGTTTAAAAAATAATTATGTCTCAAGTATCTAAGAAAATTCCTTAAATATCAACTGAAAGTAATTCCAGTAAGATCACACTGTAAAGTTCTTATCCAAAATTACCCTTATCTGGATTCATTAATAAATAATAATAATAATAATAATAATAATAATGACACGCACATTCAACAACAAAATTAAATACAAACCCAAATCTTTAAATCTTAAAAGTGGATCTCGGAATCTAGTAATAAACAAAATAATTCTGTTACATTACACATTGCAATGAGAATGAAGAAAAACCTCAGCGAAACAGGCGGCAAAAGCGCTGCAGAAGAAGAGAGCGGCGAAGGAGATCTCAGATGGAGGGCTGAGATCCGTCATAATAATAATAATAATAATAATAAGTGGAGAGATCCAAGGTTTGATAAGAATAATAATAATAATAATAATAATCGTTGGATTGAAGAAAAGTGGCCTTCATTTATTGGTTAAGGGGAAGGGGGGTTGTGTGGTTGTGGTGGTGGTTGCCGTAGGAAACAAACTGTACAACTACTGTATCTTCAACTCAAGTAGATAGATAGATATTAATGGGGATTTTCTTTTTTTTATTATTATTTTTTTGAACAGCGTATTAATATCACTCGGTGCGTTTTATTTATAAAAATACTAGGGTATGTTTAGTATGGGATAATGGAATGGACGAGGGAATGGAATGTACAAGAAAATGAAATGGATGATTACCATTCCATGGTCTTGTTTGGCTACCACGTAAGAATGGAATGAATCACTACTTTATAATGTTTGGTAGGTAGGAAAATACTTAGGAATAAAACCGCTGGTGGTGAGTGGTGGCGATGGCGGTTGATAGTGGGTGCCGGCGACGTTGGTTGGTGGTGGCAGAGGTAGTGGTGGTCTGTGGGTGGTGGCGGTCGTGGCAGCGGCAACGGTGGTGGTCAATGGCGGCGGCAACGATGGGTGGTGGTGGTGGTGGTGGTCGATGGGTGGCGACGTTTAGTTGTTATAGTAGTGGTAACGGTGGTGGTGGTCGGTGGGTGGCAACAGGGAGTGAAGGGGAAAGTGAGCGGCGACGTCGGCGGCGGTGTTCATGACGGAGAATGTCGATGGTGGCGATCGGTGCTTGGTGGTGGGTGGCGGTGGTCGGTGGTGGAGGTGGCGGTTGGTGGTGGTGGTTGGTGACGAAAAGTGTCGGTAGTGGCAGTCGGTGCTTGGTAGTGGGTGGCAGTGGTCGGTGGTGGAGGTGGAGGTGGTGGTGGGTGATGGTGGTGATAGTGGCCGGTGACGTCGGTGATGGCGGTCAGTGCTTGGTGGTGGGTGGCGGTGGTGGAGGTGGTCGGTGATGGCGGTAGTCGGTGTGTGGGGGTGGGGGTGGCAGTGGTCAGTGACGGAGTTAGCGGTGGTGGTCGGTGGGTGGCGACAGTCGGTGGTTGGTGGTGGTGGTCGACGATGGCGGTGGCCGGTGGTAGCGATGGGTGGTAATGGTAGAGGTGGGTGGTGGTGGTGATCGGTGCTGATAAAGGGTGACAAAGGGAATGGAATGGAAAAAAAACAGAGGGAATGGATGGAATGAATTTTGCACTCTGTTCTAAAGTTTTATTAAAGGATGAAAGAGAAAGGATTGGGAAGGAAGTAGGGAAAAAATGTGTTCCAGAGTTTTTTATAGGAAGGAAAGGGAGGGGATGAGAGGGATAATAAGGAGGATTTTAGTGTGATTTTCAATCTTTCCAATTTGGAAGGAATTGGAGAGAAAGAAAGAGGAGGGAGATCCTTTCTCTTCCATCCTTTAATGAAACTCGGGAACACAGTGCAGACGTTTTTAGAGGGAATGGAATGGAAGATGTAATGGATGATTCCATTACCTTGACCAACCAAACACCTTTTTATTTCATTCCATCGTAATGCTCTATTCCATTCCGCCTTCCATTCCTGCATACCAAACACTACCTAAGCTATCCTCGGAATCCTGTGATAGACAATCCAATATGATGATAGGCGATTTTAATGTGTAAAGTGAGCATTTATTAAAGAATGACATACATGTTCAATCTTTATTAGGGGGGACGGGGCGCCTATCGAATTGAGCACGGGTACCTCACTACCAGCACGGTAACACCGCCGCCACCCGTGCTAGAAGTGGATCCGTGAAACAAAAACGGGTTCTATCTAACGGGCTGGTAACAAGCCATAGTTAATGCAACGGTCATTTTTTATAATATATTTTATTACTTTTTGACCGTTTGAATTTATTTAATGTGAAAAGGTAATATTTTTTTTGACCGTTAATTTTGAATTGGTATAAATTTGTGCACGGTTTAAATAAAAAACATACAAACAAACAACCAAATTAACCAAAGTACTTTAAAACACAAACAAATCGAATGGATCCAAGGAAATCAAAGAGTGTTTCGAGGGGTGCAAGGGGAACCTCGAAATCTAGAGATTCTAGTGGTCGAGGCAAAGCTTCGGGGTCGAGATTGGCTACGATTGAACCGTATATGTAACATCACGCATTTTTCCCCAAGTGTTGGGTTACTCAAATCACCACTTTACCCACCAAGTACTCCTTATATGATTTTGAAAATAATATATATATATATAAATATACATATATTTCTTTTATTTCTCACTTTATTATAATAATAATAATAATAATAATAATAATAATAATAATAATAATAATAATAATAATAATGATATTGTGGATAAAAATCTGATTAGTTAAGTTTTGTCTTAACCCAGTCAACTGTTGGCCCACCCAAACAAGCCCAACCCATGATAAACAACCCGTCCCAAAGGTCTCGTCTTCCTCCTCTCGTCCGGTTGACCAACCGGTCAAAAACTGAAATTCCGGCCAGTTCCCAAAACTGCTTCTCAATCACGATTAATGGCCCGCGTGCTTTCAGCCGTTGACCAACGCTATTAGACTCATTTTAAACTCGTCAAACCCGCATTCATTGTGATGTCCGTAATTTTCGGCGACCCTGAAAATTTACCAAAAACTTTAACGCGTCTCGTCAAGTATAAATAGGACACTCTTCAACCCGGAAACTTCACACCAAACCAACCCCCACTCTCTTTTCCGGTTAAAACGCTCTGCTCGTGCCTTTATTTTGATCGTCGGCGTCAAGTTTTTCCGGCCACCTCTATTACCTTCCAAATCTTCGTCAATTCAGTAATAATCTATGCCATTCTGTTCATAATACACGGTAATGCATTAACCCTCTAGTTAATTGGATTTTATCAGTGGTATTCGAGTCCAATTAACCGGAGATTAATCTAGGGTTAAATTGGGGAAGAAGGCTTGAATCTGTTAAGGTATAAAAGATTTTCTGAATGCTTTAAACTCGTTCTCAGGGTGTGGCTTGGTAGTGGCCACACTTGTGATTAAGCCCAACCCGGTCATAGACCCGGGTTCGAATCCCATAACCACCATATAATTTTTTTTGATGGATTTAAATATATAATTTTAATTCTAAACTTTTGTTATACATTTTAAATACCAAATCAACTTTATAAATCCTATAAAATTTATTTTATGCATTTCAAATGGTTAAGTTTATCACACAATTTTTAGTTTTTCAAAAATCTTTTATTTATTATATATAATAAATATTATAAATTTATTCAATTATAATTATAAAATTCTATAAATATATCAAAACCATTATATAAATTTCCACAAAAATTATTCTGAGTTTTTATAACATTAAGCTTTACTGAAATAATTTTTATTTCTGAAAAATCATTTATTTAATGTTTTTAATCAATTTATGTTAGTTTTAATCATAAATAAATCATAATAAATTCAATTTTTAATATTTTTGCACCAAAATTTTATATAAATTATTTCTGATTATTTGGAACAGAAATATAATTTTTAAACTAAGAATTCTTTAATTTTAGTATTTTTAAATATTAAAATTAAATTTTGACAATTTGTAATAAATAGATTTAATATTCTATTTTAAAGAAAATAATTTTATAAAAATTATTTTTATACTTTAAACTCATTATTGTGGCCATCTTAAATTCAAATTTTATAAAAAAGATTTTTGTATATTTATTTACTAAATTTCTCTCAATTATCAAACATTTTTATTATTAATCAAACGAGCATTTATCCCCAATTCAAAGCCCTGGAACATATACATTTGTAGACTAGATAAACTTAGACATATTTATTACCTTATTATAGGGTGATACTTGACACATTTGGGCAACACCACTATTCAATTTTTCAACAGAAATAACATTTTGCTAAGGTGAGTTTACATAGCCCCTTTTTACTATTTTACAATTTTTGGGGTGAAACATGTTTAAACATTTTATATACTATCAATTACTCTTTCTTACATTGTTGAAACTTATGATTCAATTACACTATCATTTACTCATTCTATCATTTGACTGTAACAAAAAGACACAGTACAATCATTAACATTGATCAAGCCGCCTGTTTAGATTATAGCGCTATAGGTCTGACAAACCCATCCCCCCGCATAAATTCAGGGATGATCGAAAACAGTAACAACATTAGACTAACTTGCGAGTTAGGCCTCAGTCGACACAAGGTTTGATTGTACAAAGACGCATTGTTACATGTCGGGATCATACTCTATCATCATACAACTGTGATTGTTGTACAAACTATTGTTATCATCTATATTCAAAAACCTATGTATTCTCACCAACTTTTGTTGACCCAAAATATTTTCAACTTAACATGTTTCAGGTTCTACTTGCTTGAAGATTTGAATTAATGCTTGAAGATGTGTGCATAGTTTTATTCAATTTGATGTACGAACTCTTGTAGAACAATTGTATGTAATTTATTTAAATCATATAATGAAATTTATTGTTTACCATGAGCTACTGAACAATCATCAATACGTGACATCCCGATGTTTCCGCCATCGGTTGGGGTGTTACAGATTGGTATCAGAGCCATGGTTATAGGGAATTAG
Source organism: Ambrosia trifida (assembly GCA_028751855.1). NCBI lineage: Eukaryota > Viridiplantae > Streptophyta > Magnoliopsida > Asterales > Asteraceae > Ambrosia > Ambrosia trifida. The sequence goes on along the minus strand of CM054129.1, from coordinate 52,773,531 downwards.
GTTATTAGAAAAATAATCTAGTCTATAACCATAGGATTTAACTAGTACTTGCTTCTTTTACTTGCTATTCTCTATCTCCCTCCTACTTCTTATCCCTACTTTCATCCCCACAAGAAGATTGCTCTCCATCACTGGATATACTCTTAGACTAATAGGACAAATTCCTCAGGCTTAGCCTGAACCACCTTGAGATCTCGTCGAAGTTCTAGATTTTAATAACGAACACGTGCAATCTGGAAGGGTGAACGCCTGTATTCTGAGTCTTCTGTCTAGGCTGGCATTGCGCATATATCCCAATCAGACGAGGGACCCGGATGCCTACCTGGGAATTCTCGGGATGAGTGTTCACTTATAGGCTAAAGCATGTCTTCATATGTTATTAGAATTTAGAATCTTTGATAAGTCAACGTTTTCGTTTATTCGTTTTAATTAATGAATAAATGATTACATTCCTTATGTAATCTCATTCATTTCACTGTGTCTCTTACAGATCATGCCTCCACGTCGCAGCGCTCGTCTTAACAGTGGTGACAATCATGATGAAGGGAGTAGCAATCACAACCATAACCACGACACTAACCACAACAACAATAACAACAACAACAATGGTGTCGATGCCCAACTGGCTGCGATCATTTCTCAACAAATGGCACAGCAGATCGTGACTCTTGTTCCTAACCTACTGGCTCAAGTCATCCAGATGAACGGAAACGGTAATGGAAACGGAAACGGCAACGGAAACGGCAATGGAAACCACAATGGGAATGGGAATGGAAACGGGAATGGTCTCCTAGCTTGCACTCTTAAACACTTTAATACTTGTAATCCCCCTAAGTTCAGTGGAGATGAAGGAGCTACGGGACTTCTACAATGGTTCGAGGGTATTGAGAACACCTTCATTAACAGTGAGTGTCCCGATAACTTTAAGGTCCGATATGCTATGAGTGTTCTTCACAAACGAGCACTCACTTGGTGGAATGAGGAAAAGCGCACCCGAGGAGCTGAAGTTGCACTTACTATGACCTGGGATCAAGTCAATGAGATAATGAAAGATGAATTTTGCCCACGTAACGAGGTCAAGAAATTAGAGGACGAGTTCCACACCCTTGCTCAGGATAGTGGGGAAAACCTTGCTTATAATACCCGCTTCCACGAGCTTAGTCTGTTATTGCCCCATAAAGTCACTCCGCTACCTGTAGCCATCGAAAAGTATATCGGTGGTTTGCCCATGCAGATTCAGGACACGGTATGGGGAAGGAACCCTGCTACCCTTGAAGAGGCCAAGCGTTTAGCAGCTACCTTAACTGACAATCACGTAAAGAACGGGACCTTAGTTCGGAAAGGCAATAAAGCAAGTATTGTAGCCGCGGTAACTACTAAGAACCAGAAGCGTAAGGCCAGGGATCCTGATGTCAACCTCACTACACAAGCTTCTAACAAGAAACCCTATATAGGAAACCATCCATTGTGTAACACATACAACCGACATCATCCCACTGCTTCAGCGTGTCGCTTGTGCACCAATTGTGGAAAGTATGGCCATCTGGTCAACACGTGTCGTGAGACCCCAAATCCTAATGCCAACCAACCCATCAACCCAGCTCAGGCTACTAATCCTAATCGATACAACTATGGTCAATGCTATGAATGTGGAGACCCAAATCACTTCCGTAATCGATGCCCTAAACTAAACAGAGATCAAGACCCTCCAGCTACCTAACCGCAAGTCTCACCATTTGCCTATTAGTTGCTTTTATTCTATGTATTGACGCTATTTGATTCAAGTAATAAATACTAGTATTTAAATTTTGTCTAAGAGTTGTTTACATGGTATGCATGCTTGTTTGAATGTGAACTAATTATCTAAATCTATACAACTACAACTCATATACTGTGCTTGTTATACTTGCTTGCATAAACATGCTATCAATTTGCAATCTATGTGTATAATAAATGTCATCATGCCTTTTCAACAGTCGGGAGAGGCCCTACAACCTGCTCCATGACTGGTGGAGGCTATCAAACCTACACAACGATTGGTAGAGGTCATTATGCCTTTTCAACAGTCGGGAGAGGCCCTACAACCTACTCCACGACTGGTGGAGGCTATCGGACCTGCTCAACAATCGGTGGAGACATAGAAGGACGCAAAACTTTAATGTAAGGTAAATTGGTGATTGCGGTCCGGAACGTAATCATGAATTTACAGGTACATTTAGGTAGTGTGAAATTCTATCAAGGTTATAAACTCTAGTTGTCTGGTAGTTCATCAACCCACACAAAACACGAGACAGTTTATTCTGTTCATATCATGCTATAACCCAAATCACAACTATTTCTATTTTTACCCAATCACCTTCAACTCTGTGTTTTCAATAAACTTCGGGACGAAGTTTCTAAAAGTAGGGGAGACTGTAACATCGCGCATTTTTCCCCAAGTGTTGGGTTAATCAAATCACCACTTTACCCACCAAGTACTCCTTATATGATTTTGAAAATAATATATATATATATATATATATATATACATATATTTCTTTTATTTATCACTTTATAATAATAATAATAATAATGATATTGTGGATAAAAATCTGATTAGTTAAGTTTTGTCTTAACCCAGTCAACTGTTGGCCCACCCAAACAAGCCCAACCCATGATAAACAACCCGTCCCAAAGGTCTCGTCTTCCTCCTCTCGTCCGGTTGACCAACCGGTCAAAAACTGAAATTCCGGCCAGTTCCCAAAACTGCTTCTCAATCACGATTAATGGCCCGCGTGCTTTCAGCCGTTGACCAACGCTATTAGACTCATTTTAAACTCGTCAAACCCGCATTCATTGTGATGTCCGTAATTTTCGGCGACCCTGAAAATTTACCAAAAACTTTAACGCGTCTCGTCAAGTATAAATAGGACACTCTTCAACCCAGAAACTTCACACCAAACCAACCCCCACTCTCTTTTCCGGTTAAAACGCTCTGCTCGTGCCTTTATTTTGATCGTCGGCGTCAAGTTTTTCCGGCCACCTCTATTACCTTCCAAATCTTCGTCAATTCAGTAATAATCTATGCCATTCTGTTCATAATACACGGTAATGCATTAACCCTCTAGTTAATTGGATTTTATCAGTGGTATTCGAGTCCAATTAACCGGAGATTAATCTAGGGTTAAATTGGGGAAGAAGGCTTGAATCTGTTAAGGTATAAAAGATTTTCTGAATGCTTTAAACTCGTTCTCAGGGTGTGGCTTGGTGGTGGCCACACTTGTGATTAAGCCCAACCCGGTCATAGACCCGGGTTCGAATCCCATAACCACCATATAATTTTTTTTGATGGATTTAAATATATAATTTTAATTCTAAACTTTTGTTATACATTTTAAATACCAAATCAACTTTATAAATCCTATAAAATTTATTTTATGCATTTCAAATGGTTAAGTTTATCACACAATTTTTAGTTTTTCAAAAATCTTTTATTTATTATATATAATAAATATTATAAATTTATTCAATTATAATTATAAAATTCTATAAATATATCAAAACCATTATATAAATTTCCACAAAAATTATTCTGAGTTTTTATAACATTAAGCTTTACTGAAATAATTTTTATTTCTGAAAAATCATTTATTTAATGTTTTTAATCAATTTATGTTAGTTTTAATCATAAATAAATCATAATAAATTCAATTTTTAATATTTTTGCACCAAAATTTTATATAAATTATTTCTGATTATTTGGAACAGAAATATAATTTTTAAACTAAGAATTCTTTAATTTTAGTATTTTTAAATATTAAAATTAAATTTTGACAATTTGTAATAAATAGATTTAATATTCTATTTTAAAGAAAATAATTTTATAAAAATTATTTTTATACTTTAAACTCATTATTGTGGCCATCTTAAATTCAAATTTTATAAAAAAGATTTTTGTATATTTATTTACTAAATTTCTCTCAATTATCAAACATTTTTATTATTAATCAAACGAGCATTTATCCCCAATTCAAAGCCCTGGAACATATACATTTGTAGACTAGATAAACTTAGACATATTTATTACCTTATTATAGGGTGATACTTGACACATTTGGGCAACACCACTATTCAATTTTTCAACAGAAATAACATTTTGCTAAGGTGAGTTTACATAGCCCCTTTTTACTATTTTACAATTTTTGGGGTGAAACATGTTTAAACATTTTATATACTATCAATTACTCTTTCTTACATTGTTGAAACTTATGATTCAATTACACTATCATTTACTCATTCTATCATTTGACTGTAACAAAAAGACACAGTACAATCATTAACATTGATCAAGCCGCCTGTTTAGATTATAGCGCTATAGGTCTGACAAACCCATCCCCCCGCATAAATTCAGGGATGATCGAAAACAGTAACAACATTAGACTAACTTGCGAGTTAGGCCTCAGTCGACACAAGGTTTGATTGTACAAAGACGCATTGTTACATGTCGGGATCATACTCTATCATCATACAACTGTGATTGTTGTACAAACTATTGTTATCATCTATATTCAAAAACCTATGTATTCTCACCAACTTTTGTTGACCCAAAATATTTTCAACTTAACATGTTTCAGGTTCTACTTGCTTGAAGATTTGAATTAATGCTTGAAGATGTGTGCATAGTTTTATTCAATTTGATGTACGAACTCTTGTAGAACAATTGTATGTAATTTATTTAAATCATATAATGAAATTTATTGTTTACCATGAGCTACTGAACAATCATCAATACGTGACATCCCGATGTTTCCGCCATCGGTTGGGGTGTTACAGATTGGTATCAGAGCCATGGTTATAGGGAATTAGGTTATTAGAAAAATAATCTAGTCTATAACCATAGGATTTAACTAGTACTTGCTTCTTTTACTTGCTATTCTCTATCTCCCTCCTACTTCTTATCCCTACTTTCATCCCCACAAGAAGATTGCTCTCCATCACTGGATATACTCTTAGACTAATAGGACAAATTCCTCAGGCTTAGCCTGAACCACCTTGAGATCTCGTCGAAGTTCTAGATTTTAATAACGAACACGTGCAATCTGGAAGGGTGAACGCCTGTATTCTGAGTCTTCTGTCTAGGCTGGCATTGCGCATATATCCCAATCAGACGAGGGACCCGGATGCCTACCTGGGAATTCTCGGGATGAGTGTTCACTTATAGGCTAAAGCATGTCTTCATATGTTATTAGAATTTAGAATCTTTGATAAGTCAACGTTTTCGTTTATTCGTTTTAATTAATGAATAAATGATTACATTCCTTATGTAATCTCATTCATTTCACTGTGTCTCTTACAGATCATGCCTCCACGTCGCAGCGCTCGTCTTAACAGTGGTGACAATCATGATGAAGGGAGTAGCAATCACAACCATAACCACGACACTAACCACAACAACAATAACAACAACAACAATGGTGTCGATGCCCAACTGGCTGCGATCATTTCTCAACAAATGGCACAGCAGATCGTGACTCTTGTTCCTAACCTACTGGCTCAAGTCATCCAGATGAACGGAAACGGTAATGGAAACGGAAACGGCAACGGAAACGGCAATGGAAACCACAATGGGAATGGGAATGGAAACGGGAATGGTCTCCTAGCTTGCACTCTTAAACACTTTAATACTTGTAATCCCCCTAAGTTCAGTGGAGATGAAGGAGCTACGGGACTTCTACAATGGTTCGAGGGTATTGAGAACACCTTCATTAACAGTGAGTGTCCCGATAACTTTAAGGTCCGATATGCTATGAGTGTTCTTCACAAACGAGCACTCACTTGGTGGAATGAGGAAAAGCGCACCCGAGGAGCTGAAGTTGCACTTACTATGACCTGGGATCAAGTCAATGAGATAATGAAAGATGAATTTTGCCCATGTAACGAGGTCAAGAAATTAGAGGACGAGTTCCACACCCTTGCTCAGGATAGTGGGGAAAACCTTGCTTATAATACCAGCTTCCACGAGCTTAGTCTGTTATTGCCCCATAAAGTCACTCCGCTACCTGTAGCCATCGAAAAGTATATCGGTGGTTTGCCCATGCAGATTCAGGACACGGTATGGGGAAGGAACCCTGCTACCCTTGAAGAGGCCAAGCGTTTAGCAGCTACCTTAACTGACAATCACGTAAAGAACGGGACCTTAGTTCGGAAAGGCAATAAAGCAAGTATTGTAGCCGCGGTAACTACTAAGAACCAGAAGCGTAAGGCCAGGGATCCTGATGTCAACCTCACTACACAAGCTTCTAACAAGAAACCCTATATAGGAAACCATCCATTGTGTAACACATACAACCGACATCATCCCACTGCTTCAGCGTGTCGCTTGTGCACCAATTGTGGAAAGTATGGCCATCTGGTCAACACGTGTCGTGAGACCCCAAATCCTAATGCCAACCAACCCATCAACCCAGCTCAGGCTACTAATCCTAATCGATACAACTATGGTCAATGCTATGAATGTGGAGACCCAAATCACTTCCGTAATCGATGCCCTAAACTAAACAGAGATCAAGACCCTCCAGCTACCTAACCGCAAGTCTCACCATTTGCCTATTAGTTGCTTTTATTCTATGTATTGACGCTATTTGATTCAAGTAATAAATACTAGTATTTAAATTTTGTCTAAGAGTTGTTTACATGGTATGCATGCTTGTTTGAATGTGAACTAATTATCTAAATCTATACAACTACAACTCATATACTGTGCTTGTTATACTTGCTTGCATAAACATGCTATCAATTTGCAATCTATGTGTATAATAAATGTCATCATGCCTTTTCAACAGTCGGGAGAGGCCCTACAACCTGCTCCACGACTGGTGGAGGCTATCAAACCTACACAACGATTGGTAGAGGTCATTATGCCTTTTCAACAGTCGGGAGAGGCCCTACAACCTACTCCACGACTGGTGGAGGCTATCGGACCTGCTCAACAATCGGTGGAGACATAGAAGGACGCAAAACTTTAATGTAAGGTAAATTGGTGATTGCGGTCCGGAACGTAATCATGAATTTACAGGTACATTTAGGTAGTGTGAAATTCTATCAAGGTTATAAACTCTAGTTGTCTGGTAGTTCATCAACCCACACAAAACACGAGACAGTTTATTCTGTTCATATCATGCTATAACCCAAATCACAACTATTTCTATTTTTACCCAATCACCTTCAACTCTGTGTTTTCAATAAACTTCGGGACGAAGGCTTGAATCTGAGATTGGATTTTATCAGTGGTATTCGAGTCCAATTAACCGGAGATTAATCTAGGGTTAAATTGGGGAAGAAGGCTTGAATCTGTTAAGGTATAAAAGATTTTCTGAATGCTTTAAACTCGTTCTCAGGGTGTGGCTTGGTGGTGGCCACACTTGTGATTAAGCCCAACCCGGTCATAGACCCGGGTTCGAATCCCATAACCACCATATAATTTTTTTTGATGGATTTAAATATATAATTTTAATTCTAAACTTTTGTTATACATTTTAAATACCAAATCAACTTTATAAATCCTATAAAATTTATTTTATGCATTTCAAATGGTTAAGTTTATCACACAATTTTTAGTTTTTCAAAAATCTTTTATTTATTATATATAATAAATATTATAAATTTATTCAATTATAATTATAAAATTCTATAAATATATCAAAACCATTATATAAATTTCCACAAAAATTATTCTGAGTTTTTATAACATTAAGCTTTACTGAAATAATTTTTATTTCTGAAAAATCATTTATTTAATGTTTTTAATCAATTTATGTTAGTTTTAATCATAAATAAATCATAATAAATTCAATTTTTAATATTTTTGCACCAAAATTTTATATAAATTATTTCTGATTATTTGGAACAGAAATATAATTTTTAAACTAAGAATTCTTTAATTTTAGTATTTTTAAATATTAAAATTAAATTTTGACAATTTGTAATAAATAGATTTAATATTCTATTTTAAAGAAAATAATTTTATAAAAATTATTTTTATACTTTAAACTCATTATTGTGGCCATCTTAAATTCAAATTTTATAAAAAAGATTTTTGTATATTTATTTACTAAATTTCTCTCAATTATCAAACATTTTTATTATTAATCAAACGAGCATTTATCCCCAATTCAAAGCCCTGGAACATATACATTTGTAGACTAGATAAACTTAGACATATTTATTACCTTATTATAGGGTGATACTTGACACATTTGGGCAACACCACTATTCAATTTTTCAACAGAAATAACATTTTGCTAAGGTGAGTTTACATAGCCCCTTTTTACTATTTTACAATTTTTGGGGTGAAACATGTTTAAACATTTTATATACTATCAATTACTCTTTCTTACATTGTTGAAACTTATGATTCAATTACACTATCATTTACTCATTCTATCATTTGACTGTAACAAAAAGACACAGTACAATCATTAACATTGATCAAGCCGCCTGTTTAGATTATAGCGCTATAGGTCTGACAAACCCATCCCCCCGCATAAATTCAGGGATGATCGAAAACAGTAACAACATTAGACTAACTTGCGAGTTAGGCCTCAGTCGACACAAGGTTTGATTGTACAAAGACGCATTGTTACATGTCGGGATCATACTCTATCATCATACAACTGTGATTGTTGTACAAACTATTGTTATCATCTATATTCAAAAACCTATGTATTCTCACCAACTTTTGTTGACCCAAAATATTTTCAACTTAACATGTTTCAGGTTCTACTTGCTTGAAGATTTGAATTAATGCTTGAAGATGTGTGCATAGTTTTATTCAATTTGATGTACGAACTCTTGTAGAACAATTGTATGTAATTTATTTAAATCATATAATGAAATTTATTGTTTACCATGAGCTACTGAACAAACATCAATATGTGACATCCCGATGTTTCCGCCATCGGTTGGGGTGTTACAGTATAGGCCCGTGATGAATTTTCCACAAACCCAACCCCAACCCCAACCCCAACAACAACCGTTTTTCTCACAATACCCACCATTCCAACAATTCCCACAAACCCAACAACCCATTCTATATCCACAATCATATTTTACTCCGCCTCAAATAACAAATTCCCAACTAGAAGAATTCGAGCTCAACCTAGAAGATGAGGACGATGACGAGGAGGAAACTGTGCCAGAGACACAGTTCGAGCATCATGGAGATGAACAGGTAGACGAGGAAGCGGATGACGCGATTGAAGTTGATGCAGGGGGAAAAAGAAATATGCAAAGCGACAGAAAGCTGTGAAGTGGAATACGGCACAAGAGGTAGCTTTGGCAAAAGCTTGGTGCTATGTGTCGGAAAACAGGGAGAAGAGTAACCAAAGAAGCAAGGGTAGTTTTTGGAAAGCTATCCAAAAACATTATGTGTCACTGTTGGGAGGATCCACCCGAACAGTTGATCAAATTACTTCGAAATGGACTGCCATGAACCCATAAATGAATGCGTTCAATGGACTTCATCAACAAGCGGTAACAATTATGATATTTTTAACTTCGCGTTTTATTTAGTTATACAAACTTCTCTAAATTATATTAAATATACGGTTATATTTAATTATATAGGAGCACCTACGAGGGAGTGGATGTAGTGATCTAAACGTCATGCAAACGACGTTGAACGATTACAGAAAAAGTCATCATTCGGGTTTTAATCATCAAGCGGCATGGGAGATTGTAAAAGACCACGACAAGTGGAAGAAGCAAGTGTTGATGGGTGAAGACCCGTCCGATAGTCATTCTGACAAGAGACGAAAGTCTTCGAAAAGCGGCAACTATCAGCTGACTACCTTTTCCACACCGGACGATACCACCCCCACTAGCCACATGCCAGACCTCAACGAAAATACCAACCCAACGCGACCCAAACGAAAAACGAAGAAAGCCGCCGCCGCCGAGTCTTCCGGCAAATCATTGGTTGACGAACTCGGGTCATACCGAGCAATGAAAGAAGACAAACTCAACCAGTTGGTCACCCTACAATCTCAACAAGGTGAAAAAACAATGGCGTTTTTAGAGGAACAACGCGAATTGTTGAGACAACGGCAGTATGACCACGACTTAATATTTATACAAAACCACACGAGCACCTCAAAGGTAAATCTTTGGAGTTGGTTTTGAAGCGTAAAGCAGAAATCACGGCGAAACACGAATGGGAGCTTTATTGGGTTGAAGACGACGCGGATGATGAAGGCGGCGAGTAGGATGAAGGCGTTTGTATTTTTTTTTATTTTAGTTGATGTGTTTTTTTAAATTTTAATGGGACGGTTTATTTAACGGTAGTTTTAATTCAAACAGTCGTTTTTTTATTAAAAAAACGGTAATTAAAAAAAGGAAAACTAAAAAATAAAGAATTCAGTGAAGTAAATCAGTTAAGTGCTGCCTACAAAAAAATGAATCAGTGAAGTGATGTGTCAGAGCAGGATTGGATAAAATCAGTGAAGGAAAAACTAAACTCTAGTAGCACCCCTAGTGCCCTTATGGATACGCAATCAATCATCTTTTCATGTTTCCCGACTGTTTTCTTCACTCATACATAATTTAAGTTCTATTCCAATAATCTCCACATAAAAAGTCATAATATCGGGGTTTTTTTTATAGCACTATGGTACTCGTTGGAAAGATAATAAAATGTTCGTTAATTTGGTGTAATTGTTTTTCCAAAACAATGTCATATAAAAAAGTTATTAACGCTTGAAAAACAGGGAGGAAAGTGCATGTGCCATGCACATGAGAGAAATAATTTTTTTTTATTTAAATCACTAATGACATGGTATGCCACATGACACACTCAATGGGAGGTTGCCCTCTTTGAGTTTCATGTGAGATTTTAGGCTTTGGTTTATTATAAGACTACTTGGTATGGAATCGGGGAGGTAGCTCGGTGGTGTGACATGGCTGAAGTGCCGATCGGTAATACCGCCCCCTACTATTACATTTCGGTGAGATCGGTGAAAAGGCACCGTTTTGTGCCAAGAGCCTTTATTGGCTTATTTTATATTTTTTCAAATCAAACTTTTAATAATAAAAAAAGAAAGGGGGTGGGGGAAACCATTTCCAAACTTTGGGGAAAGAAAGGGGCAAAATGAGGTTGCGTTGATGTGGCATTTGGAGGAGTTGGGGGAGATGCTCTCCACACCATATAGCCTAATAGACTAGGTGAAAACACGGGAATATTATATCTTTTTTTTAAAACAATTAATCCCTAAAATATAAAAAAAACATAAACAGAGCAACTGTTATAGTCTGTATAGTAAACACCAAGTTAAAAAGTCAATCATCTGTTGCAAGGAAAACTTTGTTTGGTAACATCTGTTCAAAGGCAGTGCGTGTGTTAAGGAGTTCTTTCTGAAACAGTTGTTACTAAACCCAGTTGTTGATTTAAACAGATGTTACTTCAACGGTTTCGTTCAGACAGATGTTGCCTTAAACAATTGTTACTAACAATGACATCACATTTACATTTTTAACGCCTGTTTACTAAAGACCAAATAAAGAAGCCAATTATCTGTTGTAAGCAAAATCTGTTTAGTAAAATCTATTCCTTTGATGCTACCAGTTGATAGATACTGATCAGATGTTTTAATACTGGAGGGTGTTACAACCACGGAGAGATAATTTGTAGATGCATGAGTGTGGCTAACGCTTTTGGATTGAACGAGATTGCGAATGTTTAGAAGACTTTGGTGTCCAAGTCTGTTCCGAACGTTTAAGAATTCTAATTTAAGGTTGTTTAACCTCAACAGGTTTATTTGTATCGTCCTTAAATAAAACTTTCTTGACTACCTTATCTGATTTAACAGACACGGGTCTAACTGATTACTTAACAGCAGGTTTTGGACAAACCCTTTGTTTATCATGAGTTGCGTTCACCATTGGTTTCTTCAGTTTCTTTTCAAAGGCAATTTGGTTATGATTGTCATAAACAATCGGATGGTTTCCTCTGTTTGAATAAAAACGATTAAGGTTGTGAAACTGTTGTCTTTGAGGATAAAATTGTCTTTGTGGAAAAGACTGCCTGTTTTGGTAACCATCAACCGAATTCCTCTGATTCTGTCTACTCTCAACCTCATGCCTTTTGTGCCGCACGTATGGGCAGTGAGCAAGTAAATGCCCTCTCTCCCCCACACTTTGTAACACGCACAGTACTCTTCGAATGAGTTTTTGGCATAAGGATTAGCGAATGATTTAACCGGGTGTTGATCATCAACACACTTTCGCCTTAAACTCTCCGCAGCGGGCTCCAATGAGTAAGCCGGTTCATAAAATCCGTTAATCTTGTCCTTTGGTTTAACAAATTCAGTGACATGAACCTTTGGTGTTTTCGAGTCATCACCATACAGTCGCTTGATTAATTCAGGTGGAATATCATTTGTTCATTCATGTTTAGGAAACCAAATGGTACTCTCTTGCCAAATTTTCTCAAATTTTGAATAGTTAGCGAACTGAATGGGATACTCATCATCTGAAATTATCTTATCTGTGACAACCGTCACCCTCATCTTTCTTCAAGTTGTCAATTCTAGTCCCTGTACTGTCAATCATTTTTTTTCGAATCTAAAAAAATTGAGTTTCTTTTGATCATTATATATATATATATATATATATATATATTGGAAATGTCTACATTTTAACCGAACATGTGTATAGAAACATTATTTAAAAGAACATATTTTGGCCTTTATAAATTATTATTTGAAATGGATAAAAAGTTTTAAAATGTTAAAGTTAAACTTAGTATTGTTAAGTTTTATAAAGGAAAAACTAACCTAGTTGAGTGTTGAGGGACTGCTTCTGCCAATGTTTGAAAGTTTTTAAAAAATATATATAATAAATAAAAATCAGATTTTGCATCCTTCTCGTCAGCCATTTTTTCCGATCAACGGGTCGCCGCCGGCGACATTTTCCGGCCACCTTAAAACCCACTGTGACACCCGTCGAAATCACAGGTCATATCCGTACATTAGTTACATGTACACATTGTGCATGACATTTCATCTTACATGTTTTATTGCAATTGAGCCATACAGGGCCTTAGCAAGTTAGTTTCGATGCTTACAGTCTAGCATTAGGCCCACTAGTAGGAGAAATTTCATAACTAGTTGAGTAGTTATCTGAGCTATAGAGAGATTATATCAAAAACCCTAGTTTGGAAAACTTATACAATGGTACATAACATTTCAATGGTGATTCAATCAAGGACAAAATCAAACAATTTCCATATACAAGGAATCACCCGAACACAAAGCCCACATACGACTAGTTAAAAATATATATATATTGAACACAATTATATATATTTGAGGCACCTAAACTTGTATAAAGATCACACCTAACATCTAATTACAACATATGTATATGCATTTGTACAAGACATGAGTTTTAAATGTCCAATATATATATATATATATATATATATATATACACATGTGTGTGTATATATGGGACGACACACACACATATACATGTGTGTATGTGCTTCCCAATATTTGAACACTTCCACTTTATATGATCCATCAAGTCCACCTTAGATTCCACCAAAATTGGCTAAACACTTGTCAAACCCCAACCGATGGCGGAATCATCGAGGTGAGACTTAGTGGTAGATTGTTCAAAGACTTCATGACACTAGATTTTGTGACAATATAGTTTAAAGATAGAATATCATTTATTGTCTAAAAATAGAAATACAAGTAGTTCATATAACGAAAAATACAACAACAAGAATATGATAACTTGAACTAGAGTGAGTATCTATGTCCAATCCTAAGTAGTTTTCTTGAGTGTCCTGCAATAAATATTTCCTGCAACATGTATAAAATATCCGTCAACACATAAAGCATTGGTGAGCATACTAGTTTTGACATACATACATAGTATAATAAAGTTTTGCTTATAGGCATATGCAAGAGAACCATACAAACGGCGACTAGCCACGAAGAATTTTGCTTAACATGACCCATGTATGGGGCGGATAGCCAATCCTATAGAGCTATACATGCAAGGTGGGTTGTCAACTATATGAACATTTGTATGTTAGAGTAAATAATTCTACATAGTAAAAATTTTTTGGAAGTGATTAAATAAACGAGAAATTGTACTATATGAAAACAACTTTTTGGTGAAATAAATAGTAGTTATTTAGTTTTGAAATCCAGTATATAAGTAGTCAATAAAATATATGAAAGTGAGAGACAAATCCTGCTTTACATGTATAAATGCTTTTAGAGATTAAGGCCAGAGCTTATGGGATTTAGAAATAGATTCTTGATAATGAGAGGATTGCTGATTAAGCAAGGAAAGGCAAGAGGAAGGAAACAAAGTTGATGGAGATTACAAGTGTAGATTATTCATAGCAAGGATGATGTTGCATAGTAGAGAGTGTGGTTCAAAACAAGGTTATAGTATGCATAAAAGATAAATAATGCAAGTGTAATTAGACTAGCAAACTATAACATAAAGTGTATCGCAAAGGTTAAATAATGTAAGTGTTGGTAAAAAAAAATTAACTCGACACCCGAAACTTCTCACGGCACGAATAACTCTACTTTTGGTAGTATGACAGGACATTTATGTATAGGATGTACCGGCGGCGTATCCACCATGCCGTTATCATATTTCATCCGTGTTGTTATTCAAGTCATGATAGGTTACACACACTAGGACGTGTTATGTTTTCCATACGCCCAATTTTTGTAATTACGTGTGCACCCGTAATTAGTCTAATTGTCGTATTGTCCACATAATTTGTCTTGGTTATGTGTGGGTCGCTAGTGGACACAAAATACTTATGCACAAAGGAAAAGACATTAAACTAAAGCATTAAACAGTTTTGATGTTGTAAACATAACAAATAATGTGACATGCAAACACATAATGAGAAAAGGCATTAAGCAAGTTTTTGATGTTGTTAATCGTACGTGTTTTGGCGTAGATATATGTTTTATTTATTTTAAATAAAACATATATACTTTTTTTATATATATACGTTTAGTTAAAAAAAGAGCAAGAGTATGGACAGTTGGATTTTAAATGAAAACATTCACGCGTGAAAAAGAATGTTTTGACTGAGGGTAACATAAAATTTGAGTTTATTGAGTTTTATGGGTACGCGAGCAATTTTAGCTTTTCAAGACTAAGGGTCAAGTTTGATGGTAGAAGAATTTAGTCCGTTGGATGTTAAAGAAAACGGATTTAATTGAAGTGGGAAAAATTTAGTGTAAAACTCTTATCGAAGATGGACGTTTGATTTATGAAAAAAAAAAATCCATTTTATTAAGCGAAAAAAATAGTTTATTGACGAATTTAAGTTTGTTGTTGATAAATGTTTTTGACTCGTGATACGATTTCAAGAGAAAAGGTCTTGGGATTATAAAGAAGTAGGTTATTTGATTTAGCGTGTCTTTGCTCACAAGTTCTGTTTACAAAAGATTTTTTTTAAACACTTTTACTATTTAGAATCTTGTTTGTCATACAGACTCGACGCACACATTTGTTAGTGGTTTGAAGGTGAGGATTTTATAGAAGGATATACATCCTCTTAGAAATAGTAGGAAGAATTTTGTTCAAAAATCTTGAAAAAACAAATTGTGCGCGAGAAGAAAAGGGTTTTGCAATGTTTTAATTTTGCCGATAAATTATGATTGTAACCTAAGATAACAATGATATTTCATAATTCATAAAAGAAAATTTCACATCCGAACAGTTTCTTGAAAACATTACACAAAGAAATTCTCTCAGTTTTTTTTTTAGAGAAAAGAAAAATCGATCTTCTTTAGTGTGGTAAGTGGGTCTTCCAGCATCGTAGATCACCATGGCAAGTCTTGGGCATTGGTTGCGTTCATGGGTTGGGTCGTTGTTTAGTAGTGTGACGACATGTTTTGGCAAAATGACCATATGTACCACAGTTGGCGCATATGCGGCATTGTGTGTGAGCGAGATGGTGATATTTACAACTGTCGCATAGCGGAAAGGTTCCACGGTACTACTTTTTGTTAGAATTCGGAGTCTTGGGAGTTGTCGAAGTGTGGTTTTGTTTGAGGTTCTTGCGTTTTCGGTTACCCTTTTTCGTTTGTTTGGTAGGGGTATGGGTAGAAGGTTTAGTATCTACATGGTTTGTGCTGTTCTGGATGGTATCGCTGGGGTTTGGAATTGGGTTTGTTGGTGTCTCAAGGTTAGGGAGGATCTTGACTAGTTCTTGGTCAATAAGACTTGCCAGTTGGTTGAGGTCGATGCTGTTGAGACGGGAAGACATCTACGAGAATCATATATAGGAAAATTTGTATAAGCGTTTTTAAACAAGGTGACTTTTGCATTTAGAAAATAAGTTACTAGAATTTTGTTTAACAATGAAAAGCTTACGGGGAAGATTAGATCGGTGAAATTGATGCAAATTTAGATAAACAAAATACATAAGTTCAAGTTGTTCTCATAGATTTAGTATGCGCGTTCAATTTACACGTATAGGACGCAAGTTTCACATTATTCAAGTAGCGTAACACGTATGTATAAACAAGTATAGTGCACTTAGTCAACATGAAGGAGTTTTAATTTATGTTGGTTGTGATTATTAGGATTGTTTGGAGATTGCGAGAGTAGATTGTAAATGCGAGTCTTGAGATCGAGTGCGAGAGGATAAGGTACAACTTCAAGTAAATCGAATATATAATTAAAACATAGCATGAAAACATAATTGAAAGTAGTATTAGCATAAAAAAGAGAGGCTTGTTTTAAACAGAACAATTGGAGTGTTCCGGATGGAACTAGGACTAACCAAAGTGATTCGAATTTTACCTTTGAGTTTGAAAACATGCTTTGGCATAATAGGTGGAAATACTCTCGCCGAAACTTTCGGTTAACGGTATTCACCCTTCCAGTTACTACATGTTTCTTGTCATTAGTAAATTTGAGACTTTGGCGAGATTTTAAAAAAATATATCAAGGATTGAAACTAGTCGCTAAGTTACGGATTTCACTCCTATCTTAGCGAGGTCGTTTCTTTGAGTGTGGTTTGTACACTTTGTCCAACGTGGTAAGAAAATTAATTCTAGCCTTCAAATGGTAAGTGTCCACTAGAACGAGAATTGTGAAATTTCCACCAAGGTGAGGATATCACTCCTCCTATCTTGGTGTAATTTAAAAAACACAAAAAATTTACGCGGATTGAAAGTTACCACCAAAGTGAGGGTTTCACGCCTATTTCGGTGATTTCCTTTCGTTTGTGTTATACGAGCGTCTTCGAGTGTAGAGTAATCCACAAATAAGAAGGTAAATTTTAAGGACCAAGAGAATGGAGTAGAAGCAAGATAGGAAGAACAAGTATATTAAGCATGATAAAAGAAATGGTCAAAAAGGTTCTTAACTATAGTCTAGGTCAAACATGGCAATTTTTCCTAATTCCCTATAGTCATGGCTCTGATACTAATCTGTCACACCCCAACCGATGGCGGAATCATCGAGGTGAGCCTTAGTGGTAGATTGTTCAAAGACTTCATGACACTAGATTTTGTGACAATATAGTTTAAAGATAGAATTTCATTTATTGTCTAAAAATAGAAATACAAGTAGTTCATATAACGAAAAATACAACAACAAGAATATGATAACTTGAACTAGAGTGAGTTTCTATGTCCAATCCTAAGTAGTTTTCTTGAATGTCCTGCAATAAATATTTCCTGCAACATGTATAAAATATCCGTCAACACATAAAGCATTGGTGAACATACTAGTTTTGACATACATACATAGTATAATAAAGTTTTGCTTATAGGCATATGCAAGAGAACCATACAAACGGCGACTAGCCACGAAGAATTTTGCTTAACATGACCCATGTAGGGGGCGGATAGCCAATCCTATAGCGGTATGCATGCAAGGTGGGTTGTCAACTATATGAACATTTGTATGTTAGAGTAAATGATTCTACATAGCATAGCGTACAAGCATATAATAGACTTTAGATTGTGCATGATAGAATTTAGAATATGATAGACTTTAGACTAAGCATAATAGATTGTAGAGTTTAAAATCGTTTGAGTTTTGATAGTGATACATGTTGAGCCCCAAAGAATAAAGGATAAAGGGGGACAAGCATGAACTCACCTTTGGGTGCGTTTTTGCAAGGTTCCAAAAGAATGAGTCTTGGGGGATTAGTTCCTTAGCCTTAGTTAACTAGAATTAGAAAAATAAAGAGTCTTAGGTTCGAGTTTAGATTATAGATTCAAGAGAGTCAAGCAAGCCTTTTAGGCAAACCAAGCACAAATTGCCTTTAGGGCAATCCGGATGGTCATGAGATTAAGTTAGACCAAGCACAAAATCATCATAGATGATTCGGATGGTATAAGGTTAGGAATGTGAATCCATTTGATAGGTTCATGTCATAACCACTTCGTTTATGTAATAAACGTGGGTTTTGAACACGGGATTTCCCCTTTCTAGTGTGGATAAATCCGTAGCACAAGAAGGGTCAAGAGAGTTGGTAAGGTAGGGTGTAACCACAAACCTTTCAAAGATTAATAATAGGATAATAAGATAGAAGATTGAAAGTAAGTTTACAATAATACATAGTATAACCAATACCATAGCACAAATCCATCTAACATTAGATTGTTAGTAGACTTGGTTGGTTCCTTCACAACAAACATCCTTAGGACATAAAAAAAACAATTCAGAAAAATAAACCCATTTGGGACCTCTTTTAGGTGCTCTACCCTTATCACACTTATGTGGATAAACATGGGGAAGATCCTAGAGGTTTCTCCAGGAGTTTTGGATAGAAAAGAGAAGGAAAAACATAAAAGAATTGAAGGTTTGAGCCTAGAAATTTACTGATGTGTTTCCAGGAAGTTTGCTCAAAAATCTTGAAGATTAGAGAGAGTTTTAAAGAGAAAAGAGATGAACAAGAGATTATGGAGTGGGGAGGGGTTGTATTTATAGATGGGGTGAGTTGGTTAGGTATTAAATGGAGTTATTAGGGTGGTTAGGAGGAGATTAGGTAGGAGATAAGAGTTAATGTTATCATAGTGTATTGTATTATGTTAGTGGACGTCGAGCTTAAAAAAAATAAAAACAAATAAGACAACGAACAACATTTGTATGTTGTTGTTGTTAGATAAAATGGTCAACGTCATTTCTTATATAATGCTTTTTTTTTTTTTTTTACTAGAAGTGTTATCATTAAAAATATATGTTTTGTTTTTTAAAAAAATAAATAAATATTAAGATCTTAACTAAAATGAGTTTCTTTTTATGATGCCTAAATTGGTTAGGATAAATTATAATGACGACTCGTCACGAATTGGTAAGAGTAACATAAAATGAGCGAATAAAGGCGAACTTGGAATTTGTTAAGTAAAGAATTTAAAATATATGTAAAAGTTAAAATCACGCGATGTTACAACACTTGACTTTGTATTCCTTCCATACTAGTTGACTTGCCAAAAATAAATCCCCACACATACATACATATATACATGACACACATATGTATATGTGTGTAGTGTTTGTGTCTTCCACTCTTACACAAGTCCCTTCAAGACATTCTTCCACCAGGATCTTCTAAGACAAGCTTTAGTCACCTCCATCACATTCCTAGACTTTACACCAATAAGGGCATCTTATGACATCTAGGAAAGTCTTAAGTTGACTTACCCCAATTGTAAACCAACTCTTTCACCAAATATCCTACCACATCTAACATAAGACACCTCTAATCAAGCTAAACATCATGATTATGAGGCATCAAATCTTAAGTGAGTTGATTAAGCCTAAACCTGTGACACCCGGCATATTCAGGTTAATACTTTTCATACTTTACATACATACGTTTCATACTTTGCATACATACGAGTCTACCTCATCGAAAACATTGAAAACAACTACTTAATATCATACTTGACCGGGTCGGTTGAGTCGTGTCGATGATACGGGAATCATCGGGAGTCGTTACAATAGTACGAGGGATCATTGGGTGTCGGTCCATAACCATGTGTACAAGGATTGGCGATTTGTAGAATCACCGGGTTTAGCGCACACACGTAAATCTAGAGTCCCGGGAATTGGTGAACGGATGGGAACGTGTTAGTTATCATACATTATGTGCTTACAATCATTATATGACGTGTCGGTATGTGAATACGTGTTTATATGTGTTAAAATAGTGATTACGCGTAATTGCATGACATTATAGGTGATTACGCATAATTGCATGACATTATAGGTGATTATGCGTAATTTCCAATAGGATGGGCGATTGAGAAGTAGGTATAGGCGATTAGAGCCTAATCGCTAGTAGGTATAGGCGATTACACATTCTAATCGCCTATACTGCACTGTAATCGCCTGACGCGTACTAAACGACTAGAAATGCCTATAAATACCCCCCTTATGTTTTAAAACATCATTTGTGAAACCCTAATACACCCTAAAGCCACCCCACACCTTATTCAACCTCTGCAACACGTTTTTGATCAAGAAATCACATTTCCAAGCTTTACATCTCATAATCTTACAATTTCAAGGTGTGTTCTTCATCCCAAACCTTTGTAATGATATTGTTTTGATCCTTAAAGGTCCAAACCTAATTTCTAAACATTTGTGACTTTGAAAACTCATTAAAATCGGTTTCTAAACAAACCCAAACCTCTATGCTTGTTATATGTGATGTATTCATGCAAGATAGGATTTTTATCGTTTAAACATGGTTGTTCTTGTATTATTAATATGTTTCTGATCTAAATGAGTTAATATGATGTTAACCTAGGAGTTTGAAGGTTCATAGATGTGTAATATTGATATTAGGCGTTTTGACCCGTTTGAATGATTATGGAGGATTGATGATGATATGTTGTGTTTAGTTGATTGTTTAAGGTTAGGTTTTACTCTAGGATGATGCTAGAACAGTACGATAGTGTCGGACAACGTCATTATGTGATGAAATCTGGATATATGCTATTTAGGGTAAGTCTTGCATGATGATGTAATGTTTACATGATAGTTATGCTATTTTGGGAAAACACTTGCATTCGGGACGGCTAGGATGATGATAAATTGGGGGGTTTTGCTTGAAATAGTTGGATTAATGTTGTTGGTTTGATATTAGGTGTTTCCACATGTTTCGGATCTGATTTGGAGGGTTAAACGCGCAAAAAGACGAAACAGTGCAGCAGGGGCGATTAGGGAGCCCTAATTGCCTATAGTAGGGGTGATTGGCCCCCAATCGTGTGTAACAAGAGGCGATTGGGAGCCCAATCGCCAGTTAGGGGTGTTCATCGGTTCGGTTTATGGTTTATTTGGTTTATTCGATTCGATTTATTCGGTTTTCAAAATTTTGTACCTCAAATCAAAAACCAAACCAAACCAAATTAGAAATATGAAAACCAAACCAAATTCAACCAAATTGAATTCGGTTCGGTTTCGGTTTAAAACCAAATAAACCAAATTCAACCAAACAAACCAAATTGAAACGAAGTTTTTTTTCTCTAACGTGTATACTTATATGTTCCAAAATCCGAAAAGAAAATTTGCAATAAATATAAACCAAAAAATCAAACCACCCAAACAGAAATATTATAAAAATTAGAAATAGTAAAATGAACCCTAGTTTACTAGTTTATACTCAAATTATTACCTCTATAAATTGGCGGGCTTTATTTATTTTGGGTTGGGTTTAATATTTTGGGCTTATATATTACATATGAGTTATTAAATATTATTATTTTTATTTAATAATGAATCATTTTACCGGTTTATTCGGTTATCCAAATAAACCAAATAAAAAAATGTAGAACCAAAAACCAAACCAAACACCGAATAAGCAATTCGGTTTCGGTTAAAACCAAACCAAACACCAAATTCGTTGTTCAGATTGGTTTTTTCGGTTACGGTTCGGTTTTCGGTTTTTATTTGGTTTGCGGTTTTTCTGAACACCCCTATCGCCAGTATGTCTGGTGATTACAATTCTAATCGCCATTTTGACCTTCCTAATCACCAGCTGACTTTTCCTAATTGCATGTTTGATTCCTAATCGCGTGTACTGCTGCTATATGGGTATTTTAACATCCCGAAACACGGATTGACACCTAGGAACATGTTAGGAACCCCGTGACATGTCCAATAACTTAGTTATACGTTTTCGGACCTGTTTATGCGTTAATTAGGCTTCATGCTAGATATAATAAACTGTGATGCATACTAAGTGTTTGATTACATATGATTGCATGATATCTTGCATTCGGCTAACACGTGGGATGTCAGGTCACCAATGGGATGTCGGGTCATGTCTGGTGTGGTCGATTAAACGTTTAAACATCATTTCAAATGTACACGGTTATGGTCTGGACTGTTGGGGACTAATCAACCTACGGGTTGTTAGTCTAACATCTTATACGCTCGTCATGATAGGTCACCGGTAGTTGGTGCCGTCTATTGAGCGGGTTTACTTATCTTAGAGGGGAAGCAGTATCAGGTGAGTTTCACGGCCCCACTTTAAGTCTTTACATTTCGGGGGAGACACATGCTTTATACATATTTCATAAATTATCATGTTATACTAGTGTTAATTCATTTACATACTATACGATACGTAAAGTCCCGGGGAAACCATGAATGTGTGAGGCACAATGGGGGAAATGTGGATAGATCTATTGGGACTGGCAGACCCCACCCGTCGGCTGGGAGCCGGGCGGGTGCATATTGTCTCGGTCATAACGCTACCGTGGGACGGTAGTGCATATCGTTTCGGGCAAAAATCATATATCGTTGTCTGTAATGGTTTCCGGTCGTAGTAGTATTATTCATGCGTCTAGCTAACGCTATCATTTCTAACATAGTGATAACATGATGGCTTTCATTACTTAAACGTTTAACATAAAACCTGTGAACTCACCGGCATTATTTGCTGACGTTTTTAGCATGTTTGTCTCAGTTCGTTGAGGTAGCAGCATTTCATAGGCGCACGGAGTCTCACGGCGTCTAGGATTCATATGCATCTTATTTAGCATTTTCAGACTTTTATACTTTTACTTTCGTGTTGTAATAAAGTTTTACGCTTCCGCAACGATGGATCATTTATGAAAACTTAATGGTTTGCTTATGTCGTTTTTACGTATCATATAGTGTCGTTTATTGTGACCGTTGACTTAGATCCTTGTTTGTCACGCGCCTCGCGATAAAACCCCGCATGTGGAATTTGAGGGTGTGACAAAACCTCCCAACATCTCAAGATTTTCGGCCCCCATATACCAAGAAAGCATGCATCCATCTTGTCCATAATCTCTTCATAATCTATCCAAGATCACCTTTGTTGGATCTTAAACCATATTTAGAAAGATTCTTCCTTTCACCTTTCCTAAACCATTATGACTTGCCATCCATACTTAGTATATATAGGGCCAAGGTTTAGTGAGTTTAGTGCACCAAACAACTAAACACCACTCCTCTACCACCCCTTCTCCCTCTCTCGGCCGCACCACCACCGCCGGATCACCACACCCCACGGCTCCACCACCATAACAAAACCACCTCTCACCCAAGCCTTTACGCATAAACATTAACTTTCAATGGATCATTAGGGGTACAAGGAGCATCAGTGGCGGAACCACGGGAGGGTCAGGAGGGTCCGCTAACCCTCCGGCCGCTCAAAGTGTATATTAAAAGGAGTATCTAATGGATGATGTTTTTTGAAACTTCGACCCCTCAATATATCATGGAACTTGAAAGAAATATAGACGTAAGAAGTTAACATGACCGCCATGTTCTCCGGCCAAATATGGCGGCGGCAACGGCTCTGCTAGGTTAGATTATGTCAACGAGAGAGATGAAGTGCCGAAGTGGTGTTGCAGATCAAAGCCTTATTGGCCCAACTTCTTAATCTATTCATTTTCTTTTCTGGGCCTTTAACCAGCCCAAATTTGAAACTATCGCAAAGACGCAAACCTACTGGAAAGTTTAAGAAAACCACCAAAATGTTGCATCTGATTTTCCTTTTTTTTTTGGACAATGACATTTAAACGTAAGAATAGGACAAACGTAGAAAAATATGTTTTTTTTTAATTAGTATACTTGTTAGTTGTTAGAATATTTACTCTTTTAAATTTAACTTATCATTTTGTTACCACTTTTATCTATCACATTTCTTTAAAGTTATAGATTTTATAATAAGTTCGAAACAACTATGAGTGGTAAAAACATATAGTTTAGAATTAGGTGGTTGTTACTAATGGGCAGTGCACTAGTGGTATCCAAGTGATTATTCTTAGTGGTGGTTTTCGGTTAAAATGTCGTTCGTGATAAAATGTCATGCATGAGCCAAGGTTTTACCAAAGTGGACCTTTAGGCGTTGGGTTTCCAAGGTTGTATGCAACCATAGACGTGAGTGGCGCCTATGGGTGTACGTGACTGGTCGAACTTTGTCGGATGTTAAAAAAAAAAAATTGTAGTTTGTTGCTTCTAGTAAATCAAATTGGTATGAAAATAAAAGTAATTAATATACACTTCTATGTTCGGTAAAGAACTTACACTACGACCCTCCGATCAAGAAAGTCTGGTTTCGCCACTGAGGAGCATAACAAGGCTGTACAAGGCCCCTAACTCCCTCTTTTTCTTAAGATACTAGGAGGTATAACATTATTTTCTTAAACTTGTGTTTTTACTCCTACCTAGTCTTTAAAATACAAAGTTGTTCACTAGTATGTTTACTCTTGTAATTTAATCAAACAAGTGGGTGAACTCATGTTTTAAGACACATTGTGTTAGTGATAAAAACCTATGTGTTTACACCCCCCTTAAAGCTGAAATATATATATGGATATATATATATGTGTGTGTGTGTGTGGCCGAAAACTTTATAAAGAAAATGATACATTTTCTAAACTCCTTAACACAAGGTATAGTGTTGAATGATGTTAGTCATAACAAAGCTTACAAAATCCACGTGTTTTCAAGAAAAGTAATAGTTGACATGAGGTATTATTATTTTCACAAAAGATGTCAAGTATACTTAAACATGGTAGATCTACACACTTGACAAAACAAAAGTGTGAAACCTTCAACACATGAGTACATCAATGTATATAAAACACTTGCTTTTCACAAATAAAAGTAATGTTTTTCCAAGAACTAAGCTATCTTTTTATCAAAGATCACTAGCTTACAAGTCTTTCCATTAAAGCCACATTTAACTTAAAGAGTTAAGTTACAAAGACAAGCGTAACAAGAGAACAACTTGTAGACAGTACAAGTAACATAGACCTAAAATGTCTCTTTTACATAGGACACATAGGTCGATCTAGCTCAGACTCATTAGTTCATTCCTAAGACATACCATAAGGTGAGTTTCACTGCCCCTTTTCACTGTTTTTACATTTTTCCGGGGGGAAAACATGCGTACAAAGTTCAGTTTTTAGTTACATACACGACTATTATGTGAACATGAGACATCAAGGTTCAGGATCCATTAAGCCCTCGTGTCATACATCATACCATAACCATTAGCTATGGACTTAGCCATGAAACACCAGAATAGATCTATTGGTTTGACACCCCCACTCTTGGTCAGTCGCTCTGACCGGATGACAGATATCAAAAGAGTGCTAGTATTTCACATTTATTCATTGTCTTAAGTGTACAATGGGCGATGCACAACATGTCAAGGTTTGGTTATGGGCTCATGTCATATCACATATTAATTATTGCCCTAGTTAGGCAGTAGTTTAGTCGGATTTGGGATTACAGGTCCAACATACAAAACCAGTGAACTCACCAACTTTATGTTGACCCGTATATTTTTCATGCATGTTTTTCAGGAAATTAGCATGGAGCATGGAACTTGGGAAGGTCGCGTACGAGCATTCAAGGGATACCGTCTTTTGAACTATTGTTGTGATGTTTTGATCTAAACACTTTTAACAATGGTTTCTAATTCAAACAATGAACGTTATGTTTTGTAAAACTTGAATGTTTTAAATGGTAATTCCTGTTTATTTTAATAATGCTCGTGTGACTTTTGTGCTTGGAAATCATTTCAGTTTCACCCCATGTTTCCGCCTTAGGCGGGGTGTGACAGAGTGGTATCAGAGCACAAGGTTATAGCGAAGTAAGATTCTTTTGAGTCAAACTGTAATCTAAACAAAAAATGATTTTTGAAATGTTTTTCCAAAGTAAATAAACACAACAAGTATCCCTACGCGCTACGCAAGTTCCATGCCAGTTATATACTTTTAATAATGCTCGTGTTACTTTTGTGCTTGGAAATCATTTCAGTTGCACCCTGTGTTTCCGCCTTAGGCGGGGTGTGACACCCACCATTTATTAGTTACGATTCATTTTTAATGTTTGTTTCAGTTTTTGTTCATCATAATCAATCTGTCCCTATGGAAACTATACGTTTAAACCATCAATGTTTGACATTATCATAGACCCGATTAGTAACCGTCATTTTTATGACCATAATCATGTGTAACCGTTACAAATCATGTTAGTTGGTTAAATTGTGACCTTAATCGTATTCTGAGGCCCATTTCCGTTAGTTTACCTCTCATCAAACTCACTGCTCATGATTATAAAATCAGAATCGGCTCCTTCAAAGGCCTTCACGCGTACGTGTCAAGATCTTCAAAATCGGTACATCTGTGTTTCAATTAAGGCTCCTAAAACATTCATATAGGCTTCTAATCCAAAAGCCCTTTGATTGCTGATGTTAATTCGGTGATATCAGGTTTAATTAGATATAGCGTGAGGGTTGGGGTTCTTGGTTGATTATTGGGGAAGAAGAATAGTGGTAAGTATTACATAAATAGGTTTTTGGATCAATAAAATCAACTTGATATCATTTGGTATAACGGTCATGTGTGTGTGTTGCAACAAAGGCAGCCCGGGTTCGAACCCAGGCACCGCCATTCTGTTTTTTTCTTTATTTTGGATCTTATTTATTTTTTTTATTTTATATTATAAACATTTATAATACACATAAACTTTGACTATTCATAATAAATTCATTTTTTATCCAAAAATTATAAAAATTTAGGTGTAGTATCTTGACATCATAAAGAAAATTGTCACACTTTTATTTTCTAGAAAATATTTTATTTTCATATTTTTCGTGAGTTAAATTGTTTTAATCATATTTAATTGATTAAAAATTCATTTTTAATGATTTTTATCTCAAATTTTTTGATAAATTATTTCTAATCATAATAAACTAAAATAAAAATTATTGGTTCAGAAAATATTTATTTCTATTGATTTTCCTATTTTTAACCATTTAAACATGATTTAAATTCATTAAATCAGTTTTAAATGCAAATATATTGAGAAAATTATTTTCATTGATTTACATTAGAAAGCATTCATTTTCTATAAAAAAAAGTAATACTTTTGGATCATATATTGTATTTTTAGTCTTATTTATGTTTAATTAGGTATAATTAATCGTTTATTTATTTATATTATTTAACAACTGTTTTATAAAAACCTTTTCTTATAAAACATAAATATTCTTATGTTTGAAAGTCTAAATCCTCATTTGTTTGGATTATTGTGTAACTCATAATTATTTATTCAAATATTTACGATTGTTATATTTATTTATAATAATTTAGTTAAAGTAATTAACTAAATTATTTTGTCTTAATTATTCAAACATATTTTATCTAAATATTCAATTGGTAATAATTATATTATCAAAACCATATTTACAAACTTTGGTATATTATTTTTGATATACAACTTTTATATTAATTCGATTTATCATAAAAACTCTAATTCCCTAAATCGACATAGCAAACCCTAATGCCTTAGAACCCTAGATACCTTAGACTCTTAGACTTTTCCCTTATTGGTATTCTTAAACTTTATAGGTTGAATTCCTCAGAATTCCTGTTACTTAGCTCACGACTGCTTAAGTTGGATTTTGATCGCTTTCGTAGACTGTGAGTATATCTTCCCCTTTTTCATTTTACTGTTTGGGGCTACTCATGTACCTTATGTCAAATTACTATTTATTTTCACTAAGTGCAATTCTCATGTGTGTTTACTTTGTGTACCTATGACATGTCAAAATCATTAACCGTTGCGGCCTAGCATTTCAATGAATAGTACTATGGTATATACCCCTTGTGACTCTGTTGAGAGACCTTGGTCATTACTAACTTTTCATTACTACTGTCAATAGCGCATACTATATATAAATTTCATTTCACTTTCACTGGGTTGATTTTGATCCGGATACTACTTAAATACATAATTGCAGACAGTATACAACACATGAATTGCGAAACATTTTTATACTATATGTATTCAAAACTGGGTATGCTCACCAATACATTTTGTATTGACATATACTATTTTCGTACATGTTGCAGGTTATTTATGAGATGACTTTTAAGCTTTTGGAATTTTACTTAGATTTTGGATTCATTTTATTTCAGTTAGTTGACATTTAGATTCGTTGTATTTCATTTCAATGTAATAAACTATTTAATCAATGTATCAATATTTACACTTTTAGTCCATGAGCTATTGAACAATCGTTACTATGTGACACCTCGATGTTTCCGCCATCGGTTGGGGTGTTACATTATCGGATCCTTCCATCCGATAAAATACCTTCACAGGTTTGTCACTGGACTTATTCTTTTCACATTGCTTAACTTATGGATTCTTTTTGTATTCAACCTTTTGAGGATGTGGAACCTGAGAAGGTGATACAGTCTCATTTATTCGAATGTGATTTTCCAATGGAATGTCATCATTCTTCTTGGGTTCCTCATCTTCAAAATCCGAATCATCAGTTACAGCGACCACTCCCTCATTATTCAATCTAAGAATCGGTCTCAAGTCGGAATTCGGATCGCCAACACTTGAAGTGTTTGATTCATTTTCCGATGAAGAATCTAATCGAAGTGAACTCTTCGGTGTTACTGAATTAAGATTATGATTTTCAAATAACACTGGGGAAGGAACAGATTTATAGTTTGCACTACCGGATTGATATGGTTCCTCAACAATGTGGTCCAAAACATACGCCACATTCTTATAACTCTCTAACTTCTAGTTGATCTTTTCAGCAAAACACTTGATTTTAGCCATTTCCAAGTTAGTTTCCTTAATTTCATTTATATAATTATTAATGGCTATCTGTTTGAGTGAAAGAGTTTAGTCAATTCAGAAACATCTTTCTTATAGCTCTCAAGTGTTTTGTTGAAATCATGCTCATCCATACGATACGACTGAATGACGATTTTAGCACTCGCAAGCTGATGCTTAAGTTGCTTAACCTCATCACTAAGTCTATCACAAGTACCACAATATTTCTCATTAGAAGCAGAGTTAGGACTTACCGGTTTGGGAGGATCTGTCATGGCCATTAATGCAAAATGAGCTTCCTTTCCAGCAAAGAACTTATAATAATCCACCTTAGTGAAAGCATCATCCACCATGCACGATTTCTTCATCATCAGAAAATCTGCTTTGTGACATTTGCACGTTTCTTAGACTTTATTATATTTACATTTATAGTCCTCGTACTTTGATCGTTTAGAATAAAAAAATTATTACGTTGATTGTTACATCTTTCGTTTAATTGGTGTTTCGTATCAATTAGTCGTAACTTGAACATGTTATGTTTGGACGATTGAGCGAATCTTATCATTTTAAATTCTAATGTGATTTTTATACATTTTTGTGAAAATATTATAAGTTAAACGTATAATAAGCTTGTTGGAAGATTTTGGGAAAAAGTCAAGTTTTGAATAGGGAAATGATTAAACATAAGGAATATTATGTAAATTTTATAGAAAAGTTATAAAAATTGAGTTTCTTTAAAAGTTTTAGAACTTTTTAAGTTAGTTCGCTAACTTTGGTTAACTTTTATTAAGAAAACAACTAACCAAATCATATTAAACTTAACCTAACAAACTGGAGGGACTTGTATTGCCAAAAAATGAAAGTTAACATTTGAAACTCCCTCTCCCTCTCCCCTGAATCGGTTTTCCGGCGAGCAGTCGGCCGGAATCCAAAGAAAGCTGTTGCGAAACATACTCCTCAACCTGCTATCGAGGTTAAATATGAGCCCTCAACCAACAGAAGACGCAATGCCAGAAATTTTGCAATGGTTGCCACTGCTCCGCCCAACAAGAAACAGTATACTGGGAACCATCCTATGTGTAACACCCGCAAGTATCACGACCCAACCCAAGTGCCTTGTCGTCTATGTACCAATTGCCAAAAGTACGGGCATTTCACGAATGTTTGTCGAGCCCCTGCTGCCCCTGCTTCTCAGAATAACCCTGCAAGGAATGCTCCAGCCCCCAATTTTCAAAATGGTAGGCCTGCTCGTGGCCAGTGTTTTGATAGTGGTAGCCCAGACCATTATAGGGATGCGTGCCCTAATCAAAGAAACTAGAACCAGAACCAAAACCAAAACCAAAACCAAAACCAAATCCAAAACCATAACCAGAATCAAAGCCAAGGTGCTCGCAGTCGCACGTACAACATCAATGCCAATCAAGCCCGCAATAGCAATGAAGTGGTTAATGGTACGCTTTTTGTTAATAACCATTATGCTTCTATACTATTTGACTCGGGTGCTGATAAATAGTTTATGTCACTTAAATTTGAACCCCTACTTAACATGCCTCAAACTAACCTAGAAGAACCCCTAGTGGTAGAAGTAGCTGACGGGAAATCTATCTCGATCGATTCTGTTATACGAAACTATGTGTTGAACCTTGATAACCATACTTTCTCCATAGACCTCATCCCTATGCATCTTGGAAGCTTTGATGTCATAGTAGGCATGGATTTGTTGTCAACCCATCGTGCTGAAATCTTAT
The DNA here is from genome assembly GCA_028751855.1 of Ambrosia trifida. Classification (NCBI taxonomy): domain Eukaryota; kingdom Viridiplantae; phylum Streptophyta; class Magnoliopsida; order Asterales; family Asteraceae; genus Ambrosia; species Ambrosia trifida. Next base: position 52,742,665 of record CM054129.1, on the reverse strand, counting down.
GCTTTGAGAAAGTTATTCTTATTCCCCTTGTATCTGGTGACGTTTTGAAGATTTATGGCGAGAAACCTTGTGGCGAACTTAAACTCATGTCTTGCACGACTGCTCAAAAATACTTACGAAAGGGGTATATGGCTTTCTTGGCTAACGTGATAGAAAAGAAAGACAAGGGCAAAAGTATACAAGATATTCCAATCATTCGGGATTACCTATAAGTTTTCCCAGAAGATCTACCTGGTCTCCCTCCTTCTCGTCAAGTTGAATTTAGAATTGATCTTATACCTGTTGCCAACCCAATTGCCAAATCTCCTTATCGTCTTGCACCCTCTGAGATGCAAGAGCTTGCCAGTCAACTCCAGGAACTTTCAGATAAGGGTTTCATCTGCTCCAATTTTTCTCTTTGGGGAGCCCCCATTTTATTTGTCAAGAAGAAGGATGGATCTCTCAGGATGTGCATCGATTATCGTGAGCTTAATAAGCTCACTATCAAGAATCGTTACTCCTTACCTAGGATTGACGACCTTTTTGACTAGCTTCAAGGAGTAACTCATTTCTCAAAGATTGATCTTCGTTCTTGTTATCATCAACTTAGAGTTCATGAGGAAGACTTTCCCAAGATGGCCTTTCGTACGCTTTACGGTCACTACGAATTCATGGTCATGCCATTTGGTTTGACTAACGCTCCCGCAGTGTTTATAGAACTAATGAATCGGGTTTGTAAACCCTACCTTGATAAGTTCATGATCGTCTTTATTGACGACATTTTGATTTATTCCAAATCAAAATCCGATCACGAACAACATCTTCACTTAATCTTGGGTCTCCTAAAGAAGGAACAATTGTATGCCAAATTCTCAAAATGCGAATTTTGGCTTAAGGAAGTTCAATTTTTGGGTCATGTCATCAACGAGAATGGGATTCATGTTGATCCCGTAAAGATCGAAGCTGTCAAAAACTGGAGTGTACCTAAAACCCCATCTGAAGTTCGTTCTTTTCTTGCTCTAGTTGGTTATTATCGTCGATTCATCACTAATTTCTCCAAGATCGTTGTTCCTCTCACTGTCTTAACTCATAAGGGTAAACCTTATGAGTGGGGACCAAAACAAGAGGAAACATTCGAGGACTCTTAAAAAGAAACTCTGTGAAGCTCTTATCTTGACCCTACTTGATGGTAATGATGATTTCGTGGTCTATTGTGATGCATCAAATCAAGGTCTTGGTTGTGTTCTTATGCAACGAGGCAAGGTTATTTCTTATGCGTCCAGACAGCTCAAGATCCACGAAAAGAATTATACCACCCATGATCTCGAATTGGGTGCAGTCGTCTTTGCTCTCAAGATTTGGAGACATTACCTTTATGGTACCAAATGTGTGGTTTTCACATACCACAAAAGTCTCCAACATATCCTCAACCAGAATGACCTTAACATGAGGCAACGACGCTGTGTTGAATTATTTAACGACTATGATTGCGAGATTCGCTACCATCCTGGCAAAGCGAACGTAGTGGCAGATGCACTTAGTCGTAAGGAACGCGTCAAACTTCATTGTGCAAGGGTTCGTACTGATTTCCAGGATCGTGTTCTCCAGGCTCAACATACCTCAGTCACCCAAGGTAACATGTATGAGGAAATGTCTTGTGGTGCTGAGAAACAACTTGAAACCAAACCTGGTGGTCTACTTTATTTTCTCAATCGACTTTGGATTCCTGGTCGTGATGATCTTCGTACTTTCCTTATGAACGAGGCTCATAAGTCTCGTTATTCTATCCATCCTGGTGCTGATAAAATGTACCAAGATCTTCGGTATTCGTATTGGTGGCCTGGTATGAAGAAAGATATTGCGCTTTTTGTAGCAAAATGTCTCACTTGTTCCAAGGTCAAAGCTGAACATCAACGACCCTCTGGTATGCTTGAACAACTAGAAATTCCTGTATGGAAATGGGAGAGCATAGCGATGGACTTTATCACTAAACTCCCTCGTACACCCAAAAGTTATGATAGTATTTGGGTAATCATTGATCGTTTGACCAAGTCAGCCCATTTCTTGCCGATTCGTGAGAAATATTCTGTGGAAAGGTTAGCAAGGATCTACATGAGCGAAATTGTATGTCGCCATGGTATACCTTTGGACATTATTTCTGATCGCGATGGTTGTTTCACCTCTCGTTTTTGGGATACTTTACAAGACGCCTTGGGTACCAAGTCAAACCTGAGCACAACTTATCACCCTCAGACTGATAGTCAGACTGAGCGGACTATCCAGACTCTTGAAGATATGCTCAAGGCTTGTGTCATCGATTTTGGTGGTGCATGGGATTCTCGTCTTCCTTTGGTTGAGTTCTCATACAATAATAGTTACCATGCCAGTATTGACATGGCTCCCTTCGAGGTACTTTATGGACGTAAGTGTCGATCGCCAGTCTGTTGGACTGAGATCGGTGAAGCCCAGATCACTGGTCCTGAACTGATCCAGGAAACTACAGACAAGATTCAACTAATCCAAGATAATCTTCTTAAGGCTAGAAGTCGACAGAAGAGTTATGCTGATAAACGTCGAAGGCCCTTGGAATTCCAAATTGGGGACTTTGTACTTCTTAAGGTATCCCCTTAGAAGGGAGCGATTCGCTTCGGGATAAAGGGAAAACTAGTTCCTCGATATGTGGATCCATTCAAAGTTCTTGAAAGGATGGGGAAAGTGGCCTACAAACTTGATCTCCCTCCTGAGCTAAGCAACTTCCACCCAATTTTTCATGTTTCAAATCTAAAGAGATGTTTAGCGGATGAGTACCTCCATGTCCCTCTCGAAGACGTGCAAATCGATGAGACTATGCACATCATTGAGAAACCTGTTGAAATCATGGACACTAGAATCAAGAAACTTAAGCGCAGTCGCATCCCGATTGTCAAAGTTCGTTGGGAATCTAAACGGGGTCCAGAATTCACTTGGGAACGTAAAGACCAAATGAAATCAAAATACCCACACCTCTTTCCAGCAGACTCTCCAACTCCAACTTCGGAACGAAGTTCCTAAAAGTAGGTTAGACTATAACATTTTGTATTTCAATTATCTTATCATAATCGTTATTTAATAAAAAATCCTTTGGATCTCGACGTTTTAGTGCATTTTAAAATTTTTCGTAACATTTTTATCATATTATATTCCTGATATATATATATATATATATATAATAATATTATTTTTATATAGAAATTACAAAAAAAAATAAACGCTCAGGCCGGGACTCGAACCCGCGCCTGAGCCGGTTCACAAACTTACATCACCAACACAAACCAGCTACTCTAGCAGTGTGTTTGTGAATTCTATTGAAGTCCATATTATTTATACGCTTTTGAAAACCTATGGTCTACAATCAAAAGTCAAACACCCAGTTATCTTATACAATTGGATTCAATTAATGCATGATTGTGCTATCTTGGGCAATAATTTTGATAGATTGACGAACAAGCATGTAATCCTCGTCAATTACAGCTTTCAATTACACGCAATCATTCCTAAATTAACACTAAAACGCGTTTTACATTAAACACCTTGGTCAGCCTTCCAATTCGTTTTAGGGATCTGTTATCCTATAAATTGAGACCTCCCAAACCATCTCAGTGTGCCGAAAACACTTCCCTCACTCTCAATTTCTTCCAGTCGACCGCTTATTGTCAAAAAATCAAGCTTCTTGACTTTTCGTTTTGACCGGGCATTTATCTTCAATTCAGATCTGTAAGTCACGATCCATATCATGTTTTCAATCTTTGTTATAATCCGATGAATAACCCTATGAATCCAAGGGTTATTGGTTGTTGAATTGTTTGATTAGAAAAACTAGGGTTCGATGTTTGTATTTGGGGAAGATGATACTGAACCATAATCATTTATATTTAAAACAGAATGCAAATAAACAACAACTAATCCACAGATCATTTGGTTAATCTGATGTTGCATAAACTTTGGGGCCGGCTCGTGTCATGGGTTCGATCCCAGGCACCATATTTTGTTTTTTTATAATTATAAACCAAACCTAGATAGCCTATATAATTAACTGAAATGGTTAAATCTCGTTATCAGGGTCCAGACCAGATGGTCTGGAGTTGTGATTTAAAACGAAGAACCGGCCTGAGGCCCGGGTTCGATCCCCAGCAGCCTCAAACATTTTTTTATCTATTTACTTTTATATTTTGTGACTTTATCTTTTAAATTATTTTTTAAATACCAAATCTAACTTATAAATTCCACAAAATTTATTTTAAGTTATACAAATAATGAACTTTATTATACAATTTTTATTTTCACAAAAATCATTTATTTAATATATATATATAATATATTACAAGTTTATTCATAATGTGAGCGTTGGAATTTATCTAAAACAGGATTATATGATCATACAAGTCACAAATCTAGGTGCGGAAACCCTAGATCTGAACAAATTGATAAGATGCAAATCACGACACAATCAAGATCATTTTCAATATCATTTTCATAGATTAACTTTAATCAATAAGCATTTACAACTGTTTATGTTAATCTAGAATCACAAAGACAATCTCTCAAAAACACTCCTAAACCTGAACTGAACCTGGACACAAATGATAACTCCCTTGGATCCTCACTGTCTTCGAACTTAATCTGTAACGCCTCTCGAATGTCAGCTTCAGTCAAGAACATCTCCATCTCCTGAATCTTGCTCTTGATGATAGTCTGATTCTCCCAGTAGTCATACTTAGCGTTCTGGTAAAAATCTTCAATTATGTCTTTGTAAATGATGGTTGGTGTGGCTAGAGCATGTACAATCCTGCTCCTCTTCAGAAATTCAATAATCCCTGTAAACTCCGTGTTCTTCTCAACGTCTCCTAAATACGCGCAACAGTTGTGCGATCGTTCGAAAGGCCAACTGCTCGGAGTAGATGTTTCAGCTACGGGAACTGGATTTTGAACAGTGATCTCTGCTGGAGTCTCAACATTCACTGCTGGTGATTCAATATTCTCGGGTTGTTCAGCCATCTGCACATGAAAATCAATAAAACGCGTCAAAACACAAAAACGACAAAAATATAAAAAATTTTGGTCAAAGACATCTGCACATTAGCCCATTTTGAAACTGGCCGAATGTGGGAATAACTGGTCGAATGTGAACATATATGGACGAAAGTGAATATGATCTTGATAAAAGTCACATTCGTCCGAAATGAAAGTACATTCGCCCATCCAACTTCACTTTCGCCCGTTTTATAAACACCCGAATGTGAAATGTTTACCCCCAAATTTTAAAATTTTGCCATAGTTTGTCTTAACTTGTAATTTTGATTCTAATGTATGCTAATAATGCCGATTAACACTCGTCTATTTCCAATTTTGTCAAAACATCAGTTTTCATTGGTTTTTAAATGGAATTAGGGTTCGTGTTAGTTTAATCGATCAAAATCATATTCATGTTTGTTATTAACCTAATTCCTTCCATACTCTCCCCCTAAAACCGATGAAAATTGATCGGCAATCAAAATCAAACATCAATCAAGTTTAAAAATCACTAGAACAGAAACCCTAGGTCCGGTGTATAAACCCGATGATTCAGGACTGTAAACATGTCCAATACCTGCAAATTTAGTCTCAAACAGATCAGGAATAGATGATGAATGATATGCACAATCACAGAAAATCACAGCAACAAGGTCTTGTACTGATGAAAGTTATGAAAAAATTTTGAATGAAAAGAATCGAAGGTGAAAGAGGTTTATATAGAGTGCCACGTTCAACCGGTTCAGATGGACGAATGTGGGTAAAGATCACATTCGCCCCATAATAATAGCACGAATGTGAAACTGGTCCACCTTCGCCCCTAATTAAAGACCCGAAGGTGAAACTTGGTACCCGGAAGTGGAAATTTCACCCGGAAGTGAAAATAACCACATTCGCCCGTTTTCACAATGGTCGAAGGTGATGATTTTTCCACATTCGACCCAATTAAGGGGCGAATGTGAAATGGAAAAATCTGAAAATTTCGCCAAATCACGAATTCGAATCCCGTTCAACATTTTTCAATCCGTTAAACTTCCAAAACTCAAATTTTCACATTTTGAATGTCACAAAGTCCAGATGGTGTTATCAAATCTCAGAAATTGACCATCAAGCATCCCCGGATATCAAAAATAAAGCAGAAATGCAAATCTTTTGGATTTTCTGAAATTTATATCAAAACACACCTAAAATCTTTTTGGATTTTGTAACTTTTTGACAATAAAAGTAAAATGCAACAAAGTAAAATGCATCAAAGTAAATGAAAGCAATAAATGTTTTGTGATTTCCGGTAAGAGGATCATATCAGTTTTCTGAGAAATCTGAACACAGCGTTGATCTGGTTCAATATTATCATTAGAAACAATATGTGACACGGCAATTGCTGATATTGTTGTCCACATAAGCTCACATGCAGACAATTACGCAATGCTTTAAAATGATACGAATTAGATGTATTAGACTAACACATTGTGGTTCCCACACACACGACATACTCCCGTATCAAGAAGTAATCTGCACAAAAACTCATTGTAAAGCGTGATTATGCTTTCGTCGTCTGTAATTGTACAAGATATAATGCATAGAGGTATACAGGTCAGCAAATTAATGCAGCAAAGTAACATATGCATCATACCAGGTTGAGGACTGATATTAATCATGATTTGCATCAATGATCAATACGATATTATAGATAATCTTTGATCATCATATAACATGGAAAGTTCCTCAATTCGGTAACTTTAGGTTTTGGCATAAAGCTCTTTTATAAAGACATCCTGTCTGATCTAGGTCCGTAATGACTTACAGCAGAAGATCAGATAGGCTATCCCCAGACAACTAATAACATAACGACCCTAAACCTCCGAGTTTTGTACAAACACCCTATCAAACGAAATTACGGTACTAAGACCATATGCCCATGAGGTGTTCATCCACAAACGCGTAGTTTGTTATGTTTGTATCACTAATGCATGCAATATAAAGTCTACGAAGCCTATCAGCATATCACACGTAATCAACATACATCTCATTATACTATGCAATTCTTTAGCCTGTGTCAGATCCCCACTGATGTACTATCATTTCCTCTTTTTATCCAGGAAATCATTTTGGGTTTTTCTAATTTTTAGGTATTTTTGAAAATTTTTCAATGTTTTTGGTTTTTCTGATAAAATAACTCCCCCTAAAATAAAGAACATATTTTTGGGTTTTTAATTTTTCTGAAAAACAAAACAAAACAAAATTTGAAAGAAACAATCCACTTGAAAGCATCAACTTCTTTGAGGATTAAACAACCCCCTCGAAAGCATCAACTTCTTTGAGGATTATGATAGTAAAGAGAAATTCCCAATTAGCAAAGAGAAATTCCCAATTAGCAAAAAAAAAAATTTAAAACTAAAACTAAAAACAAAAAAAATGATAAACCGAGGAGCCGATTAGTCCTGTTTTTCCTTTATATTGTTTACTTTCAAAAGATATTCAAAGCGGGATCTGTCAAAAGCTTTTGTAAACAAATCTGCACGTTGGTAGTCAGTATGGATTTTGACCATGTCAATCAATTCCTTAGCATAACAGTCACGGATAAAATGATATTTAATCCGGATATGTTTAGCTTTAGAATGATTTTCAGTATTTTTAGTTAATGCAATTGCGGCTTCGTTGTCACAGTGTATAGGAGTTTTAAGAAACTGCAAACCGTAATCAACCATCTGTTGTTGGATCCAGAGCACTTGCGAACAGCAACTCGAGGCTGAAATGTACTCGGCTTCACATGTAGACAGTGCGACGGAAGTCTGTTTCTTGCATTGCCAGGTAATTAACCTGCTCCCTAAAAACTGGCAACCGGCTGTTGTTGATTTGCTGTCTTTGTCACAGCCGCCCCAATCTGCATCACTAAAAGCAATAAAATCAAAATCATCATCATTAGGGTACCAAAGTCCTTTTGATGGACAACCCTTCAGATATCGAAGGATACGCTTGACCGCCGTCAGATGACTTTGTTTCGGCTTCGATTGGTAACGCGCACAGAGACACGTTGCATACATAATATCTGGTCGAGACGCTGTCAAATACATCAGAGATCCGATGATTGCTCTGTATGTAAATGGGTCTGTCAGCTCCCCCTTAGCGTCGACTCCAATCCCGTGATTGGGTTGAATTGGGGTATCCATCGGCTTAGAGTCCTCCATCTGGAATCGGCTCAAGATGTCGGCAACATATTTCGTCTGGTGAATGAAGATCCCGTCGGGTCTTTGATTCACCTGTAAGCCAAGGAAAAACTGCATTTCTCCCATAGCGCTCATTTCGAACTTCTCCTGCATAACAGTTTCAAATTCCCTGCACAAGAGTTCGTTAGTTGAACCAAATATAATATCATCAACGTAAATCTGTACTAGAAGCAAGTCATCTCTCGTCTTCTTCGTAAAGAGGGTGCAATCGACGAGGCCGCGCTTGAATCCTTTGGAGATGAGGTATGTACTTAGCTCCTCGTACCATTGTCTTGGAGCCTGGTGCAAACCATATAAAGCTTTGTTCAGCACGTAGACCTTGTCCCGGTGGATTGGGTCCTCAAAGCCTGGTGGCTGCCCGACATAAACCTCCTCCTTGACTTTACCGTACAAAAATGCGCTCTTGACGTCCATTTGATAGACTTTGAATTTCTTATACGAAGCAAACGCAAGAAACATCCGAATAGCTTCGATTCGTGCTACTGGTGCATAGATTTCGTTGTAATCAATTCCTTCAATTTGATGGAAACCCTGCACAACCAATCTGGCTTTGTTCCTTACAATAACTCCACGATCATCCTTTTTGCACTTAAACACCCACTTAGTGCCTATTTTCTTTCGTCCCGGCGGCAAATCTGTGAGCGTCCAGACTCCCAATTTCTGAAATTGCAATAACTCTTCCTGCATTGCCTCAACCCAGGCATCTTCTTGCAAAGCGTCTTTGTATGTCCTTGGCTCTACCTGCGACACATAACATGCAAACGACCAATCATTTTGGTCACCAGATTTCTGAATTTTGGCATACAATGCTAAGGCACCAAAACTCTCTGGCGAATTCACGCTTTTAAGCTGCCCTCTGGTCATCACTCCACTACCAGGATCACCGATCACTTGCTCCAGCGGGTGAATACGATGAATCCGAGATTCCGGATTAACAGGTACAATCACTCCCGTCTGAGCAGTCAAATTCTCTACAGCATCCTGATCATGACCCGTGTTAGATGATGAAGCAACATCTGGATTTGGAATTGGGTTCACAGTTTGCTCTTCTAAATCTTCTGCGTTTTCAAGAACAGCTTCTTCAAATTGTTCATCTTCAGATTCTGAAGTGTCTAATGAAGTTGAAGCTTCTTGAAACAACTCTTCTTCTTGTGTAGGAGCACTGGTATCACTAGAAGCTGGTGGGGGGTTTACGGTAATTGGACGCATCAACGGTGAAGTTGCCGCGTTTTCACATTCGTAAAGTAATCTGATCACAGCTTCTTCAACCAGGCTATCTAGGTTGAATGATTCAAAGAAATCTTTGTAATCAAACATCCAATCAGGGCCCGTGCCTTGCAGATTTTGTGTGTAACGTTGAACTTCCACGTTAGCCCAATCCTCCACTTGACGAGTTCTCTTGTTGAATACCCGTTTGAGCGGGGTTGCAAATCCAACAAAATATCCCTCTTCAGCTTTAGGACTAAACTTCTCGCTTGGATTCAACATCGTGCATGGCGCCCCAAATGGTTCTAGATACTCTAAATTGGGCTTTCGTCGGTGTAACAGCTCATAAGATGTTTTTCCAAACTTTTTCACTGTCAAAACCCGATTTAATGTATAGTTTGCTGCATAAATCGCCTCATTCCAGAACATTACTGGAAGATTTGAATCAGCGAGCATTGTTCTTGCAGCCTCAATCAGAGTCCTATTCTTTCTTTCAGCAACACCATTCTGTTGCGGGGTATACGGAGCTGAATATTCATGATGTATCCCTTTGCTTTCACAAAGTTCATCCATCTTTGCATTTTTAAACTCCGTCCCGTTGTCACTCCTGATCCTTTTTATCTTCAAGTTGTATATATTCTCCAACCGAGTGAACAAAACTTGTAAGTTGGTAAAGGTGTCGCTTTTGTTCTTCAAACACATCACCCATGAGAATCGTGAATAGTCATCAGTGACGACTAAACAATAAAGCTCTCTAAGATGACTTTTGCGCTTGACCGGTCCAAAAAGGTCCATGTGCAATCGCTCAAGCGGCATCTCAACAGAGTTAACCTTCTTCACTTTATGGGATTGTTTGTGTTGTTTGCCTTTCATGCAGCTCACACACTTGTCGTTCAGATGGAAATGTTTCACGTTTACTCCATCGACAAGTCCATTTCTCACTAACTGATTCATTTTCCTCAGATGAATGTGCCCCATTCTGCGGTGCCACATTATCGATTCTTTTTCGGTCGCCTTGGATAGAAAGCATGTTATCTGTCCCTGTGATGTCATCGCCTTGGACATATCAAGGATATAAAGATTGTTGACTCGAGGTGCCATCAACATAACCCACTCCTTTGGAATCTTGAAGCCCGGTTTGAGGATGTAGCAGGATTTGTCATCAAAATGCACAGAAAATTGTTTATCGCATATTTGACTGACGCACAACAGATTATAGTCTATCTGCTTGACATAAGAAATCCGCTCGAAAGTCACAATCCCATTACTCACGCTTCCTTCCATCGTTATATATCCTCCTTTATTTCCCGCGAACGCAACATATCCTCCATTGATATTCTTCACATCAAACAGCAACGCCAAATCCCCCGTCATGTGGCCTGAAGCTCCACTATCAACAATCCAGAGACTGCTAATAGGGCCAACTGAAGCTCCCTGCACACAAAAAGTAAACAATTAGTTTTTTCGGGGGACCCAAGCCTGAGTCTTGGGCCTTTGAACTTTGGCTTTCAAAGAATCATTCTCATTGACTTTCTCAACAACTTTCTGTTTTGAATCAATCGTTTTCTGATTTTTCAAAACAGTTTCACTTTTCTCACTCACCTTTGACGTAGAGGCTCCTGGAGAACCATTAGGTGTCCAAGATTGTTCAGACCTTTTGAGAATACGAATTTGAGATTTTGGTTTCTCAATAGGTTTCTGAACATTGTTACTAAAAGTAACTTTCTTAGCAACCTTATCTGAATTAACAGACTTAGGTCCAACATTTGACTTGACAATTGGTTTTTGTAGAACCTTTTGTCTATCAGCTGT